>CM050213.1:29782500-29790000 GCA_027475355.1 Coilia nasus | reverse complement strand
CTATGATGTGTACTACTCAGCGTACTATGAAGAACCTATGATGTGTACTACTCAGTGTACTATGAAGAACCTATGAAGTGTACTACTCAGCGTACTATGAAGAACCTATGATGTGTACTACTCAGCGTACTATGAAGAACCTATGAAGTGTACTACTCAGTGTACTATGAAGAACCTATGAAGTGTACTACTCAGCGTACTATGAAGAACCTATGATGTGTACTACTCAGCGTACTATGAAGAACCTATGAAGTGTACTACTCAGTGTACTATGAAGAACCTATGAAGTGTACTACTCACTGTACTATGAAGAATCTATGATGGGTACTACTCAGTGTACTATGCAGAATCTATGAAGTGTACTACTCAGTGTACTACTACTGTACTATGAGGAATCCTTAGTGCTTAGTTTACTAGGGAACCTCGAGACATGTTCTAGAATAAAGGACCCTCCCTGCACACACTGTGGCCAGGACACATAAGGAGCGGATTCCAGTGTGCGTGTGTATTCCCGGTGAGCTCACTGCTACTGTGTGTGTGTGTGTGTACACTTCACCTGGAAGGGTTAAATGCAGAAGAAGAAATGCAGAAGAGAGAGGATAAGCTAATCTTCCCCTTTTCCATCTTATCCCATCCATCTTATCCCATCTTATCCCATCATATTCCATCCTATATATCCTAATCATGCCATCATATTCCACCCAATATTTCCTAATCATGCCATCATATTCCATCCTATATATCCTAATCATGCCATCATATTCCATCCTATATATCCTAATCATGCCATCATATTCCATCCTATATATCCTAATCATGCCATCATATTCCATCCTATATATCCTATATATCCTAATCATGCCATCATATTCCATCCTATCCAGGTGTACTACTAACACTAGTTACTTTTCACTTTTACCGTACCACAGTACGGTTGTCTCTGGTGCGTTGTCTATCAAACTACACCTGGGCACAGTTGAGTTGCTGTGCTCTAAAATCTCTGAATAAACACGTGTTGTATTGCCATAACAACAGAGCTGTTGTTTGGTTGTTGAATGGAACAGTAGTACTTATCACGTCATTACTCATAACTGTGCCCAGGCACGTTTGTGATCGCGCTACGTGCGTAGTGTGCAACTGAGTCCAACTGAACTTCCCCCGAATTCAGCTCTTCCAAGAGTACTACCGTGTCGTGCCCCCTGCCCAGGTACGGAATGACGCGTGAGCACACTGAACCAGCAGAACAGAAGGGGCCATGGCCATTTTCGTTATTGCGTTCGTCTGCTCCGGCGCCACTGGACTGCAAGAAATGTTGTCTTGTGGTGTTCCTGCCAAACTGTAAAGCACTTTGAGCTGCATCTTGTATGTATGGATTGTGCTATACAAGTAAAGGTTATTATATTATTATTATGGACTCAATTTACCATTAGGTGTAGGTGTAGGTATAGGCGTGGGCTATAGCACAGTAAATATCATGTACATAGGGAGGGAACATGAACGCCAGCACCCCTACTGGCAGCGTTCCTATACAGGTCCCATAGACCAGGATATTTACAAAAAAGCCTTTAAAGACATAAGATTAAACTTATCCATCAAACGTGTGTCTATCCTGTCAGAAATGGACTACAACTGTCCTGACATCGCACCCACTTTCCCTCGCATACACACACGTTTGGTCAATGTAGTCCTGTATTAGCTTAGTAAAATAAAATGTGAAACAATTCAAGTTCAGGGAAAAAATGACATATGATAGCAAGAATCAATAGATTTATCAGATGTGCAAATCATATGGAGACCTCTGTCTTAACTATTACCGAAATTACCGAAATTTAATTTTTATAAAAACTGAGTGAATTTACTTCACCAAAGCGGTGGCAGCGTTGCCAGCAGGGGGCGACAAAATGGCTTTCCTGCCCTGTTAGCATAGCCATCAGCCACGCAGCGACTGTAGTTTCGGGAGAGGAGAGCAGACGGGCCACAGGATTGGAGGCGGAATCCTCTCCAGGGTTTAGCGGCGGCCAGGTCGATGAGGTGAGGGGGTATTAGCCGAGACAGGGCTCATGTTAGCGGTAGCGTTAGCGCTGCAGTGACCTGGGCCTCTGGAGAGATGGCCTGCACTCTGGATCACATTCCTGGGGAAATGCGTCGACTATGCACCGCACGCAACCCCTGCCTCTCCCATCTCTATCTCTTGCGCAGTCTCTCTCTCTCTCTCTCTCTCTGCCCATCTTCCGCTTCTGTCTGTCTCGCTCTCTCTCTTTCGCTCTCTCTCTCTTTCTATCTCCCTCGCTCTCTCTCCCCCTCTCCATCTCTGTCTGTTCCCTCTCCCAAACTCTTCAATTCCCTCTGATTCTGTGACCTCCATTGTTAATGTCTTTCTTTCTTTCTTTCTTTCTTTCTTTCTTTCTTTCTTTCTGTCAGTGCATATGGTCTTGTGGATGATGTAAATCTACAACAGAACTGTTATAAATCCAACCCAGCACACTCACACACACACACATCCTAACACATCCACACACACCCACACACACACACACACACACCCACACAAACACATTAACACACTCACACAAACACAGACACACACACACACACACACACACACACACACACACACACACACACACACACACACACACACACACACACACACACACACTAACACATACACACACACACTAACACATACACACACACACTAACACATACACACACACACACACACACACACACACACAGCTACGTGCAGCCTGTTTTTAGCTTGAGCCAACGTGAACTCATAAAAGTTGCATGCCCTTTTTGGTTCAAAACAACCTAATAACTGTACGCAGAACTTTTTTTTTGTTCAGTGTTTTTCATGTTCTTGACTTCTGACAAGTTAACTCTTCTATGTCATTGTGGTAATTTCTCAAGAGTTATTCCAACATTTTGCTGCAACTGTGTGAGAAAATCTGGCTAGAAAAATACCCAAAGCATCAGTAATGGAAAGTGAACTCTCTAGGTAGTTTGATATGTGTAGTGCATTTGTCTGTAATGTGTCTGTTGGTGACACGGCATTGAGAGAGCAGGCTTTGCACACTTTTACTACGCCTTATGCTTTTTGGGAAGTCTAAATGTGTTTAGCTGTTTGTGGTATTTTGTAAGTCATTCTAGTGGACGCACACATGCCACATACACACACACACACACACACAGAGCAGAGCACACACATATTGGGGTGAGAGATAAATAAATCGTGTGCTCTAGACATCGCACATGGCTGTGGTGATGCAGTCATCCCCCGTCTATTGCGATAGTTACATTCCAGAATCCCCCGCAATACAATAGGTGAAAATCCGCAATATAGCGTCACCATATAGAAAACATTTTATTTTATAGTTTAAGACTTAAATGTAAATGTCCGATTCACAAGGTACAAGAACATATAGAGCTATAGCGGGGGATCGCGGTAAAGTGTACTGTAAATTGATCGCTCTGAAAACGAGGAACAGCCGAAGGGACAGGAGCCCCACACTGCTGTTCTATGACTAATAGATCATCTCCATGGGCTCTAAATGGAGAACAGGTAGTGGGAGCCCCACACTGCTGTTCTATGACTAATAGATCAGTTCAGCTCCATGCGCTCTAGATGAGGGACAGCCAAAGGGACAGGAGCCCCACACTGCTGTTCTATGACTAATAGATCAGTTCAGCTTCATGCGTTCTAGATGGGGAACAGCCAAAGGTAGTGGGACCCCCACACTGCTGTTCTATGACTAATAGATCAGTTCGTCTCCATGCGTTCTGGATGGGGAACAGCCAAAGGTAGTGGGACCCCCACACTGCTGTTCTATGACTAATAGATCAGTTCGGCTCCATGCGTTCTAGATGGGGAACAGCCAAAGCCGGGGCTGTGGAGGAAATAGCTCACGCAAAGCAGCAGGTGAGTTTCATTACAGACGTGCTATTTGTGGAAACAGTGTCTGAACCCTGAGAGGAACAGAACGCACAAACACACACACACACACAACCACACGTGCACACACACACAACCGCACACACAATCACACACACACACAACCACACACAACCAAACACACATACAACCATGTGTTTACAACCACATATACACACACACATGCGCCACGCACAATCACACACACACTTACACACATACTAAGTGAAGTTGATTGCTTTGGGTAGCCATGAGCCATGCCAGTGTTCGAACACACACACCACTGCCTGGGTAGGACCCTGTCAAGTGCAGCTCACTCTCTCCCTCTCTGGGGGGTGGTGGTTAGGGGGTGCTATAAGTAGACTGGCTGATGCCTAGACATGCCGCTGTGAGCTGAGAAGACGTGTTAATTGAGCCCAGGGTGTCTGATGTGGGGTGCTGATGTCCCTCTGGAGCACTCTGTACTGAATTAGGCTTGCCCCCCGACAAACACACACACACAAATACACACACACACACCACACACACACACACACACACACACACACAGTCTTTGTAAGCACTCATCATCTCAACTCTTCCTCTCAATAAAGTACACAGAGGTGCCTACTACGCCTGAACATTGAAGCAATATCCGACTTAGCAACAATAAACACATTAGAGATTGCTGAACAGCTCCTACATCCTAACAAGTCTAACACTCTAGTATCGTAACCTACACCTTTTATGTACTTCCACTGTTTGTCATTTTAGCACTTTAAAAACGAACTCAAACTTACTTCCCCACTTGTTTGTCATGTTACGCGTTAAAAAAGTAGTTCAGACTTATTGGTTGTTGGATTCCTCACATTTCTGTAGTTTGACTGTTGTTTCTCAATGATAAGTCACAAGCTTGCTGTTAGATCCTTTACAGTTCTGTAATTTGACTGTTGTTTCTCAATGATAAGTCATATACCAGCTTGCTGCTGGATTGTTTGTCGAAAGTAAGTCTTATAAAATGATCTGCTAATAGTTGCATGGTGTAATGTAATGTAATGGAGGGTGCAGTCTTTTACCCCCACAGCAAATACTAAGAGGACTGGTGAGAGAGGGGCAGGCTGAAGTGTGTTAGGACTGGTGAGAGAGGGGCAGGCAGGCTGAAGTGTGTTAGGACTGGTGAGAGAGGGGCAGGCTGAAGTGTGTTAGGACTGGTGAGAGAGGGGCAGGCAGGCTGAAGTGTGTTAGGACTGGTGAGAGAGGGGCAGGCTGAAGTGTGTTAGGACTGGTGAGAGAGGGGCAGGCTGAAGTGTGTTAGGACTGGTGAGAGAGGGTTCAGGCAGGCTGAAGTGTGTTAGGACTGGTGAGAGAGGGTTCAGGCAGGCTGAAGTGTGTTAGGACTGGTGAGAGAGGGTTCAGGTAGGCTGAAGTGTGTTAGGACTGGTGAGAGAGGGGCAGGCAGGCTGAAGTGTGTTAGGACTGGTGAGAGAGGGTTCAGGCAGGCTGAAGTGTGTTAGGACTGGTGAGAGAGGGGTAGGTAGGCTGAAGTGTGTTAGGACTGGTGAGAGAGGGTTCAGGCTGAAGTGTGTTAGGACTGGTGAGAGAGGGGTAGGCTGAAGTGTGTTAGGACTGGTGAGAGAGGAGAGGGGCAGGCTGAAGTGTGTTAGGACTGGTGAGAGAGGGGTAGGTAGGCTGAAGTGTGTTAGGACTGGTGAGAGAGGGTTCAGGCAAGCTGAAGTGTGTTAGGACTGGTGAGAGAGGGTTCAGGCAAGCTGAAGTGTGTTAGGACTGGTGAGAGAGGGCCAGGCTGGTGTGTTAGGACTGGTGAGAGAGGGTTCAGGCAGGCTGAAGTGTGTTAGGACTGGTGAGAGAGGGGCAGGCTGAAGTGTGTTAGGACTGGTGAGAGAGGGGCAGGCTGAAGTGTGTTAGGACTGGTGAGAGAGGGGCAGGCTGAAGTGTGTTAGGACGTGTGAGAGGGGCAGGCAGAAGTGTGTTAGGACTGGTGAGAGAGGGGCAGGCAGGCTGAAGTGTGTTAGGACTGGTGAGAGAGGGGCAGGCTGAAGTGTGTTAGGACGTGTGAGAGGGGCAGGCAGAAGTGTGTTAGGACTGGTGAGAGAGGGGCAGGCAGGCTGAAGTGTGTTAGGACTGGTGAGAGAGGGGCAGGCTGAAGTGTGTTAGGACTGGTGAGAGAGGGGCAGGCAGGCTGAAGTGTGTTAGGACTGGTGAGAGAGGGGCAGGCTGAAGTGTGTTAGGACGTGAGAGAGGGGCAGGCTGAAGTGTGTTAGGACTGGTGAGAGAGGGGCAGGCAGGCTGAAGTGTGTTAGGACTGGTGAGAGGGGCAGGCAGGCTGAAGTGTGTTAGGACTGGTGAGAGAGGGGCAGGCTGAAGTGTGTTAGGACTGGTGAGAGAGGGGTAGGCAGGCTGAAGTGTGTTAGGACTGGTGAGAGAGGGGCAGGCAGGCTGAAGTGTGTTAGGACTGGTGAGAGAGGAGAGGGGCAGGCTAAAGTGTGTTAGGACTGGTGAGAGAGGAGAGGGGCAGGCTGAAGTGTGTTAGGACTGGTGAGAGAGGGTTCAGGCAGGCTGAAGTGTGTTAGGACTGGTGAGAGAGGGTTCAGGCAGGCTGAAGTGTGTTAGGACTGGTGAGAGAGGGGTAGGTAGGCTGAAGTGTGTTAGGACTGGTGAGAGAGGGTTCAGGCTGAAGTGTGTTAGGACTGGTGAGAGAGGAGAGGGGCAGGCTGAAATGTGTTAGGACTGGTGAGAGAGGAGAGGGGTAGGCTGAAGTGTGTTAGGACTGGTGAGAGAGGGGCAGGCTGAAGTGTGTTAGGACTGGTGAGAGAGGGGTGGGCAGGCTGAAGTGTGTTAGGACTGGTGAGAGAGGGGCAGGCTAAAGTGTGTTAGGACTGGTGAGAGAGGGGCAGGCTGAAGTGTGTTAGGACTGGTGAGAGAGGGTTCAGGCAGGCTGAAGTGTGTTAGGACTGGTGAGAGAGGGTTCAGGCAGGCTGAAGTGTGTTAGGACGTGAGAGAGGGGCAGGCTGAAGTGTGTTAGGACTGGTGAGAGAGGGGCAGGCAGGCTGAAGTGTGTTAGGACTGGTGAGAGGGGCAGGCAGGCTGAAGTGTGTTAGGACTGGTGAGAGAGGGGCAGGCAGGCTGAAGTGTGTTAGGACTGGTGAGAGAGGGGCAGGCAGGCTAAAGTGTGTTAGGACTGGTGAGAGAGGGGTAGGCTGAAGTGTGTTAGGACTGGTGAGAGAGGGGCAGGCAGGCTGAAGTGTGTTAGGACTGGTGAGAGAGGGGCAGGCAGGCTGAAGTGTGTTAGGACTGGTGAGAGAGGAGAGGGGCAGGCTAAAGTGTGTTAGGACTGGTGAGAGAGGAGAGGGGCAGGCTGAAGTGTGTTAGGACTGGTGAGAGAGGGGCAGGCTGAAGTGTATTAGGACTGGTGAGAGAGGGTTCAGGCAGGCTGAAGTGTGTTAGGACTGGTGAGAGAGGGGTAGGCAGGCTGAAGTGTGTTAGGACTGGTGAGAGAGGGTTCAGGCTGAAGTGTGTTAGGACTGGTGAGAGAGGAGAGGGGCAGGCTGAAGTGTGTTAGGACTGGT
>CM050213.1:29765000-29775000 GCA_027475355.1 Coilia nasus | reverse complement strand
AATTAACCACCTCTTCATAAGACATTGCAGTGAATTAACCACCTCTTCATCAGACATAGCACTGAATTAACCACCTCTTTATTAGACATAGCAGTGAATTAATCACTTCTTCATAACCACCTCTTCATAAGACACAGCAGTGAATGAACCACCTCTTCATAAGACATAGCAGTGAATTAACCACCTCTTCATAACCACCTCTTCATAAGACATAGCAGTGAATTAACCACCTCTTCATCAGACATTGCAGTGGGCTTGTTTGATCTGGCTGTTTAGCTGGCTGAACATGATGTGTAACAAGATCGGATGAGATTTGGACAGATGGGTGGAGTATCAATAGCAGCCAACAAATCAGAAAGCAGGAGGTTTTTAAAAAAACAAATGTTTGTGCAAAATTATGCAAACAGGTGGCCTTGAAATCTAGATGTACCCTAGCATTAGCAAATGAAATGTCTAACCTGGGTACAGTCTAGCCTTGACCCATTGAAGCTCAATAGCTATTCTCCCAAATCTGGTCGGACCAATCACTGATGCTGGGCAGGCTTATCACGATGATAGGGCTGTTTTGTCGTAGCGCTACCCTATTGCGTGCATAGGCAGTTTGAAAGACAACCGTTGTTGTCGCCCCTTGGGTTGTGCCTGGCCTATCCATCGGGGCCAGACAACACAATTTCATGTGGGCTGGCTTGTCAAGCTAGCAAAAAGGCCCCACAATGCCCTGTTTTAAGTCCTAAATGCATAGCTTTAATCCAACCAGACAGACAACCAGGTTGAACGAGCCCAGCGACTTTCTGTACTGTTGAATGTGATTGGCTGTACCGTGTTCCTCTGTGACATCATCCAATGAGAGCTGGTGTTGGCCTGAGGGGTCCCATAGCGACAGCTGTATGATGTCACCATCAGGACCCATGATCAGGGTGCCCCAGCCAATGCCTTTCTGAAAGTCTGGAAAAGCACATGGCAACAAGGAAACACACACGCATGGGTGTCTTTCACATATTGGATCAAGATAAAATAAATGCAATCTCAGGTACTATTTCTTACGTATTATTTAAACTGACAGCTTCTCGAAGACAGATGTGTTTTGGCAAAAGGCGGCCCCAGTGTCTCTTTCAGATATTGTCACTGCATGACTGGTCAAGTATCATTTATAAACTGACCGAACTCAGCATGCAGGAATTTCTCATTTCTCCTAGTGCAAACCTTCTAAATGGGTTTGTAGGTAAGTTTTTTCTTGAGTTGGAGATTTTCCCCCATGAATGTTATATTATATAAGAAATATTATATGTTATAATACAACTACGAATGTTAACAAACTGACGACATTACAGTAGCTAAACAACGCTAATAACTAACTGAACAGTTAACTAATGAATCAATACAGGGGGTTAATGAATGGACAGATGGATGGATGAGTGGATGGATGAATGGATGCATGGATGAGTGGATGGACGGATGGATGGATGGATTGATGAGTGGATGAAAGATAAACTAAAAGATAAGACACCCCAACCTCTGAGTTCCACAGGGATGCTCCCGCGCACAATGCTGGGCTGTGATTGGTCGAGGTCTGAAGGTTCGGCGAGGTTGTGCCTGTACGTTGCCATGGAGCTCTGCTTCCCTGGACCCTTGCGGCCCGTCAGGGGGGGCGGTCCACCCAGAGAGGGGGGCAGATCTGCACCTGTGTGGCAGAAGACACCTTTACTCAGTCATGGCATGGGTGGAAAACACACACACACACACACACACACACACACACACACACACACACACCAACATACACATACACACACACCCCAACATACAGTACACACACACACACTAACATACACATATACACACCACACACGCACACACACACACTAAGATATGTTTCTTCCTCAATATGTATTAGTGATGGCCACTAGAGGGAGCTCCGTTGAGGAAAAGCACAGCGGAACACAAAGTTGCAGAGTGCTGCTTTAAGATCAGGCGGACGGATGAATGGTTGGCACACATATGTGACATGTGGGACATGAACTTCATCTCTAATCCACAGCAGCTCTGCATGGGTTATTGTGTCATGTGTCTTAAATCTAGCGTGTTCAAATCTAGACCTAAGACCAAACTGTTTTCAGATGTTTTCTGTTAAGAATTTTCCTTTAATTACTATGCTTTTTCCTTTCTTTTTTATGAAACATGTATTTTACTTATTTTACCTTTATCCTTTTATACCTATTTTGTCTTTTATGCTTACATATTGCATATTACATACACACACATATTTACATACTGTTCTATTTACATCCTGTGTGCTATTGTGTGATTTGTGATGGATCGGCGGTAAAGTTGCACTGGAGCATGTTGCTATCTGGGACCAATCAGGCGCATCTGTCTCTGGCATGGGGCTTGGACAGCCAATCAGACGCATGTGTCTCTGGTGTCGGCAGCCAGGAAGTGCTTTGATGAGCGATCTACATCGCCGCCTGTGTGCGTCTCCTCTATTGTCTCCAGTCACGCACACACTTTTCACACACGACTTCAAGGACTCCCCAGACACAAGGTCATAGACTTCAGGAAACAATACACGCACAAACACACACAGACACGCACGCGTGCACACACACACAAAAACCAGGACATCGGATGCCCAAGTGGAAACAAATGTCACAGAGACTATTGATCCCAAATGTAATGCCACCCACGCTGCTGTCACTGAGGAAATGAAGTGGGAGTCATCTGTAGTGGCTTTCAGGACATTTTTTGTGGCCTGTGCTTCAGCTTGTATTTGGGTTCCTTATTTGTGTGCACTTCCACTGACCTATGTGTGCAGGATGTCCATGTTTGTACAGTAATGCCATGGCTGCATCGCTGTGAGAAGACCACAACTCACTATGTACATTACAGAAAATGGCTATGTGCGACGTTATTTTCGTTGCCTATGTGTGATTAAGACAGTAAATCTGTACTGCTACACAAGCTGTACACGGACTACTTTAAAACGTGTCCAAGTTTAACTTCTGTAGCATTGTCCCTTGAAAAGATCTAATAGCCTAAAATACATATTTTTCTGAAACGCAAAAGGTGTAGTCACTTTTTTTATAGAGAAGGCTGTTCACTTACTCCCTCCACCCACCTGCTGATGTGGGCAATTGAACCTGTGACCCTCCAGCTGAAAATAACCACTAGCCCAAGAATGCACCAAAAGATAAATTTAATGTCTGTGTAGCTCAGGGCCTTGGCAATTCTTTTACCAGCCCTAGGCTAACCGTAGATGTGTTTGGGTTTTAGGCCCTAGGCTAACCGTAGATGTGTTTGGGTTTTAGGCCCTAGGCTAACCCTAGATGTGTTTGGGTTTCAGGCCCTAGGCTAACCCTAGATGTGTTTGGGTTTTAGGCCCTAGGCTATCTCTAGATGTGTTTGGGTTTTAGGCCCTAGGCTAAACCCTAGATGTGTTTGGGTTTTAGGCCCTAGGCTATCTCTAGATGTGTTTGGGTTTTAGGCCCTAGGCTAAACCCTAGATGTGTTTGGGTTTCAGGCTGAGTGAGTGTGTTCTGTGTGGGCAGAAAGACAGACAGAAGAGTCGAGTGTTCCAGAGAGCAGGTTTTGTCCCTTATCTGGGTATGTTAACTCAGGGATTTTGCTGTAAGACTCTTTCACTAGGAGATTTACTTACTTACTTACTCTGCGTTAACCTCACTGCGTTGGTCACTAAACCGCCTAGTTGGACCCCACCCCACCACCCCCAGGATGCTGGTGAGTTAACGCTACAGTACCTTGCTGAGGCTCCACCAGTAGGAGGTGTTGGCGGTTGGGGTGGACCACTGTAAAGGTCTGCTCCTTCATCTCCTGCTGCTGGTTCTGCTGCTGGTTCTCCGGCTGCAGTTTCTGTTGCTGCTGGTTCTGATGGCTCTGCTGGTTCTGTTCTGCTCCCCTCAGGAGCAAAGGCAGCACTCTTTCTCCAGACTCCAGACCCCTGTCATCTGCAGCCATCTTTCTGTTCTTTATTTTCACCTTCTCGTCTCTCCCTCCTCTCTTTTCATCACTCACTCTGCTGTTGTCATCCATCTCTCCTTCCTTCTCTCTCTCTTCTTTATTTCCTTTCTGTTTCGGTCTCTCCTCAGTGTGAAGGCCACGAGAAGCACCTGTGAATGAACCAAAGGACATCAGGTAAATAGGCATCAGCACAAAACCCCTGTATCTGTGTCTCGTCGGCTGTCCTGCATTATAGTTTACTTTGTTGTGTTTGTGTATTGGTTGTGTTTTTTTGTTTCTGTGTTTATAAATTAAACTTTTGTAAAATCTCATGTGCTGCCCTAACCTGGCTGGCGCACCAGGCTCATAGACGGAGATTAGTCTGGCAAACCTCCCATAGACAGGACATTCTTAGAGGTGAGATCAATGGGCGTATATGAAATGCCTCTACCCGACAGAGCTACAACCAGTCAGACCACTGATTTGGATGGCGTATGCGTAGAATTCATTTTTTAGTACATCCGTATTTTTCCGGACCAGGAAGAACTGAGAATAAACAGGTTGGCCAGACTGACTTCAATATTAATAAGTAAATGAAGAAGTACAATAGATACATAAAATTGAATTACATATAAAGTAAATAGATGTGATTGGATTAAACATATAGTGAGTTCTGTTCACATCAGCATATAAATATGACACCAAAGATTTTCAGTGCTGTTCCCTGTACTCTCTGTGATGAATCTGTGATGACTTAAAACACAAGCTCAAGGCAGGGTCATGTCTAAATATACAAACATTAACACATCACACTGGCTATATTTATAAAAGCAGAACTTCCTCTTTGAGCCCTTGCACCATGCGGTATACACAGCATAAAGATGTTTATCTAATACACAGTGTACAACTATAGGTGTATCTAGCTAAATAAGGGCATAAGCCTTCAAACCATTTGACACACACACAGATACACACACACACACACAGATACACACACACACTTCAGAAGTCCTGGCTAGAAAAGAGCAGCAGAAGATATATAACCAGAGAAAAATGCACCATGTCATCAGTCCAGCATGTCAGTCTAGACACACACCCCATGGGACTATGATTAGCCTGTGTGTGTGTCAGTGTGTGTGTGTGTGTGTATGTATGTGTGTGTGTCAGTGTGTGTGCCTGCATGTGTGTGTGTTTGTGTGTGTTGGGTTTGTGTCTTTCCTGCACTTGATTTACCCGACAAGACTGTGAATTCTTGTGTGTATTTGTGTCCACAGTGTTCCTTAAATGACCGGATTGCCGTGTGGTTATGCGACCTTCGGTGACCTTGATCTGACCCCAGCGCTGATTGAACTGCAGTCAGGTTGCCTAGCCCCTGTCTCCCGTCTCCACACACTGTACAGCCTTAGGCGGTCAGACTAATGTCATTATGCTGATGGCTTTGTAGTCGCCTGTGTTGTGTGTGACTTTGCCAAGAGGATGCACCTGTCTCCCAGTCTTTTATTTTTAGAATTGACTAGCCTAGCATTCCCCACTGAAATTAATGGGGGCGCTCCCTCTGTATTGTGACTACTGAACTTGCCACTAGTAATAGTGTAAATTAAACATTTGCACTGTATCGTGACTACTGAACTTGCCGCAGGTTAGTGTGTAATTAAAATAAATGTTTTGCACCGAATCGTGACTACTGAACTTGCCGCAGGTAAGAGTGTAATACGTCACTCACCTTCTGGTCGCCCCGCCCCCTGCTCCTCCCCTGTCGTCTGCGGGATCAGGAGCAGTACCCTCCTGGGTGCGTGGCTCTCTCTTCCGGCTGGTGGCTCTCTGCCGTCGGCCATCTTGGCCCTCTGACGGGTGGCGCGTGTGAGCTCTGGCGTGGGTGTGTCAGGTCTCTGTGTGGGGGGCATCGTGTACGTTGAGGGGTGTGTGTGTGTGTGTGTGGGAGGTGCTCCCTCAGGTATGGGGGGAAGTCGGAGCATTGTGTCTCTAGGTTTGATCAGGTCTGAGGCACACTGTCTCTGTAACATGTAGCACACACACACAGACACACACCCATACACACACAGACACACACACACACACACAGACAAACAGACACAGACACAGACACACACACACACACACACACACATATTTTGTCAAAAAAAGGTGAAATCTCTCTTTTTTTTAAAGGGAATGCAATGCACGTAATAATTAGCTGAGCTAACCCTGGCCAGCAGTTAGCTCCTGGCCACTAAGCCCCAGGCTTACCTGAGGGTAGTGTCCATCACCTGCACTGGCCACAGGACCCAGACTCACCTAAGATAATGACTGGCCATTGGACCTATAGACTCACCTGGGGATGACGTTTATCAGAACCTGCATCGATAATTAGACACAGGACCTATGCATTCACCTGAGGATAACTATCAGAACCTGCATTGATGGTTGGACACAGGATCTATGGACTCACCTGAGATAATGATTGAACACAGGACCTATAGACTGACCTGAGGGTAACGTTTATCAGAACCTGCATTGATGGTTGGACACCTAACCTATAGACTGTCCTGAGGGTAACGTTTATCAGAACCTGCATTGATGGTTGGACACCTAACCTATAGACTGACCTGAGGGTAATGTTTATCAGAACCTGCAATGATGGTTGGACACCTAACCTATAGACTGACCTGAGGGTAACGTTTATCAGAACCTGCAATGATGGTTGGACACCTAACCTATAGACTGACCTGAGGGTAACGTTTATTGCCTGGCTTATAGACGCACCTGTCCTAGTACTTTGCCACGAGGCCTGTAAGTGTACCTGGCCTATACACGTACCTTCCCTAATAACTGGCCACTAGGCCTGCAGACGTACCTGGGGGTCGTGTCCATCAGAGCCCGTGCTGACCAGTGGGCCTCTGGGGAGGGGTGGCAGGTGGAGGATGGAGAAGCTGGGGTCTGACGCCGCACCCTCCTCACTCACCCCACGCCCCCTCAGGCCCAACCTGCCCAGCCTCGCTGAGGAACACACAACACACCGTGTGTTATGACATGCAGGATTACAATGCATGCAATGTGTGATAGAATGCAGAATTACAATACATGCAATGTGTGATAGAATGCAGGATTACAATACATGCAATGTGTGATAGAATGCAGAATTACAATACATGCAATGTGTGATAGAATGCAGGATTACAATACATGCAATGTGTGATAGAATGCAGGATTACAATACATGCAATGTGTGATAGAATGCAGAATTACAATACACGCAATGTGTGATAGAATGCAGAATGAATGATGCATGCACACAGCCCTGCCTCAAACAAGCCTACATCCAGGCACTTGTTTCTGTCTCTTAATAAAGCACACTTGTCAGGCAAGACTTTTCATCGCGAAGAGTGAAGTTGTCGGCAGATGAAACATTAGTGGAATTTAGCAGGCGAGAGGGTGCAGGACAAACAACACACAAGGCAATCACTGCAGCAGCGTTTGATCAAAGACATCTGGGTGGATTTCTGTAATTAACTGACAGCAGTGAAGAAAATAAAACACAATCGTAACAAAAGAGAAAAATTGAGACTAGGGAGCCTGATGAGACCTTTGATGATTGGAGAGTATTTAATGACACATTATCTTAGGACAAATGTGTGATTTGTGAGACTTTTTACAATCTAAAATATTGTAAGCCATTTAAAATAGTATTTCATATAAAATATTACATGAAAAGTATGTTTTTGGGAACCTTGATATGTGTATTCAAAGACCTTCATATATCATTAATTGTTATTTCTTACATGACAATTGATTTTAAATTGGTACTTGTGAGAGATCTATGACAGTTAAAACATTGTTTTTTTTTCTACCATATTTGAGTCAGACATAGGCTATCCTTTGATGTGTTTTTGAAAGAAGAACATGTTTGAACTGTAATGAAATGGCCCCCATTACAGACTAGTGTTTGTGTAAGCAGACTCTCTCTTATGCCACAGGCTAGTGCCTCTACATCTTGCATCATGTTTACATTCAGGTGACGCAAGCTTACTGTATAAGCCAATGTTTACTTTAATTGAAATAAAGTCCGCAACACCAGTATTATGCTCCAGTATAACGCACTAGTACAGTATTATGTTTGTTTTAATTAGGTTGACGTTTGGCCATGCGCCCTTCATTAGACAGGATGATCACGTATAATTAAAGGGCACATGCCTGAAACTTCACGTTAATTAAAAAAAAACTTCTTTGGGCGCATCATCCTGGTGTTGCGGACTTTATTTTTGTTACTGATTTACCTGGTGTTGTCCCAGACACCCAGACTATTTAAACACACGTGCATGCTTTAGGCCACTACACTTACTTATTTCAACACACACGCTGTGGGGCTGAGGTGACTTCGGCTTACCGTATGGACCAGCGCTGGACCGCTGGCCACCGGCCATGTGGCCGCCATAGAAGCTAATATGGGACGGGCGACTGCTCTTCCATGATGAGTCCACACTGGCGCACTTTAGACTACACTTCCCATAATGCCTTGCAGCCTCAGCACAGCAAGCCCCATGCTGATGAACCTGCATGTGTACAAAAAGGGAGAACTTCACACATGAGGTGATATATAGAGAACACAGTCTGGATTGCTGGAAGATAGATTTTCTAGCATTCCCAAAACAGAACCTGTCAAAAACACATCGACACATCAGTTTGATAAGGCATTCCATTGTAAGGACTGTTTTAATGTTATTGAAGAGACATGGCACATGGACATTTGTACCAACATTATATATACTGTAAAAATATAATAGCTATTCTCCAGAATGAGTGTGTTTGTCACTACCAAGAATGTCAACTAGTGCCCCATGGAGTGAACTGATGCTTAACAAGGCTGATACTTGAGTATAGCCGTCTGATAGTCTGTGACACTGTGTTTATGTGTGTGTGTGTGTGTGTGTGTGTGTGTGTGTGTGTGTGTGTGTGTGTACATGTGTCTATGTGTGTCTCGGTGTTTGTGTGTACATGTTTGTGTGTGTGTGTGTGTGTTTTGTCAGGGGCTTAGGATATGGTTTTGTTGTAACGCTGACTGGATGAGCGTAATGTTTTGTGTCAATAAGGGTTAGCCACGGGTCAGCCATGGGCCAGAGCTTGGAGCACAGCAGCACATAACTGCTTGAGATGGGGGACGTAGCATGCTAACACAACACGAGTGAGCTCTAGCGACATTAAGATCACATAGTTGTTTTGTTTGTTTTCCAAGAGCCGGATTTCCTGGATGAAGCATCACTGACCTCCCTCTGCATCTTTCCAAGCCCTGACCTCTCCTCCTCTTCCTCCTCCTCCTCCTCCTCCTCTTCCTCCTCATAATTTAAAAACAAATAAGATTCCAGTGGTCTGTCCTAGACACTGAAACACAATACAGCTGAAAGAGGAAGCAGGGGACGGACATCCCAGGTCGGGACAGTAAAAGTCCCTGCCACATATTTGTTCCAGCCCATTCACTGAACCAGCGGATCTCAGTTAGTACAGCTCGATACCATGTCCGAAATTTACATCCATTGCTCAGAACAATAAGGTTTTTAAATATTCTGTTGTTGACCTCAATATTACAGAGCATGCCTCTGCACTGCATTAAGTGGGATTAGTACCCCCCCCGCCCATGCGATCATGGTCCCAGGAAGTGGCTCGTCATAAAGGATCTTGCCATATCTACCATCTTGCCTCTTTCTCCTCATCCTCCTTGTGGTATTACAACCAATGAGAGTCCACTGCTCTGTTCTGGATGCTGAAACACAATACGGCTGAAGAAGGAAGCAGTGCTGTTTGCCTACCAGCTCGTCGCTCTCCTCCTCTGGGTGGTGTTCCAGGGTTTCCTGTTGGGCCTCGGAATCCTGTGAGGAGCAAAGGATTATGGGAGACCTGGACATGTCTGCGGCAGGCTGAGGGGGTGCCCCTTCTTCGCCTGCCAGGGGGAACCCCAAATCTTCTGTGTTTGGGGTGACCATGCTGACTGAGAGAGAGGGAGAGAGAGAGAGATTTTTTTTTCAAAAACAAGACCACTAGCAGAACATGCAGC
>CM050213.1:29745000-29760000 GCA_027475355.1 Coilia nasus | reverse complement strand
AGATGAGGAAGGCTGGGAACCTACAGCATACTTACTTACTTGCCTTACTAATACTGTACACACCTCCCTGCTGACCCACACACACACACACACACACACACACACACACACACACACACACACACACACACACACCACACACACAGACACAATCACATAGTCACACACACACAGTCACATAAACACACCCACACACACACAGTCACGCACACCCACACACACACAGGTCAGATGGGCTCTATGTGATGGGGACGCACAATTCTGTCCTCCCCGTCGTGTGTAGCTGAAAATCGAACCTAACTGTTTCAAGAGAAAAGCCATATGTTTATATATGCAATAAGATATATACATATATATATATATATACATATAGACCCATTTTTTTTTCTTGTCCCCTTGTTCTCATTTTCTTTTTACGAGCCACAGATATTTGTTCCATATGAGATCACTGCATTGCTTCTTTGGTGGGAGAGAACACTGCCTGCCCAGGGTGGGCTGGGGTGGGGGCTTGTGTGTGTGTATGTGTGTGTGTGTGTGTGTGTGTGTGTATGTGCGTGCGTGTGTGCGTGCGAGCCGTATGTGTGTGTGTGTGTGTATGTGTGTATGTGTGTGTGTGTGCGTGTGTGTGTAGGTGTGTGTATGTATGTGCGTGCGAGCCTGCTTGCGTGCGTATATGTGTGTGTGTGTGTGTGTGTGTGTGCGTGTGTGTGTAGGTGTGTGTATGTGTGTGCGTGTAAGCGAGCCGTATATGTGTGTGTGTGTGTGTGTGTGTCGGTGGCAGACATTTGAGGGATGGTGTGTGGGCTTCATATTTCCCTGAGTTTCAGCAGAAGCCCATTAGGGTAGATGGGATGGGCCATCATGCATGTAAAACGGCTGTAATCCAAGATGCATTCTTTCAGATGGTGGCTTCTGGAGAACAAAGAAAGCATTGTTGTTTTTTTTTCTTTTTTTTTTTTTTTTGCTTTGTGGCGCGGGTCACCATAGCCGTGCAGGTACAGGTGGGCTGTCTCCTGCCCCCTACCTGTGTGCATGACCCAGTGCACGGCCCACTCACCCCTGCAGACAGGGCAGCCATGGGCGACCCTAAGGGGGGGTGGGGGTGGGGGGGCTCAGGATAATTCAGGGGGCCCGGAGCTTCACAGGGGCCCACAGAAGACTATCATATGGTTGTGGTGGGGCCCAAAATTATTATTTTTTCAGGTGCCCATAATTCCTAGCAGCACCCAAGGCGGCAGTCAGTCCATCCTCGAGGACCGTAAAGCTCCATACAGACACATCGCTATTCGCTTTCTCACCGACTCGCCACTCGCTCAAGGACTAGTTTGGCGGTGGTTGCTATGGTTTCCCCTTGCTTACATCCTAATGCAAAAGTCCCCTCAGGTCCTTTATACCCGCATGAGAAGAAACTCCATGTGTTGGAAAACTGCAAATCCGAAATGAAATTGTTCGGCTTTTCACTTAACACTGGGTAGCCTGTCAAAAGGACACTGGGCTGCGGCTGTGCTCCGCGTAGACACTGACTGTGGGAGTGAATGACCTAATGCTTAGGGAGCTGCTCTTGGATGGGGGGGTCGCAGGTTTGATTCCCATACCAGGGAGCACAAAATGTGGGTGGGGGGGAGTGAGAAGACCAGAGCTCTCCTGCACCCCCATCCATAGCTGGTGTGCCCTTGAGCAAGGCACCCAACCCCAGGGGTAGCTCCGGGGGGGCTGTCCCTATACCTAATTCACTGTAACTCGCTCTGGAGAAGAGCGTCAGCTAAACGTTATATGTTATATGAAGTGGGCCTTTCTTCTAATGAAAGCACCCAAAGTGCAGTATGTATCTATTCATGCACACAGTGGGGGTGGCTGCTATGTGAAGCACCAACCTCCACCCTGGGCCAAGGTCAAGGTCACGTTGGCAAGGTCACGTTGGCAAGGTCAGGAGCCACCAGACGCAGACCAGCTGCCTTCCCGTTGCTACACGACACCTCCACCATCTGCTGTCTCTAACCCTTGGCTTCAGTTACAGGTAGTGTCTGTCTGTCTGTCTGTCCGTCCGTCCGTCCGTCCGTCCGTCTGTCTGTCTGTCTGTCTGTCTGTCTGTCTCTAACCCTTGGCTTCAGTTACAGGTAGTGTCTCTGTGTGTCTGTCTGTGTGTCTGTCTGTGTGTCTGTCTGTCTGTCTGTCTGTCTGTCCGTCTGTCTGTCTCTAACCCTTGGCTTCAGTTACAGGTAGTGTCTCTGTGTGTCTGTCTGTCTGTCCGTCTGTCTGTCTGTCTGTCTGTCTGTCTGTCTGTCTGTCTGTCTGTCTGTCTGTCTGTCTCTAACTCTTGGCTTCAGTTACAGTAGTGTCTCTGTGTGTGTGTCTGTCTAGCCATCTGTCTGTCCATCTGTCTGTCTGTCGCTAACCCTTGGCTTCAGTTACAGGTAGTGTCTGTGTGTGTGTGTGTCTGTCTAGGCATCTGTCTGTCTGTCTGTCTGTCTCTAACCCTTGGCTTCAGTTACAGTAGTGTCTCTGTGTGTCTGTGTCTGTCTGTCTGTCTGTCTGTCTGTCTCTAACTCTTGGCTTCAGTTACAGGTAGTGTCTCTGTGTGTGTCTGTCTGGCCATCTGTCTGTCTGTCTCTGTCAATGAGCATTCTACACTTTATATGCTGAACAGAAATTCATAGTCATGGGCAGAAGAGCAGGAGCACACACATCCTAACACATACCGTATTCATAACTTCTAGAGAACCTTAACTATAGACAAATTTACAGTGTAGAAATGATGAGTGAAACAGTTGATGTTAGCTGTACACAATATGTTTGTGTGAGAGAGGTGCTGGGGTTATAAACTCAGGATCCAGGATATAAAGGTCTTACAATTTACAGTTTTTTCTGTGCACTAACAATAGATTATTTTACTGATTCAACGATTAATCATCAGAACCCACACAGGTTCTGTTTCCAAGAATCGTCTTGTTTTGTGAGTGAGTGAAATATGCAGTTGGACCTATACTGGCCAAAGCTGGGTTTCCCACCACTGATGAGGTGTGCAAAATACACTAAAGAATCAAAACAAGCTGATTATAACCCTATAACCCTATAACCCTAACCCTAATCACCCTATCTGTAGTTAGCCTAGTAAACCAGCCCCTCATACTTCATATCATTTTGTACAGAGGGTCTAAACCGGAGGCCGTGAGGAACAATTTCTTCTTGGGGGTGTGCAATAAGTGCCTCTGCCTTTACCCAATCGCTAACACCTGGTCGTCACGTATGCAATTAGCCTACCTACACACTACAATTCAAATGTAGCACACAAAGTCAACGTCATGGCTCACGAACACACCTTCTGTTCGCTGATTGGCGAAGTAGTTGCTCGGTCCTCCTACATGCTCCTCAACAGATTCTGGTCCAGACCCTCTGTACAAAATGAAATGAAGTACGAGGGGTGGGTTTACCAGGCTAATCTGTAGTGTCATTTTACCTGCTTTCTGCGGTAAGCCAAAATGGCTCCTGTGAGATCCCTCAGTGTGTGCAGCTGCAGCTCAGCTTCCTGTTTGCAGTCCCGCCTCTTCCTGTTGGCTGCTGGGTGGCTGAAGCTGGAGGCGAGGTCCTCAGAGTAGAGTATGAGATGGCCCTTCCTGGTGGTGAAGGTTTTGGGGGGGGTGGGGTCATCTGCACCCCCCAAGAGGCGGCCGCTGGTGGACAGGCGCAGCAGCAGAGGCTGGGCCCTCCAGGAGAAGTAGTCCTGAGGATGGGGGGGTTGGGGGGGGGGGGGGGGGGGTTAGCTTAATAAAGAACGTTCTTAAGAAGTAGCACATATTCTTACTGCAAATTCCTTACAGGACTAATAAGACTATTATAATAATGTATGTAGGCACTATTGCGTATCTGTCTTGTCCATACTGTGTCCATACACTTGCCACCAATTGTTCCTGGTGAAACGTTGTCTCGTCTCACTATGTACTGTGTATATGGCTGAAACGACAATAAAAACCTACTTGACTTGACTACTTGACTTGAAGATATGCAGACACTGAGAACTTCAAAAGCTATAGCGTACAGTATGTGCACTTAATGCATGGCCTTATACTGTACATATGCTGTACACAAGCACAATAAAATGTAAAGTAATGTAAAGTAATGTAATCCAGTGTAATCTAATCTAATCTCATCCATCATCATTTATATCTAGAGCTAGAGTTCTAGAGCTTTTTATAGTTCTAATTCTAGAGCTTTTAGTAAATGCCCATGTCGCTCAGACTGTCTCATCTTCATGTATAGGACTGATGGTGATTGGCGGTGACTGATGGTGATTGTGATTGGCTACCTCAGGTTCGAGGCAGACCTCCAGTCTTCCGTCATGGCCGCCCTCCGTGGGAGCCATGTGCTGCCCACAGCCTCGACTCAGCACAGACAAGGGCAGCTCCTTCATAATGTGTTCTCTGGAACTCAGCACAGACAACGGCAGCTCCTTCACAGTCTCTCCTCAAAGGTACGCTTCTCAGTCCTGTCAAAGGGTGTTGACGTTAAAACACTAAGTAGTTTTTTCCAACCTTAAAATAATGTTTCCAAAATTGTTCCAGTGGTTCATCAACTCGTAACAGGATGAACAGCACTTCTGAATTCACTTTGCGGCCCTGAAGCTGGTCCCTGATCTGCAGTTCAAATAGTAGAGTTACTTTATTGATCCTGAAGGAAATGACTCATAAGAAAGACAATTCTGCTTCCAACCTACAAGGTAAGGTGACTGAAGAGGAGAAGTGCTTTAGTGTTGCTTTAATGGTCAATTATTGCTGGAATTATTTTATTATAGGCCCTGAAGTCATTGGTCCTAGTTGTGTCATTAGAGTCTCTGAGTGTGTCATTATTCTATGGTAATTGTTGTCACAGAACCATCATCTTTTGTTATAGCTTTTCTAGCATGATTATACATGACTGTAGAGTAGGGTGACCAGACGTCCCGGTTTGACCGGGACAGTCCCGATTTTTAGTCGCGTGTCCCGAGTCCCGACAAAAGCCAGTCGGGACGCAAAAATGTCCCGGTTTTCACCCAACACCAAATCAAGCTGCCCAAAATACAGTGATAGCATATACAAAACTGTTAAATTAAAGCCTAATGAATTTTCCAGTAATTCAGAGTCAATGTGTGTGTGTGTGTGTGTGTGTGTGTGTGAGTGACAATGGTAGGTGCGCTCTGCGAAATCTTCGCAGTCAATGTTACAATGTATCTTGCAGTAGGCCTATACAGCGGGCGTGTTTTAACGGTTTTCTTTGATAGCCAGACTAGACTACTACACGACAATGCCTAAGAGAATGTGCACGCGCATGACGTCACTAATAGTGTCCCGGTTTTAGACTCTGGAAATCTGGTCACCCTACTGTAGAGCAAAACTAGCTAGTTTTTCTAGCATGATTATACATGACTCTAGAGCAAAACTAGCTAGCTTTTCTAGCATGATTATACATGACTGTGGAGCATAACTAGCTAGCTTTACTAGCATGATTATACATGACTGTAGAGCATAACTAGCTAGCTTTTCTAGTATGATTATACATGACTGTGGAGCATAACTAGCTAGCTTTACTAGCATGATTATACATGACTGTAGAGCATAACTAGCTAGCTTTTCTAGCATGATTGTACATGACTTCAGAGCATAACTAGCTAGCTTTTCTAGCATGATTGTACACGACTTTAGAGCATAACTAGCTAGCTTTTCTAGCATGATTGTACATGACTTTAGAGCATAACTAGCTAGCTTTTCTAGCATGATTGTACACGACTTTAGAGCATAACTAGCTAGCTTTTCTAGCATGATTATACAAGACTGTAGAGAATAACTAGCTAGCTTTACTAGCATGATTATACATGACTTTAGAGCAAAACTAGCTAGCCCACTTTGGTTGTCTGTGTCACGTGTTCCTGAAAGGATTGCCTCAGAGACCACAGTAATGATGCTGCACCCTCTTCCTCTTTAGGTTTGTGTGTGTGTGTGTGTGTCTGTGTAATGAGTCATGATGCTAATGTTTGCTAAGGGTAAAGTGAGTAATAAGTCAAAGGTTAAGTTCCTTTTGTCTCAAAACTCATCACACCAAAACAACGATTTTTTTTGGGGCACAAATACAGTGCAGGTACTTTGAAAGGTTATTACTGATTGTTTAATCCTGTTGTTCTAAATCCATGATATATTATTGTGTTATTCTTTGTATGTATGTGTATGTGTGAGTGTCTGAGTTCATGTGTGTGTTATGTACTCACTGTAAGCTTTTTATCTTGTCGGTGTGAAGAAAAATGATTGTAAAGAGGATAGCCCTGGCCTCATAACTCTTAAATGCCTGTCAAACATATCTACAAAGCAATTGTATAACTATGAACAAATGATGGGCTAATCTTGCCAATACAACAGCAAATTCCAATTTTAAATCATTATTATTTTAATTTAACAGAACAACAAACCTCTAGGATTAAGTGTGAATCAATCTAGACAGCTCAGGCCTCAGCTTTTACCATAAATCTTTTCCATACCTGTCATACAAAAGTTTCATAAGTGTAATAAACCAAACGGTCGGCCGGAACATCCCCCTTACCCAGTGTGATCCCATCTCATCGGCCCGGTTTAGCTGGGGGTCCAAGTGGCCTGATGGGCTCTTGGAAGGCCGGTCCGATAAAATACTGGTGCTGGTTGGTGTCTGTGGAGCTCTCTCTCTGCGATGTGTGCGTGTGTGGGTGAGATAAAATACTGTTGCTGGTGAGTGTCTGTGGAGCTCTCTCTCCGCAATGTTTGTGTGTGTGTGCGTGTGCGTGCGTGCGTGTGTGTGTGTGTGTGTGTGTGTGTGTGTGTGTGTGTGTGAAGAAATACTGGTGCTGGTCAGTGTGGGTAGAGCTCTCTGTCCACCATGGTCCGTCTCTCCTGCCCTGAGTGCTGGTGTTGTGTGTGTGTGTGTGTTTGCTGTGTTCAGCGGTTGCCACGGTTCCTCAGCAGCCAGGCTCCTCAGCAGAAAACACTGCTCTCTTGTTGCCGTGGTTGCCAACCAACCTGGGCTTACCCCCTAGTCTCTAACAACACTGGCCCCGCACACACACACACACACACACACACACACCCTCTCACACGCACACACACACACACACACATCCTCAACAGACCCGTAGTTCAAGACATCTTAGTCTGTCCTGAAAGACAAACAACTCATACTTTATGCCAGTGGTGTGTGTGTGAGTTTGTGTGTGTGTGCATGTGTGTGTTGAGTGTTTCTTGTGTGTGTATGTGTGCGTCTGTGTGTGTGTGTGTGTGTGTGTGTGTGTCTGTGTGTGTGTGTGTGTGTGTACATACATGTATTTCCCTGTACATGTGTGTGAATGTGTGTCTGTGTGTATATAAAAACTGTGTCTGTCTGTGTGTGTAGATTGTGCATGTATGCTTACCACGTGTGTGTTTGTGTGTGTGTGTGTGTGTGTGTCCTTGTACTTATACATTCTCCTTTGAGAAAAGAAGAGCAGTGGATTTGGCCCCCTACTGAATCCATGCAAACACTGTCTGGCTCCACAGTGCTACAGTGACAGATAAATAGACTACCCTAGTAGTTAGGCCCATGAGAGTTTGTAGTCACACACATTCCATCTCACACACACACCATCACACACTCATTCTGTGTCACACACACACAAACACACACACACACAGACGCACACACACAGACACACACGCACACACACACACCGCTGTGTCTATGCATTGGCATGTAGACTGCTCTGTCCCGTGTGCCCTGGTGATGATGCTTTCTGTTAGATGCTTTATAGATCTTAGATGTTTTCTGTTAATGATTTATACTTACTTCACTTTTATCGTTTTGAGCATTTATGCTTATTTTATCTTGTATGCTTGTGCATGTTGTGTCTTTTATTTACCTTATACGTATTTTAAACTTAGTTTAGGTTTTGTGCTTTTACATGTTGTTCTTTGCTTTTTTTCTGTTAAGCACTTTGAACTGCCCTTGTGTATGAAATGCGCGATAGAAATAAACTTGCCTTGCCTTGGTGTGGCCCTGAGTGTGTATGTTCTTGTGGTCAGACACACTCTGAGAAAGCAGAGCTTCGGGACCTCTTAAAAAGGGGTCTGATCAATGGGAAAGGGAAAGTGATTCCCATTTGTCATTGTGATCACACAGCACACCAACACATACACAACAGTAATGATGAATGTGCGATTAAGCATGTCTGAGAGGGGTAGATCAGTGTGTGATTGAGCAGGCCTGATTTTCAGGGGAATGGCAAAACACTTTGGTAGAAGCCTCGTGTCCTGCCACAGGCTTGGTGAAATGGCAAAACACTTTGGTAGAATATAATTCCCTTTCCCTCTGAATAATAATAATAACAACTTTGGTGACTGTGTTTTATAGGTTCTGCCTAAGCCTTGTATTGGCCTAGGCAGGCTAGGAGGAGATGCTATTGAGTGTGTTAGGAGCTGAGCTAACTGGCGAAGGTAGCTGTGGCCCAATGGTTAGGGAGTTAGTCTGGGGATTAGCATGAATTCCCATACCAGTGGGAAAAACAATGTGGGTAGGGGAGTGAATGACCAGCACCTGTACCCTCATCCATGGCTGCAGTACACTTGAGCAAGGCATCTAACCCAACTTTGCAGTTCAGGGGGACTGTCCTGTGCCTCATTCACTGTAAGGCATCTAACCCTACGTTGCTCCAGGGGGACTGTCTGTCCCTGTGCCTCTTTCACTGTAACACACTAACCCCACATTGCTCCAGGGGGACTGTCCCTGTTCCTCATTCACTGTAAGGCATCTAACCCCACATTGCTCCAGGGGGACTGTCCCTGTACCTAGGTCCCTTTAGATAAGAGCATGAGCTAAATATAATGTAATGACTGTGGCCTCTTCTGCACAATGTCTCCACCCACTGAAACATGTATAGGCAATTACATGTAGGCAGCTGTGAATGTCTAATGGTTAGGAGGTTGATCTTGGTTTGATTTCTGTATCAGTAGGAAAAATGTGTAAGGCATCTAACCATAAGAGGCTTCAGTGTGGCTGTGCCTGTACAGAGTCACTGTAAGGGCTCATTCAGACCGACTTGAGCGCGTACGGCACGTAACCGTGTATAATATGTTTGTATGCGTGGCAGAATATGCTCAGATCACACGTGCAGTGTGAATAGTCTAATTTGTTAACATGCATTCTAAACATGCACGCTGTATACACAGACTGTTTGGTGTGAATGAGCCCTAAGGCATCTAACCCCAGGATGCTTCAGTGGGGCTGTCCCTGTACTGACTTACTGTAAGTCACTCTGAATAAGAGCGCTAGCTAAAATTAATCTAATAATGACGTCAGTAGCACACTCTCACGAGGCATCAGCTCCTAAACGAAAACTCCACCATTGCACATTGCTTTGATGTTACAAGACATTAACTGAAAGATGAATATATCACCATTACTGTCACTAGCTCAGAAATATAATATATTGGCATTAAGCTTTTATACTTGTATGTCCTGATGAAAATGATTTTTCCACTTTATAATGAACACATTCCTTTTAAATACTTCTTTTAAACTAATGAAAAATGTAAAGTCCACTTTAATTAGTACTGAAATACTCTAAAGCCATGCATCCAATGGAGGCTGCCCTTGCCCTGGTAGTGCCTGTAAGTGAGAGTAAGCTGTTTTTAATGAAGCCAGAGTCTGACTGAATCGAACCGTGGTACTCGGTCACAACCATACCCTGGAGTTAACCTATATGACAGGAGGGCCGTGGGGGGGGCACAGGAAGTGGACCCTGGCGACAGGAAATGAAGTCATTCATGTCACCTCCACACACCTGTTCACACTAGCGTTTGAAAAGAGAAGCTATTTGTCAAATCAAATTATTCATGGCCCTAAGCTTCCAGGTAGGCTAACACGCAATCATGAAACTCATGCAAATATTTCCCATTACACAAACATTTTATTTTAGGAAAAGAAAACTATTAGTCACCAGCTCTACCACACTCTACAATCACCAGTGGCTGTAATGCGTTTATCTCCTATAGATGGCGCCAGTGTGTTGAGATGTACTGGAATAGGAGTCTTAACCACCAGCGTGGGCCTCTGAGTGAATAAAGACTTTACGGCTTTTGTGGAATGTTCTCATTATGTGCGTTTTTCAAACCGACTGTGTTAAAATGTGGTGAGCTCAGACACGACAGAATTAGTCATTTCTTCTCACTTTAAAAAAATGCTTAGTAGAAGTCTAACAAACTCCACAATGCATTTTGGTTTAAGACCTTTTCACAAAGCAACTATATAATATTAGATCTACTACCCACAGAAAAGGTCACAAATGAAGCATTTGTGTGTGTGTGTGTGTGTGTGTGTTTTAACCACTGTCTCGTTTCATTAACTGAAAAGTAAGCTATATATATATGTATATAGGCTACATCGAATCATTGATGTGGCTGATTACTTGGAACGATCGGGGGCTTCAGCAGGCCGAATGCCCTGAAGTAACCCCGGTGTCGACTCCATTTGCTTCGAGAACCTGGTGCAATTTAGCGCGTTAAATTGCTAACATATGGTCTAGGGCAAATGGAAATCTCAGCTGCAGCAGGCAAGTGGACAAAACAAAGCTTTGAAAGGAGTTTTAAAAATCTAATTGTTTTATTCAGTGACACTGTACATATACAAATGGTATCTTACCGCATTTTTGAAAATCAAGTAAAAAACAGCAAGATTATTTTCATAAATACATATATTCTTTGAGAAAAATGTGAGTATTTACAATATGTTGTTAAAAAGTAGCTTGCATAATCTCACAGCTGTACACATGCATAATACTATCGGGATTCTGGACGCAGTTGTGCTGTCCGCCCTTTTGAAGAGGTATGCATGATTGTCAGAGGGTGGCTGCGAAACTCGAACAATTTTGCCAAATAAACAAAAGGACGTATAAGGCAAACATTCTGTTTTCTGGGCAAAGGTTCGCACATACTGTTGAACCGTCGGTGCGCATATCATGGCCCTAGCAGAGCGAAACGAAATGCATTTGTCTATTTGTTTTATACAGACAACCCCTGTAAAACGTGTGTCATGATACAAAGTCAAAATATACCATTCTGTTTTAAGAATATAAACGTTATACAACAAATAATTAAGACAGGTTTGAATAACAATGAAGGTTCTTCTGGTGTGGTGCTCAGAAGTTTTTAAAAATTATAACAAATAACAGAAAACTAAACAGCCCTGGCACGTTTGAGTGTCCATTGCCATTCATTCCTTTAAATGAAACTCGAAGGAGCAAAACCAGCTGAGACGGCATGTGTGATTCTTCCCCTGTGTATTTTGCCGGGGTTTGCTATAGTCCTGTCCCAGGTGTCCAGTTGGGACGGTGGGATCTTCCGGGGCTATGGCTCCGGGACTAACTTTCAGGAGAGTGCAGCCTGAACGAAGGCGACCACTTTATGCGGCTCATACAGTGGTCTCTCCCTGATTGCTGTTGCTGAGTCTTTTGTAGAATCGGCGCCAGGACTGCAGCGTTTTCCCTGACCATATCCAGAAGCCGGAGGTGATGCCCACGATCATTGTCATTAGGTATTTAATCATGAACACAGTAAAGTCCGGGGTCATGGGCGCGAAGTTGTGCGCTGGGCATGGCACGGCAAAACGCTTGCACGTCTGCATGTGCCAGGTTTTCTCCCACTGGGGACGGAAAGCCTGCTCGTAGAAGTAGCAGGCGATTACTATGGTGGCCGGCACTGTGTAGAGAACGCTGAACACTCCAATGCGCACCATCAGCTTCTCCAACTTCTCCGTCTTTGTGCCGTCGTGCTTCATGATGGTTCTGATTCGGAACAAGGACACGAATCCTGCTAGCAGGAACGACGTGCCAATGAAGAGGTAGACGAAGAGGGGCGCGAGGACGAAGCCTCGCAAGGCGTCCACGTTGTAGATGCCCACGTAGCAGACGCCGGTCAGGACGTCGCCATCCACCTGGCCCATGGCGAGAATGGTGATGGTTTTGACTGCGGGCACGGCCCACGCGGCGAGATGGAAGTACTGAGAGTTGGCCTCGATGGCCTCGTGACCCCACTTCATGCCTGCTGAGAGGAACCATGTGAGCGAGAGGATGACCCACCAAATGGAGCTCGCCATGCCGAAAAAGTACAGAATCATAAACAAGATGGTGCAGCCCTCCTTTTTGGTTCCCTGGGCGACGGTCCTGTAGCCGTCATCGTTGAATTTGTCGATGCACACAACTTTGTCCTCAAGGAAGAATCCCGCAGCATAAGCCACCGCCACCATAAAATAGCAACCAGATAGAAAAATGATGCATCTCTCTGGGTAGCGAAAGCGCCTCATGTCTACCAGGTAGGTAAGCACCGTAAAGAGGGTACTCACGCAGCACAAAATGGACCAAATCCCCACCCAGAGCCGGCCAAACTTCACCTCCTCCTCCCGAAAGTACATGAGGCCGTTGGGCTTGGTGGGTTCACATGGAGCCCCGCAGTCCTTCACTCCCATAAAGTAGTAATTGAGATAGGGGGGCACCTCCAGTTGGAGAGGGCAGGAAAACTGGTGGCTGGGGCGCACCACGTTTGGCAGCGTGATTAACTCTGGCTGCCTCGGCGTCGGGTCGGACGTGGGGCCTGCTGGATCAGAAATATTTTGCCCCACGCAAATCTCACCAGCCCCATGAACTGGGAAATTCTCGCAGCGCAGTCGTTCAGGCCACTGGAAGCCAAACTTGTTCATCAGCGCCTCGCACCCCTGCCTGGCCCGGTCACACAGCGAGCGACATGGCGGTATCGCCTGCTCCAACACTGTACACACCGGGGCGTACATGGAACACAGGAAAAATTTTAAGTCCACGGAACACTGCACTTTAACCAGCGGGTAAAACTGGTGGACCTCGAGTCCTGCATCCTCCTGGTTCGTGTGACCTAAAAGATTCGGCATAATAGTTTGGTTGTAAGCTATGTCTGTGCAAAGTGGTATGGAAATTGGCTGGCAAAAGCCGTGCTCTGGAATTGAAATTCCTTTCTCGCCATGATACTGTCCGGAGCACGACTGGAAAATTAAGCAAATCAGGGCAACAACCAGTGTATTTGCTTGAACCCAGTCATTCGATACCGCCATGTTCGATAAAAATGGGAATTGAAGTTTCACTATGTTGGAAAACCAGCTGCTCCTGTTAGGAAGCGTGGATAAAAGAGTCTTTCAGATGCCGAGAGGAGAAAAAACTTTCCCCGGCGTTTTCTGATCAAATAAGATTAAAATTCTTCTGGGGTCCTCGCGTGCTCGCGCTGCGCTTCTCAAGCAACACGGCGGAAGACTGCTCGTGGTCTCCACACGCGCATGTTACTCAAATGGACGTTCAGGGAAAATCTATTTGCGGGTTGGAAAATTAAACGAATGGTCTGTGCTAGTTTCCTTTGCGTCTTCTCTCGCAGCCAGAGCACCGACAAAAATGTTACGACCTGCAGAACAAATCTCACAGTAGTGTCTTTTAGCAGAATATAATCCCTTCCAACGAGTAACCCCGGAATCCGTTCAACAAAAAACTCTTTTCAAGTTTTCCATAGGATCATCCACGTCCAGAGTATGCGCAGCAGCTGCTGTAGTGTCCTTGGCTTGTAACGGATTCAGAGAAAACGCTTCGTGTGTCTCATACTACATACAGTAAACTTTTGTGAAAATAACAAAATTATCCTCGTGCTAGAAAATCCCCGTGCTGCTTCGCGTATGACTCGTATTCTGCGCACTACGGGATTTGATCTAAATCACGGCACAGACAATAATGTGCTGCCAGTTTCAAGACACCCCTCATTCAGATTCAAGGTCTGTACTTGGGGGGAGCCTTGAAACCGATACTTCTTGTCCAATAGCATACTTTGTTTTCCTTTACATCTTGCTTCTTATTGGTCAGGGTAAGTCCCTGCAAAGAGCTCCACCTCCCTAAAACTTTCTCCTGCTGCTGTCGAGAGCCGTAAGCTTGGTAATTCGGTTAACAGTTCCAAATGTTTAACATAGTTTTAAAGAACAAAGCCTTGATGTATGGTTACGACTCATTGATCATTTTACGACCATGAGCACACACACTATTTCCTAATTATTTCCAGTAAAGGCCATGTTACGTAGATTTACATAGTTAAAAAACAGGGTAGGCTATAACCCCAATACTGTCGTGTTAAAATGGACTCTGTTGGGAAATACGCACATGCAGCCAACTGTAGGCCTTCCTCAGCTTTTTTGGTATCAAATAGGAACCTGATGTTGTGATCTGAGGCACATTGCGTGGAAGCCTGAGGACTGGAAATGAAAAGTATTGACATACTTTAAAATCTGCTGAAATAAGTGAGCCAAGCTGTAACAGTGTATCTACATAATTAATTACAATGGTACAACCTGTGTAACAGTATATAATAAAATGTACTGTTGTTGTACTTACATAATGTAGTTTTGTGACAGAAAATACATTATGTAAGCCAACACTAGTACATGATATTACATACTGTTACACAGGGTGTACAAGTGTACCTAATTAGGTAGAGACATTGTAACAGCAACATAGCATAATAAAGTGTTACCCTGAACTGCACTAGTCATGTTAAAGGACAGTATCAGTCTTCAGTGGGCCCAATTGTTTATCTGAACTGTTTGCTTCAGCAAAGCAGCATGGTCACCAAATCAGTCTTATTTTACACAGCCTAGACATAGCCGTCATTGGTGTGCTTGCCACAGTATGTGTACCCCTTAGCGGGGAAGAGCAGCTGAAATTGGTCTGTCCCTGACCAAGAGGCATGAACGGATAGGTGGTTGAGGTATGCGGATGAATCATCTTACATTTAACATGCATAGCCTGTGAAAGCGGAGATAAGAGGACGAGTCGCAGCATGACGAGGTACGCGATGTGGAGGCTGTGTCGGACACAACTGTGAGCGTTACTGTCGGACATTAATAGTTTTAAGAGTAAAGCAAAAGACATGCACTTCCATGCCTAGCGTCTGGGTGCGGGGCCATGAAACAGGCCTGTACACT
>CM050213.1:29732500-29737500 GCA_027475355.1 Coilia nasus | reverse complement strand
GTTTGTGTGTGCCCACAGGAGATGTGTGCTAAGAAACGCATGGTGAACACCATATCAGCATGTCTGATTTCCATGACTTACAGCCACACACACACACACACACAAACACAAAGACATCTTCCTTGCTCCTGAGAAGCAGATCCACAGGAACCATTCTCATGTTGAGAGAGGCCTGAGGGTGTGTGTGTGTGTGTGTGTGTGTGTGTGTGTGTGTGTGTGTGTGTGTGTGTGTGTGTGTGTGTGTGTGTGTGTGAGGCATGGGGGGTTGCTGTGTTTTAAGAGATAGGGCTATAGGCAGCACTGGGACCTGGGGGGGTTGCCTGCATAGATAATGTTAATTAAGATAGCAACCAAGTCATGCGGGGGGAGGGCATCGGAGGAGAGGGGGAGGGAGAGTTCACCCACTCCACAGAGCAGAGAAAGAGAAAGCAAGAGGGAGGGAGGGAGAGAGGGAGAGAGAGAGAGAGAGAGAGAGAGAGAGAGAGGAAGAGAGAGAGAGAGAGAGACAGAGAGAGAGACAGAGAGAGACAGAGAGAGACAGAGAGAGAGAGAGAGACAGAGAGACAGAGAGAGCGAAATAAAGGGAGAGGGAGATAGAGAGGAAGAGAGAGAGAGACAGAGAGAGGGAGATAAAGGGAGAGAGAGGGAGAGGAAGATAGAGAGGGAGAGAGAGAGAGAAAGTGAGGGGGAGGGGGGAGAGAGAGGGAGGGAGAGAGAGGGAGAGAGAGAGAAAGATAGAGAGAGGAAGAGAGAGACGGGGAGGTAGAGAGAGGGAGAGAGAGAGGAAGAGAGAGAGGTAGAGAGAGAGAGAGGGATATAGAGACGGGGAGGTAGAGAGAGGGAGAGAGGGAGAGAGAGGGAGAGAGAGAGGAAGAGAGAGAGGTAGAGAGAGGGGTAGAGAGAGAGAGAGGGATATAGAGACGGGGAGGTAGAGAGAGGGAGAGAGGGAGAGAGAGGGAGAGAGAGAGTAACTAAAATGGCAAAAAAGGGAAAAGGTGTAACTACCCATGTGACCAGAGAGATAAGGAGAGAGAGAGAGAGAAAGACAGAGAGAGAGAGAGAGAAAGAGAGGGAGAGGTGGAGAGGGAGGGGGGCGAGGGAAAGAGCACACCAGGGGGAGTGGGGAGATTTGAATGAATGGAAAACTGGTGGTGTGTGTTTGGGGCGGGGGAAATACTATAACCGGTAGCGGCTCCTGAGCATAAATATTGGTGGGGCAGACACTGACTCCTGCCTGCAATCACTACCCTGACCAAATGTTATAGAATAATGTATACTGACAGGCCTATTAAAAACCTAATTAATGTAGTAATTTGGCTAAGCAGGTCTATAATACAGATAACACCATATGCACCATACAGCATGCGTTTCAGATTTCTTTTTTTAATATTAACATTAATGTAGCGCTATGATTAACAAAGACCAATGAAATGCCCAATGCACTAATAGCAAACAATGCAACAGCCTCATATAGTAAGCACAACGACACATTTAGCCTCTAATTGATTTTGAATGCTTACATGATAGCCCTCATCGAGGTGCGCTGCGATATTAACTTGACCTAGCATGGGTAGTTTTATAGCACACTGTAAATGTGCTTTGCTTGAGTGTGCTTTTTTGCTACTTCGGAAAAGTATTTCACGTCGCTAACTCCTGTAATCCCTATGTCTCTCTGAACAGTAGACATGGAAAGCAAAATATTCCTTACGGAGCAACCACACAGCCATTTCATTTTCATCATACCATGTTCGCGAAAATGTTCGGTTGTATATAAATTCCCTTTGTCCTTAGTTTTCTGTGTTATACTGACGTCTGGTCTGTCTGGGCCAAGCTGCTTGATCACTAACTTATCTTCTAACTTCAGTCCATGAAATGCATTTTAACAGAAAGTCCACGCTGTTTGACCAGGCAGGTTCTGTGCTGCAGGCCATCACTGCATTTCACACGACTGGGTTAGGTCTAACATTACTAGAGGAGTACTGATCTGTGAGCTGCTAGAAGGTAAAAAAAATATGCCGGTGGGGCAGACCTGCTCCTGCCCCTGTTGGACTCTATTAGCGCTGCTTGCAATTCCGACAACTGGCGCCAGGCGAATAGGAAAAATGAACAGATGAATGTGGGCAGTGACCAGTCCTGCCCCATGACTGCAAAAGTACAACAAAAGTATGAGGTTCAATTCCACAGTGCTAAATAAATAGTTATAAAAAACACAGACACAAACCATATACGACAGAGTAGTTACTGTAAATATGTAGCAAGCAGAGCAGTTACGCAGGTAACATTATTTATTAGGAGGAACTATGTTTTGGGGTGGATGTTTTTTGGGAGGGCGCTGCCCCACCTGCCCATATTGACGAGCCGCGCCTGACTATAACTATGATGGCTCTCACTAACAAGGCATGGGGGGGAGAGGTTTAATCAGTAGAGAGAGACTTCCAAGAGAGAGAGATTTTGAGTCAGTGAGTTAGTAAAAGAAAGAAAGACAAAAACGAAGGAAAAAGACAGACAGAGAGCGAGAGAAAGACAGAGAGAAAGAGGGATAGAGAGAGAGAGAAGTGAAACTAAAGGGAAGCCAATGTGCCATACACCTGGCATTGTACCCAGTGACCATTACACCACTACAGTCACAGGAGACAGAAAAGTTGTGTGGTGGATGTGTGTGTGTGTGTGTGTGTGGATAGGGGTGGGGTCAGGGTTAGGGTTAGGGTTACCAGGTTATTCTGGGTCATCTCCCTCTTTGCTTTTTGGGGAAGGAGGTTGGGTAGCACACACACGCCCCGTTCCCTTGATAGATGGATAGATAGATAGATAGATAGATAGATAGATAGATAGATAGATAGATAGATAGATAGATAGATAGATAGATAGATAGATAGATAGATAGATAGATAGATAGATAGATGGATGGATGGATGGATGGATGGATGGATGGATGGATGGATGGATGGATGGATAGATAGATAGATAGATAGATGATTCCCCATAGTTGTACTTGGTTCTGGGTCAGGAGGCTTCTGGGTTCCTCTCAGACCTGGATGTTCTAGAAACATACACCTCCGGCACCAGAAAAGCTTCTTTGTTCCTTTCCTTTCCTTTCCTTTCCAAGGTTCTTCTTTATGACCTCCAGCTGTGTGTGATTAGCATCATGGTGTGCACGTGTGTGTGTGTGTGTGCACTTGTGTGTGTGTGTGTGTGTGTGTCTGTGTGTGTGTGTGAGTGTGTGTGTGTGTGTGTGTGTGTGTGTGTGTGTGCACGTGTGTGTGTGTGTGTATGTGTGTGAATGTGTGTGTGTGTGTCTGTGTGTGTGTGTGTGTGTGTGTGTGTGTGCACGTGTGTGTGTGCGTGTGTGCTAATCAGGAACAGCCAGGACATCTTACCCTGAAACCGATCACTCTGTGCTCTGGCTCGCTACACAAATACACACATACACACACATACACTCACTCTGCCTCGTCTCTTCCGGGTCTGTGCCAGATCTGAGCCGGGATGGAGCACACACACACACACACACACACACACTCACACAGGCGGCGCGGGGTCGGCCGATGGCCTGTGAGGTGAAACAGGAGACGCTGGGTGCGGGGCTGGAGAAGGCGGAAGGGGGAAGGGGGGAGGGGGGGAGGGGAGGGGGGGGGAGGGGGAGGGGGAATGGGAGGGGGAGGGGGAGGGGGAGTGATTGATGGCTGCTGCTCGCCTCCTTCCTGCCCTGATCCATGGATCCGTGATCGAAATTCCAGAAATTTCCTGGACAGGGATTGGCACATGCCGCACAGCTGGACCTTCCATGATTGTGTGCGTGTGTGTGTGTGGGTGTGTGGATGTATGTGTGTATGTATGAGAGAGAGAGAGCGACAGAGAGAGAGAGAGAGAGAGAGACAGACAGAGACATGTATGTGTGTCAATACCTGTGTGTGTGTTTGTGTATTTGTGTTTCTGTAAATACCTGTGTGTGAGACTATGTTTCTCTCTCTCTCTCTCTCTCTCTGTCGCTCTCTCTCTCTCATACATACAGAATAAATAAAATTATCATCAGAATCAGAATAAAAATTAGAATAAGAATCAGAATCAGAATAAGAATAAGAATCAGAATTAGAATCAGAATAAGAATAAGAATCAGAATAAGAATCAGAATAAGAATCGGAATCAGAATCAGAATAAGAATCAGAATCAGAATAAAAATTAGAATAAGAATCAGAATAAGAATAAGAATCAGAATCAGAATAAGAATCAGAATAAGAATCGGAACCAGAATCAGAATCAGAATCAGAATAAGAATCAGAATCAGAATCAGAATCAGTTTTAGTGGCCAAGTGTACTTACATATACAAGCAGTTAGCTGTCTATACATTCAACATATGACATGCAGTAGTGTACATATGATACAATATATAATACAACACAATAGACAAAAAGAGATATTTAGACTCATACTGTACAATAGAGACAACATACATATAGGAACCTAATACAGGCAATAATATTCATATAGGCACCTAATATATAATAACATATGAAATAATAGGCAATAATATACATATAGGCACCACCTAATATATAATAATATATGAAATAATAGGCAATAATATTCATATAGGCACCTAATATATAATAATATATGAAATAATAGGCAATAATATACATATAGGCACCTAATATATAATAATATATGAAATAATAGGCAATAATATACATATAGGCACCTAATTTACAAGTAGGACATAATATACAACAATGGGTCTTAACTGGTGTGGCACAGGGACCCACAATTTCCCATCACCATTAAGTCACAACCCAAGTTTTCAAACCAACTCAGTGACACCCCCCCCCCCCCCCCCCCATTCTCTCCCTCCTCCAGTTTCCCTCTATCCCTCACTCTGCTACACTTCTTCACTGCACATTCTCTCCCTCCTCCACCAGTTTCTCTCTATCCCTCACTATTCTATACGTTTTTGCTGCACATTCTCTCTCCTCCTCCAGTTTCTCTCTATCCCTCGCTCTGC
>CM050213.1:29725000-29727500 GCA_027475355.1 Coilia nasus | reverse complement strand
AGATAGATAGATAGATAGATAGATAGATAGATAGATAGATCTATACATAGTGATGTTCACACTCAACACACACCTGACACACACACACACACATTCAACACACAGCTGATACACACACATTCAACACACCGCTGTTACACACACACACTCAACACACCGCTGTTACACACACACACACTCAACACACACCTGACACACACACACACATTCAACACACCGCTGTTACACACGCACACATTCAGCACACAGCTAAGACACACACAATACACAGCTGACACACACACACATTCAACACACCGCTGTTACACACACACTCAATACACCGCTGTTACACACACACACACACACTCAACACACAGCTGACACACACACACACACACACACTCAACACACCGCTGTTACACACACACACACTCAACACACAGCTGACACACACACACACACAGCTAAGACACACACACATACACTCAACACAGCTGAGACACACACACACTCAACACACCGCTGTTACACACACACACAGCTAAGACACACACACACACACACACACAACACACAGCTGAGACACACACACACAGCTAAGACACACACACACACACACACACACACAACACACAGCTGAGACAACGGAAAAACAACAGCTGGACTGATGAGAGACAGGAAAGAAAGAAAGAAAGAAAGAAAGAAAGAAAGAACAAAGCCAAAGAAAGAGAAAGAAAGAAGAGAAACGGCAAAGAGAGGAAACTAGCCGAAGGAAAGAGAGAGGGGTGGAGTGAAGGACAGTGTAGTGGAGAGCAGGGCGTTTAGATCCCATTACAGCATGAGGGAGGGCCATTATCTACACTGGGGCCCTCAGGGGCCACACACAAGAGCACGCACGGGGGCCTCCATCCACAGCTCACCCAGAGAGGCAGAACTACCCACAGCTCACCCAGAGAGGCAGAACTACCCACAGCTCACCCAGAGAGGGGGAACTACCCACAGCTCACCCAGAGAGGCAGGGAGAACTACCCACAGCTCACCCAGAGAGGGGGAACTACCCACAGCTCACCCAGAGGGAGAACTACCCACAGCTCACCCAGAGAGGGGAACTACCCACAGCTCACCCAGAGAGGGAGGGGGAACTACCCACAGATCACCCAGAGAGGGAGGGGGAACTACACACAGCTCACCCAGAGAGGGAGGGGAACCACCCACAGCTCACCCAGAGAGGCAGAACTACCCACAGCTCACCCAGAGAGGCAGAACTACCCACAGCTCACCCAGAGAGGGGGAACTACCCACAGCTCACCCAGAGAGGCAGAACTACCCACAGATCACCCAGAGAGGGAACTACACACAGCTCACCCAGAGAGGCAGGGAGAACTACCCACAGCTCACCCAGAGAGGGGGAACTACACACAGCTCACCCAGAGAGGGGGAACTACACACAGCTCACCCAGAGAGGGAGAGAGAGAAGGGACAGAGGGCGGAGAGAGAGAGAGAAGGGAGAGAGATGGAGGGGGAGAGAAAAGAAAGACAGAAAGGGGGGGGGAGAAAGGGAGGTAAGAGAGTGGGAGAGAGGGAGGGGGAAAATGAAGATAGAGAGGGAGGGGAGAGAAGAGAGAGAGAATGAGGAGGAAGGGGAATAAAAGAGAGGGAGGGATGAGGAAAAAGAGGGAGTGATAGCGAAGGGGTGGAGGAGGTGGGGGAGGGGGAATGAGAGGTGAGAGGAGAAGGCAGTTTGGGGAGAAAAGAGAGGGAGGTGAGAGAGAGGGGGAGAGGGAGGAAGAGAGAGAGAGGGAGGGAGAGAGAAGGAGAGAGAGGGAGAGTGAGGGAAATAGAGAGGGATAGAGAGGGAGAGAGAAGGAAGAGAGAGAGGGAGGGGAGAGAAGAGAGAGAGAAGGAGGAGGAAGGTGAATAAAAGAGAGGGAGGGATGAGGAAAAAGAGGGAGTGACAGCAAAGGGGTGGAGGAGGTGGGGAGGGGGGATGAGAGGTTGGAGGAGAAGGCATTTTGGGGAGAGAAAAGAGAGGGAGGTGAGAGAGAGGGAGAGATGGAGGAAGAGAGAGAGGGGAAGAGAGAGGGAGGGAGAGAGAAGGAGAGAGAGGGAGAGAGAAGGAGGGAGAGGGAGAGAGAAGGAGAGAGAGGGAGAGGGAGGGAAATAGAGAGGGATAGAGAGGGAGAGAGAAGGAAGAGAGAGAGGGAGGGAGAGAGGGGGGGAGAGAGAGGGAGAGGGAGGGAAATAGAGGGAGAGAGAAGGAAGAGAGAGAGGAAAAAGAGGAAGTGAGAATGAAGGGGTGGAGGAGGTGGGGGAGGGGGGATGAGAGGTGGGAGGAGAAGGCATTTTGGGAAGTGAAAGAAAGAAATGGAGTTTAGGAGGAGAGGATGACGTCAGTGTAAGAGAGGGGGAGGGGAGGGGCGGGGAGGGTGCGTGGGAGAGGTAGGCGGAGAGAGGGAGAGAAGAGGGGAAGGAAGGAGGGGGAGAATAAAGGAGGAAAGAACAGAGGAATGGACAGAGA
>CM050213.1:29700000-29705000 GCA_027475355.1 Coilia nasus | reverse complement strand
TAGTATTAACACCCTATCACTCTCCCACCAACTGTTTCTGTGTTTTCTGTTCTTTCTTTACTAATAATAAAACATAGCAGAGGTAATGTTGTTCAGTCTTAAACTGTACAGAAGCACATAGCATATATATATATATTTATTTCATATATGAAATGTGCAAAAATACATACAATTAAAAATGTTTAATGGTGAACTGTGCAAAAGCACACAGCATGATGTTTGTTAGCCATAAAGTGTACAAAAGCACATTAAATTATGATATTTAGCCATGCTTTGCACCTACCATAGTCAATATTGTTTAGCCATACCATGTGAGAGCACCTACCATAGTCAATATTGCTTAGCCATACAGTGCAAGTGCCCTATTGAAGCTGATGTCAGGTCAATCACTCTGTGCAATGTCTTGGTAACCTTTGCCTCACATCCAGCAGAGAGGTCGCTGAACTTGGTGGCTGAACACTCCCACCCCCTGAACACTCCCACCCCCTGAACACTCCCACCCCCTGAACACTCCCACCCCCTGCCACGCCAGCTAATATTGAAGTCTCCCCTGCACCAATCCCACACAGCCACAGGCCTGCCCGTCTGTCCGTGTGTGACTTTGCAAACTTTCCGGAGTATTCCAGCCCATGTTGTGTTGGCTGTGTGATGAGAGGACCACTCTGGAGCTGACGGCACACACACACACACACACGCACACACAAAGGCATGCACAGTCATGTGCACTCTGTTGTTATAATTTTCTATTATAATCTGTAAGATGTCGCCTCTAAATCTATATATATATATATATATATATATATATATATATATATATATATATATATATATATATATATATATAAACACCAGTTTTCATGTGCTTCCCAGCCGTAAGGAGTGGGAGTGACGCCACCTCTAAGTGTGGATGGTGAAGACGCATGTCCGTCAATGTAGCAGCCAGCTATGACAATTCCACCTTTTCATCGTCACATTCATTCATACGAGACTTTTCCTCACCAGTCATGGCAGAGCCACTGCTGGGCACTTGGGGTCTATGGACAATAGCAATATTGGGCATATCCCATAATTATAATAACAATAATAATGTTTATATAATGTTTGTGTACTCTGTATGACTGATGTCCAGAAGAAAGCCTATGGCCTCTTCAGGCAGCAGCAGCAACTCTCTTTCTCTCTCTCTCTACCACACTCACACACACACACACACGCACACATACACACATATAACCAACCCCGCTTTGTTTTCCCTGTAATGTAATTTCCCCTATCCCATGTAAGTGCCCGTAATTGTGGGCTGGGGTGGCATACGCACCACTCACAACTTCCTCCAAGGCAGTCTTATATGCTACCTTTGAGCATGCTAGCATTCTTTGTGCTACCTTTGAGCATGCTAGCATTCTTTGTGCTACCTTTGAGCATGCTAGCATCCTTTGTACTATCTTTGAGCATGCTAACATTCTTTGTGCTACCTTTGAACATGCTAACACCCTTTGTACTATCTTTGAACATGCTAGCATTCTTTGTGCTATCTTTGAACATGCTAACACCCTTTGTACTATCTTTGAACATGCTAGCATTCTTTGTGCTATCTTTGAGCATGCTAACATCCTTTGTACTATCTTTGAAACTGCTAACATTCTTTGTGCTATCTTTGAGCATTCCAGCATTCCACTCTGTCTCATCCCTTTACAGTCTTGGCCTTCATTATATTATTCCAACTTCCTCTCTTTCTTCCTCTCTCTCTCCTCTCGCTGTCTCTCTTTCTCTCTTTCTCTTGCTTGCTTCAACTTTTCAGCTTCTGCTGTTGCTCTTTCCCCTTTCTCCCTGTCTCTCCTCCTCTTTCCCCTCCTCTCTCTCTCTCTCTCCTCCTTTTCTTCTCCTTTTTTTCTTTCTCAGTTCTTAGTTCACAGTTCACAACACACAGCACAGGATGTCAGGCTTAACGTTTCCTGCTTCTCTGTTCTTTATCCTATCTTACCTCCAGCTTTTACCCGCTCCTCCTCAGGTTCCTGTTCCTGCCTGTCTGATGCTGTGTCTGACTTCCCTGTTCTTTATCCTGTCTTTCCTCCATTCCACATGTCAGCTTTTACCCGCTCCTCCTCAGGTTCCTGTTCCTGCCTGTCTAATGCTGTGTCTGACTTCCCTGTTCTTTATCCTGTCTTTCCTCCATTCCACATGTCAGCTTTTACCCGCTCCTCCTCAGGTTCCTGTTCCTGCCTGTCTGATGCTGTGTCTGACTTCCCTGTTCTTTATCCTGTCTTTCCTCCATTCCCCATGTCAGCTTTTACCCGCTCCTCCTCAGGTTCCTGTTCCTGCCTGTCTGATGCTGTGTCTGACTTCCCTGTTCTTTATCCTGTCTTTCCTCCATTCCCCATGTCAGCTTTTACCCGCTCCTCCTCAGGTTCCTGTTCTTGCCTGTCTGATGCTGTGTCTGACTTCCCTGTTCTTTATCCTGTCTTTCCTCCATTCCACATGTCAGCTTTTACCCGTCCGTCCTCTGGTTCCCTCTTCCTGTCTGTCTGATGCTGTGTCTGACTTCCCTCCATCTGCCTGAAGGAAATGAAAATCTGTACTCCCTTCTCCTTGTTCCCTGCTTTTTGTCTTGCATGGAGCCTTTCATTACCGATTTGTCTCATCCTTCCCTCTCTTCCTCTTCTCTGTCTCTCTCTGTCTCTCTATCTCTCTCCCTCTCTCTCTTCTCTCCCCCTTTTCTCTCTCTCTCGTTCTCTCTCTCTTCTGCCCTCTCGTTGACTCCCTCGTGGGCGGCTGAATCATTTGTAATCGCATTAGTGCTTACAGGCCTGTGTTTCCTTGCTGCTTTTGAGGGGATTTAAAGCACCTAAAACCTGTCTTGACCATACTGCCCATTAAACACCACAGTAGTAGAATAGTAGAAGTCTTTATTGTCACTATACTAAAGACCAGTCTAATTCCCACTCAGTAGAGCTCCAATTCCCTCAATTACCTCAGCCTTGGTGTCGATTTATGACTGGACCATACTACCCATTAAACACCACAGTAGTAGAATAGTAGAAGTCTTTATTGTCACTATACTAAAGACCAGTCTAATTCCCACTCAGTAGAGCTCCAATTCCCTCAATTACCTCAGCCTTGGTGTCGATTTATGACTGGACCATACTGCCCATTAAACACCAGAGTAGTAAAGTAGTAGCAGTCCTTTATCACAGTCTTCTCTATGACTGGACCATACTGCCCATTAAACACCACAGTAGTAGAATAGTAGAAGTCTTTTTTACAGTCTTCTCTATGACTGGACCATACTGCCCCATTAAACACCACAGTAGTAGAGTAGTAGAAGTCTTTATCACAGTCTTCTCTATGACTGGACCATACTGCCCATTAAACACCACAGTAGTAGAATAGTAGAAGTCTTTATCACAGTCTTCTCTATGACTGGACCATACTGCCCCATTAAACACCACAGTAGTAGAGTAGTAGCAGTCCTTTATCGCCAGTATACGCGTACAGCGAGATATCATTTGGAGCAGGCCAACAGATGCGTAGGAAGTAGCTAACATAGATAAAAGCAGTTAAATACAATAAAGATTATACAATATACAACAATATATACTAGCAAATACAAATCAGATACACAAACCTAATCTAAATATTTACCAAACACCCCAAACATATGATACCCCCCATGCCCCCCCCCCCCCCCCCCCCCCCAACCTCCCCCAATTCAGATATACAAACCTGCCTAAAAAACCTTGTATTTGACATGAGGTGAGCCTCATTCCAAAACACCTTTTCCCCATATGGGCAGGCCATGTGATTGGTTCAGAGAACCTCCCCAGTATGGGCAGGCCATGTGATTGGTTCAGATAAGCTCCCTTGTATGAGCAGGCCATGTGATTGGTTCAGAGAACCTCCCCAGTATGGGCAGGCCATGTGATTGGTTCAGAGAAGCTCCCCAGTATGAGCAGGCCATGTGATTGGTTCAGAGAACCTTCCCAGTATGAGCAGGCAATGTGATTGGTTGAGAAAAGTTTATAGGACGAGCCAACCTGAGACAACAAGATCAAAGCCCAAGAGGGTGTGTGCACCAACATGCCACCAGTATGACAAGGCAAGGCAAGGCAAGTTTATTTGTATAGCGCATTTCATACACAACGGCAATTCAATGTGCTTCACAAAAATAAAAGCAAAGGACAATATATAAAGGCATAAAAGATAAAGTAATTGTAGAAGCATAAAAGGTAAAACAAGTGTAAAAGCATACAAGTAAAATCAATATGTGGTATGAGAAGTCACCCCACCAGGACTTGAACCCTGGTCTCTGGGGTACTAAACGGGGCTCTGACCGCAACACCAATGTACACTCAGGTGTCCCTCACGCATCTCCCATAAGCATCAGTGAGCACTGAGATCTTTGAGGGCCATATAGCTCAGTCATTTAGCTGGAGCTCTCATCTAGAGCAGCTTAAAAGTGAAAAGTGAAAGTCAGTAGCATTGGTCATTGTGATCACACGCCACATCACAGCAAAACTCACCCTCTGCATTTAACCCATCACACACGTGAGCAGGGGGCAGCCACGACAACGGCAGCCCGGGCAGCAGTGTGTGGGGACGTTACCATGCTCAGGGTACCTCAGTGTGTGTGTGTGTGTGTGTGTGTGGGGACGGTACAATGCTCAGGGTACCTCAGTGTGTGTGTGTGTGTGTGTGTGGGGACGGTACCATGCTCAGGGTACCTCAGTGTGTGTGTGTGTGTGTGTGTGTGTGGGGACGGTACCATGCTCAGGGTACCTCAGTGTGTGTGTGTGTGTGTGTGTAGGGACGGTACCATGCTCAGGGTACCTCAGTGTGTGTGTGTGTGTGTGTGTGTGTGTGTGTGTGTGTGTGGGGACGGTACCATGCTCAGGGTACCTCAGTGCGTGTGTGTGTGTGTGTGTGTGTGTGTGTGTGTGGGGACGGTACCATGCTCAGTGTGTGTGTGTGTGTGTGTGTGTGTGTGTGTGTGTGTGGGGACGGTA
>CM050213.1:29680000-29682500 GCA_027475355.1 Coilia nasus | reverse complement strand
AGCATACTGGGCGGTAGGGGTAGTGTCAACCATGTCAGTTCTCAGTGCATGTAGTACATGTAGACACACTGAAAATGGAACACAGATGCAAAGAATCATGGACACAACGCATTCTCCATGGCCTCGTCCGTGTTTTTAAATATGACCGTGAAAATATGACAGTGCCACCAAGTGGTGTGGCATATCTACTACAGCATTGTAGTCTAAGGGCCCGTCCACATGACAATGTTTTCAAGTCAAAACGGTAAAGTTTGTTTGCGTTTTGGCCTTTCGTCCATACGGCACTGGCGTTTTGGGTGCCCCAAAACGATACTTTTTGAAAACGGGTTCCATTATTCTTAATTAATTAAAAGGAAAAAAAAGAAAAAAATATATATATGTGTGTGTGTGTGTGTGTGTGTGAGTGTGTATGTGTGTGTGAGTGTGTGTATGTGTGTGTGCTTGTGTCTGTGTATCTATGTGTGTGCCTGTGTGTGTGTGTGTGTGTGTGTGTGTGTGTGTGTGTGTGTGTTTGATCCAGAAAATCCAGGAGCGTTGTTGTGTGGGCGGGGTCTAATTCACACCACCCTTATGTCTACCTGTAGCCTTATTCCACCATAGCTGTGTTTAATTGTAGTCTGATTCATACCACTCTTGTTGTGTCTTAACTGTAGTTTAATTCACACTACTCTTGTGTCTTAACTGCAGTCTAATTCACACTGCTCTTGTTGTGTCTTAACTGCAGTCTAATTCACACTACTCTTGTGTCTTAACTGCAGTCTTATTCACACTGCTCTTGTTGTGTCTTAACTGCAGTAATATTCCTGTTCTATGGGGCTGTGAATCATTCTCTGTCTCATCTAAGTCTTCGCCATCTTTTCCTTATAAGGACATCTGGCACTAAGAGTAAGGGGAGTAATAGGATGTGTGTGTGTACAGGTGTGTGTGTGTGTGTGTGTGTGTGCGTGTTTGAGAGAGAGTGTATGAGAAAGAAAGAGGGAGAGAATGTGTGTGAGAGAGAGAGAGAGAGAGAGTGTTAGTGAGGTAAGTGTAATGTAAGCTTTAGGTTTTGTGAACTTGTTTGTTCGTTTGTGTGTGTGTGTGTGTGTGTGTGAGTGTACACATTTGTTTGTGTTTGTGAGTGAGGTAAGTGTAAGGTAAGAATCTGATATATATGAAATGTTAACGGTAGCTGTTTCCATACATACGTGTGTGTGTGTATGTGTGTGCTTGCATGGACGTGTGTGTGTGTGTGTGTGTGTGTGTGTGTGTGTGTGTGTGTGTGTGTGTGTGTGTGTGTGAGTGACAGCTTTAGATCTACAGTGATCCACACACAGTCATGCCAACACACACTCTCACACGCTGTCAGGACTTTATACAGCTGTCAAAGGATCCTGGTGAATATCACTCCCCCTTCATTGGACTGGAGACAGAGAGAGAGAAAGAGAGAAAGAGAGAGAGAAAGAAAGACAGACAGAATGAGACATAAAGAGAGAGTGAGAGAGACTTCATTTCTCCCGTCACGATTTCTTCAGGAACTAAAAAAGTGATAAATTGAGTGATGACATTATTTAATTTCAGCTTGTGGTGACACATGCACTCTTGCAGGCCTCCGCCACATGTCAGATGTGTAATTAGGTCAGCAAAGAGCTGCGCCCTTCCCCAGTGTTAGCCACACAGCACATAGCGGCCCAGTGTTAGCCATGCAGCACAGAGGATTAGCAGCCCTTCCCATAGCGGCCCAGCATTAGCCATGCTGCACAGCGGCCCAGTGTTAGCCATGCTGCACATGGTGGCCCAGTGTTAGCCACGTAGCACATAGCGGCCCAGTATTAGCCCGGCAGCACAGCGGCACAGTGTTAGCTATGCTGCAGAGAGGGCCCTCTAGTGTTAGCAATGCAGCATAGAGGCCCAGTGTTAGCCACGCAGCATAGAGGCCCAGTGTTAGCCACACAGCACATAGCGGCCCAGTGTTAGCCATGCAGCACATATCGGCCCAGTCTTAGCCATGCAGCACATAGCAGCCCAGTGTTAGCCATGCAGCACATAGCGGCCCAGTGTTAGCCATGCAGCACAGAGGATTAACAGCCCTTCCCATAGCGGCCCAGCATTAGCCATGCTGCACAGCGGCCCAGTGTTAGCCATGCTGCACAGAGGGCCCTCTAGTGTTAGCCACGCAGCATAGACCCCAGTGTTAGCCACGCAGCATAGCAGCCCAGTGTTAGCCATGCAGCACAGTGGCCCAGTATTAGCCATGCAGCACATAGCAGCCCAGTGTTAGCCATGCAGCACATAGCGGCCCAGTGTTAGCCATGCAGCACAGAGGATTAGCAGCACTTCCCATAGCGGCCCAGCATTAGCCATGCTGCACAGCGGCCCAGTGTTAGCCATGCTGCACAGAGGGCCCTCTAGTGTTAGCCACGCAGCATAGAGGCCCAGTGTTAGCCACGCAGCGCAGAGGCCCAGTGTTAGCCACGCAGCATAGAAGCCCAGTGTTAGCCATGCAGCACAGTGGCCCAGT
>CM050213.1:29665000-29667500 GCA_027475355.1 Coilia nasus | reverse complement strand
CACACCACCACTACCGTCACCATCATCATAATCACCATCCACCATCACAACCACCACCACCCCACCACCATCATCACCATCACCATCATCTTTTGTTATCGTCATCATCGTCACCACCCATCACCCTCATCTGTAATCCTCTTTAGACTCATAGCGCTGCACCCATCATACCGCTCTCACCGCCATCTTCATCATCCTCATCCTCACCCCAACATCATCACCACCACCACCATCACTACTACAACCACCATCATCACCACCACCATCATCATCACCATCACCATCACCATCACAACCACCATCATCACAATCACCATCACCATCACAACCACCACCATCATCACCATCACAATCACCATCACCACCACAACCACCATCATATTCACACTACCACCACCCTCTTTGTCATCTTCATCACTCTCATCCTCACCCCAACATCATCACCACCACCATCACTACTACAACCACCCTCATCACCACCACCATCATCATCACAATCACCATCACCATCACAACCACCATCATCACCATCACAATCACCATCACCACCACAACCACCATCAACTTCACACTACCACCACCCTCTTCATCATCTTCATCACTCTCATCCTCACCCCAACATCATCACCACCACCACCACCATCACTACTACAACCACTATCATCACCACCACCATCATTATCACCATCACCATCATCATCATCACCATCATCATCATCATCACACCACTACCACCATCACCATCGTCACCACCTGCCATCATAATCACCATCACCATCATTATCATCACCATCACCATCACCATCGTCACCACCTGCCATCATAATCACCATCACCACCCACCCCCACCTTGTTCTTACCCCACCACCACCATCATCATCATCATCATCATCACCATCATGGCCCCCCAAACCCCTGCCCGGCTTTAGATTTAGGCAGATTAGTGCCTTTCAAGAATGAGGATGATGGTTGCGACGTGCAGTATTATAGTGTGTGTTAATGCGTGTGTATGTGTGTGTGTGTTATTATCACACTTGTTTATGAAGCTTACGCTGGACATGTGTGCGCGTGTGCGTGCGTGTGTGTGTGTGTGTGCGTGTGCGTGTGTGTATTATTATCACACCTGTTTATGAAGCTTACGCTGGACATGTGTGTGTATGTGTGTGTGCGTGTATGCGTGTGTGTATTATTATCACACTTGTTTATGAAGCTTACGCTGGACGTGTGTGTGTGTGCATGTGTGCGTGTGTATGTATTATTATCACACTTGTTTATGAAGCTTACGCTGGATGTGTGTGTGTGTGTGTGTGTGTGTGTGTTATCACACTTGTTTATGAAGCTCATGCTGGACATGTGTGTGTGTGTGTGTGTGTGTGTGTGTGTGTGTGTGTGTGTGTGTGTGTGTGTTATCACACTTGTTTATGAAGCTCATGCTGGACATGTGTGTGTGTGTGTGCGTGTGTGTGTGTGTTATCACACTTGTTTATGAAGCTCATGCTGGACGTGTGTGTGTGTGTGTGTGTGTGTGTGTGTGTGTGTGTGTTATCACACTTGTTTATGAAGCTCATGCTGGACGTGTGTGTGTGTGTGTGTGTGTGTGTGCGTGTGTGTGTGTGTGTTATCACACTTGTTTATGAAGCTTACGCTGGATGTGTGTGTGTGTGTGTGTGTGTGTGTGTGTGTGTGTGTGTGTGTGTTATCACACTTGTTTATGAAGCTTACGCTGGACATGTGTGTGTGTGTGTGTGTGTGTGTGTGTGTGTGTGTGTGTGTGTGTGTGTGTGTGTTATCACACTTGTTTATGAAGCTTATGCTGTACACCAGCAGGCGCAGGCCACTGGAAATGATTCATCAGGATTAATCAGATCGTTTGAGTGTGTGAGCTGTGAGACTGTGTGAGTATGTGTGTGTGTGTGTGTGTGTGTGTGTGTGTGTGTGTGTGTGTGCTTTGCTGGTGATGGTCTCCATAACTAAGGCTAAGCCACACAGACATTCTGCGGGGTCCCCATGAAGAAAACAGTGTCGTGTGTGTGTGTGTGTCTGTGTATGTCTGTGTGTGTGTGTGTGTGTGTGTGTGTTATCACACTTGTTTATGAAGCTCATGCTGGACATGTGTGTGTGTGTGTGCGTGTGTGTGTGTTATCACACTTGTTTATGAAGCTCATGCTGGACGTGTGTGTGTGTGTGTGTGTGTGTGTGTTATCACACTTGTTTATGAAGCTCATGCTGGACGTGTGTGTGTGTGTGTGTGTGTGTGTGTGCGTGTGTGTGTGTGTGTTATCACACTTGTTTATGAAGCTTACGCTGGATGTGTGTGTGTGTGTGTGTGTGTGTGTGTGTGTGTGTGTGTGTGTGTGTGTGTGTGTTATCACACTTGTTTATGAAGCTTACGCTGGACGTGTGTGTGTGTGTGTGTGTGTGTGTGTGTGTGTGTGTGTGTGTGTGTGTGTGTGTGTGTGTGTTATCACACTTGTTTATGAAGCTTACGCTGGACATGTGT
>CM050213.1:29640000-29660000 GCA_027475355.1 Coilia nasus | reverse complement strand
TCAATATTTCACTCTGTTGCATTACTATAAATACTGTAGCAGAGGGAGCTCAGCTCCAGCTGGCTGTGTTGCCAAAGTGAGGAGGTGCAGCTGAGCTGTGGAGACCCAATTTAAACTCTAACACATGCACCATAGAAATCCCTCTGATATATTGTGTATTATGCACAGTACATACTGGGTGTAGCCATAGATACCATAGATATTTCTGTAATGCAGAAAGCCATGTGCTCCTTTAGATGTTTACAATATTAGACATTGTGTGATTTCTACTAGTAAGCAGGTGCTTACTTACTTCTCATGCAGAGAAGTGCATACTAGTTGTACATACTGCTAGTGTGTGTGTGTGTGTGTTTCTGTGTCTGTGACTACACACTGTATATGTTATAACATTGAATGGAGATCTTTCATATTTCATAGCTTATCCCTGTCTCCAACAGCAAGCCTCTGCCTGGAAAATACCCGCTACCGAAAAAACACTTTAGACTCCAGTGTGTAGAGCTCCATGTTGAACAGATATATAATGCATAGCATATACTGTAGCAGCACTGGTGTGCCTCGTGTGTGTGTGTGTGTGTGTGTGTGTTTGTGTTGATGTATATGGCTTGAAACATTGAGTGAGTGTTCAGTTGTTTGTGTGTGTGTGTGTGTGCTATAGCTGCATAGACTGGTGTGTGTGTGGCTGCAGAGTTGGGTGTGTGTGGCCGCAGCCAATAATGCTGTACTCTCTGGACTGGTGTGTGTGTGTGTGTGTTGTGCTGTAGTTGGCTCCCTGGACTAGTGTGTGTGTGTGTGTGTGTGTATGTGTGTGTGTGGCTGTGCTGTGCTGTAGTTGGCTCCCTGGACTAGTGTGTGTGTGTGTGTGGCTGTGGCTGTGCTGTGCTGTAGTTGGCTCCCTGGACTAGTGTGTGTGTGTGTGTGTATATGTGTGTGTGTGTGTGTGTGGCTGTGCTGAGCTGTAGTTGGCTCTCTGGACTGCTGTTCTATATGTTCACTCTGCTGCAGCGTACAGACTACAGAAGTAGGTCAATGCAGCACACATTCAGCCCATTCTGCACACACACACACACACACACACACACACACACACACACACACACACACAGCTGAGGCTTATTGTCAGCAGATTTAGAAGGTGTGTGTTTCTGCGTCAACCAATAAATTAGCCTGGGTGTGTGTTTGTGATTGGAAACACACTCCACAGATTTGCAAGGTCTCGTGTGTTAGATAAGCAGCCTGACAAAGTGTGTGTGAGTGTGTGTGTGTGTGTGTTGGCATGTGAGTGTGGATGTGTCATTATGTTGTTAACTGTAATTCTAAACCAGTTAGCTGATAAAGGTGTGTGTGCGCTATAGAGTAAGACACTTATGCAATTAGGTTTGTCATGGGTGTGTGTGTTATGGAGAAAGTTTTGGGCTGGCATAGGAGTCTTGGCGTGTGTGTGTGTGTGTGGGTGTGTGTGTGTGTGTGTATGTCCCTCCTGACTGCAGTGTTAACCCAGCGGCTAAAAGAGGTATAGTGTCATGACGTGTGTGTGCTACTGACCTCATAATTACTAGAAGGAAACTACTGGCACACATTCTAGAATCTGCATACATTCTACACTATCTAATCTGCACACATTCTAGAATCAACATACATTCTACAGTATCTAATCTGCACACATTCTAGAATCTGCATACATTCTACAGTATCTAATCTGCATACATTCTACAGTATCTAATCTGCATACATTCTACAGTATCTAATCTGCATACATTCTACAGTATCTAATCTGCACACATTCTAGAATCTGCACACATTCTACACTATCTAATCTGCACACATTCTAGAATCTGCACACATTCTACAGTATCTAATCTGCACACATTCTAGAATCTGCACACATTCTACAGTATCTAATCTGCACACATTCTAGAATCTGCACACATTCTACACTATCTAATCTGCACACATTCTAGAATCTGCACACATTCTACACTATCTAATCTGCACACATTCTAGAATCTGCACACATTCTACACTATCTAATCTGCACACATTCTAGAATCTGCACACATTCTACACTACAGTATCTAATCTGCACACATTCTAGAATCTGCACACATTCTACACTATCTAATCGGCACACATTCTAGAATCTGCATACATTCTACAGTATCTAATCGGCACACATTCTAGAATCAGCACACATTCTATTTAATCTGCAAACATTCTAGAATTTACACACATTCTATCTAATCTGCCCACAATCTGTAATCTTCACACATTCTAAAATCTGCACACAGTCTCTAATCTGCACTTTACTGCTTTACACAGATAGCCATTAGAGCAATCTCAGTGTTTATTACAGTGCAGTGTGTGTGTGTGTGTGTGTGTGTGTGTGTGTGTGTGTGTGTGTGTGTGTGTGTGTGTGTGTGTGCACTCTTAATCAGTGAAAGTATCTCAGTGCTCCAGACTGTGATTACAGGTGTAATCCCGATACACAGTCAGCTGCTGTGACGGATAACTCTTCTCCTCTTCATCTCTCCTCTCTTCATCTCTCCTCTCCTCCTCTCTCCCATTCTCTCTCTCTCTTTCTGTCTTCTGTTCTCTCTTCCCTCCTTTCATCCTCATTTTTTTCTTTTTCTTCCTCTATCTCTTCAGCCAGTCACCTAGGAGAAGGCATTCTGTTCAATAAAATCTACCAAACAGCACATGATATTTAATGTACTATATGACTTCTACCACATGCCCTGTGTTCGTTAATGGTATGTTTGAGAAGGTACACAGTACAGATGGCTGGAAAGGTAGATATCTAGCTGGACTGACAGGCAGATGGATGGGTTGAAAAAGAGCTGATAGACCAACAACTAAGACATGCCTTTTGCCTTTTCAGTAGTCTGCGTCTGTAGTTTTCACATTTACAGTATGTTACCTTTGCATTCTTTGTATGTATAGTAGGTTACTTTCTGAGTTATTTTTAGATTTACAGTAGTATGCCTCTGCAGTTAATTTACAATTTACAGTAGTATGCCTCTGCAGTTAATTTTTAATTTACAGTAGTATGCCTCTGCAGTTATATTTAGATTCACAGTAGTATGCCTCTGCAGTTAATTTTAAAATATGCAGGCAGGTCCTCTGGGTTGGGGCAGACAGTCCTCTGGGTAGGGGGGGGCAGGTGCTCTGGGTTAGAGGGGGTTCCTCTGGGTTGGGGCCGACCGTCCTCTGGGTGGGAGGGGGGGCAAGATGTTCTGGGTAGGGGGCAGGCAGGTCCTCTGGGTAGGGGGGGGGCAGGTGCTCTGGGTTGGAGGGGGTTCCTCTGGGTAGGGGGGCAGACAGTCCTCTGGGTAGGTGGCCGAGGTCACTGGTGGCCTTCTAGAGAAGGGTCTTACTGGGGGGATATGCCAGGATTTCTGGGAATGCCTAGTCCGAGGGATTGGATGTGGATTGGAATGTTGCTGGTTGTTTTCTTTGGATTTAGATTTGTGTGTGTGTGTGTGTGTGTGTCCGTGGGAATCTAGGTCAGGCCGGGCTATTGGGTTTACATGGACTCTGATTGGTGATTGTAGGCTCGTGCAAATGATGATTGGTGCAGCTGTGTGTGTGTGTGTGTGTGTGTGTGTGTGTGTGAAGCAGCTTTTGGCCCAGAGCACTTGTCGCCTGATACTGTATTAACAGCTAGAGTGTTAGACCGGATTTGTGAAAAGATAGATATGTGGGTTAGTGGTGTGTGTGTGTGTATGTGTGTGTGTGTGTGTGTGTGTGTGTGTGTGTGTGTGTGTGTGTTCTGGCCTCAAGGGATAAGACAAAATGCTGTTGGTCTTTTGGTTATACTGTGTGCATGTGTGTGTGTGTGTTGGGGGTGGGGTGGGGATGTTTTAGCCAGGCATTCCATATTTTCTACGTTTGTGCATATGTGTTCTTCACATTGTGTGTGTGTGTGTGTGTTTAAAGCAGGCTTATCTGAGACTAACACACACACATGCACACACACCAGCAGTACACTCCATCAATCCATCACTCTTCAGGCCATCAGAGAGAGTCTGACACACACACACACACACACACACACACACACACACACACCAGCAGTACTCTTCAGGCCATCAGAGAGACTGTACCCTTCAGCTCTCAGAGCACATATACTGTATGTGTACCTTAGCCTGTGTGTATGTGTTTGTGTGCGTGTGTGTGTATATATATATATATATATAGATAGAGATATCTGTAATTCAGTTTTGACTAGGCATAACTGAATTACAGATATCTGCAATTGCATTATTGAAAACGATATTCAACTCGTCACACATCTTAAATGACAATTGCGGATATCTGTAATTCAGTTTTGACTAGGCAATATGAACGTTAAAGATATCTCAAACGTCATTATGACTAGTGCAAATTGTTGTGCATGACGTTGCTCTATGTAATGTCCATCCCCGCCAAAATCAAAGAGGAAGTCTTGTTATAGAAAGCAACGTACTATCATTTCTCTCTGGCAGCTCCTGTCTTGCATGTGTTAAAAAGTCAGTTTAACACAATTTCTCCCTCTGGCCACTCCGAAACGTTCCTTAAGTACCATAATCATTGAACAGTTAACAGGTGGACGAAGGCGCTCTGCTCCCGCCTAAAGTGGGATGGGGATTAATTTGCATACAGATATCTGAAACGTCATTTCGCCTAGTCAAAACTCTAATTCAAGATATCTGTAATTACATTTTGGCTAGGCAAAATGAACATTACAGATATCTCCAGTTTCAGATATCTCTAATCAAAATTCATTTCAAGATATCTATAACTTGATAATAGATATCTACAATTACATTATGACTATCCCTAACTCCAGTTTGAGATATCTACAATGTCATTTTGACTAGTCATAATTTCAGTTACAGATATCTACAACTGCATTTCACCTAGTCAAAACTGAATTTAAGACATCCGGAAAGGAACATATAGATATCTTGAACTGGGGTGAATTAAAGATATCTTGAACTGGAGTTATGACTAGGCAAAATCAAATTGTAGATATCTCAAATTGGAATTACAGATATCTATAATTCAGTTGCGGATATCCGTAATTCACATAGTGGATATCTGGAATTGAATTGTAGATATCCGTAATGATGAACCCCATACAAATGAGTGGCAAAAGTTACGTCATTTGTCCTGGGAAGAATTTTTTTGTGGATATCTGAAATGACAATTACGGATAGGAAGAATGTATTGCGGATATCTGAAATGTTCTTTTTGACTAGGCAAAACTGAATTACAGATATCTGCAACACATATCCAGTTTAGCTTTTAAATGTTAAGATGGCTTGCCATAGTGTGTGAATGTGTGTCTTCCTCAGCCTTGTCCCTCATCCTGTTTGTGTGTACTGGTATGTGGTGTGTGTGTGTGTGTGTGTGTGTGTGAATGTGTGTGCACATGCAAGAGTGTGTGTATATGTGAGTGTGTAAGTAAATGTCATTCCGCACTCATGCATATGTGTGTTTGCTATGAGTGCACGTGTTTGTGTGTGAGAGAATCCGTGCCCATAGGGTCCATTCAGTCCTGATGCTGGAGTGTACTTAGCGTTCCCTTGTGGGTGTGAAATGAGGCGTACTGGGGCCCTTTGATGTTGAGGGGTCCTTGTGCCTGGTCCCCTCTCAGGCCCAGCGCGTTGGCTAAAGAAACACACTTGGCCGCATAGCCTTTGGCCTACTTACACCCACTGACCTACATCGGCTTTTACATTTCACATTTCAATATTCATTTAGTTTCAGGGCATTACAGCTCATGTAGCTAATTAAATGCAGCGTAGCTACATGGAGGGTATTAGTAAATAGGGTATAGAGTGATCCCTCGTCTATCACGGTAGTTACCTTCCAGAACCCCCCATAGTAGGTGAAAATCCACAATATAGAGAGACCGTATGGAAAACATTTTATTTTATAGTTTCAGCCTTAAAATGCCCCTCCGACACTCTGTTTTGATATATTTAATGTATGAATTGTTACTGCATTTTAATCAATATTGATATGTTAGTTAGTTATCAGTTTTCAATTGGGGATATCAGTGTGTGTGTGTGTGTGTGTGTGTGAAGACACTGCATGGCCACTATGAACTATGACCTGTGCTGTGAACTATGACTTGTAATTACTGTTACTGTAATTACTGTAAGTACTGTAATTCTAATTACTATATTCACTTCTGTTCTTATGTCATCTTCATCCACCTCTCCCCTCGTCTCCATCCTCCCCCATCCTGTCCCTTCCTCTCCATCCTCCTCTCCTCTCCTTTAATCTCCCCTTCTTTCCTCTCCTCCCCTTCTTTCCTCTCCCCCTCTCCTCCTCTCCTGCTGTAGTTGGTGATCCGTGTGCACCTGTCTGACGAGAGCTCTAAGACCATGATGGTGGACGAGAGGCAGACGGTGCGGCAGGTGCTGGACAGCCTGCTGGACAAGTCCCACTGCGGATACAGCCCCGACTGGTCACTGGTGGAGACCATCAATGAGCTGCAGATGGGTGAGGACCTCTCTCTCTCTCTCACACACACACACACACACACACACACACACACACACACACACACACTGCTGGACAAGTCCCACTGCGGCTACAGCCCCGACTGGTCACTGGTGGAGACCATCAATGAGCTGCAGATGGGTGAGTGTCACACACACACACACACACACTTACACAGAGCATGCATAACTACACTGCACAACTGCATCATACATAACTCACAACCCATTTCTGTGACTGTTGGTTTGAGGCATCAGGTTATGCTTGACTGTGATATCTGATTGGAAGTGGTAACTAACTTGCTCACACAATACACACACACACACACACACACACACACACACACACGTCAGCTAGTGAAGATTACTGGATTACTGAATTAATTTCAATACCGTTTCACATTTCAGACAGAACATGGGTAGAACTGAACAGAACTGGAACAGAACCTTCTGGAATGTTGCCTGCCCAGGAATAGAATCCAGAATCCATTCACACGGTTCCATCTGTGCACTCATCCCCCCCCCCCCCCCCCCCCATCTAATCTCATGTCTGTCCCCTCAGCCAGGCACGGTCAGGCTTAGACTGTCTTAAGCGAGTAATTATCCCTCATCTACAGCTATGGCCACTACAGCACAGGGGCTAAGACCACCACATCCATTTAAAAAAAGCAGCTTTCTCTGACACCTATCTAACCTCCCACCCTATCCCCCCCCCCAAAAGAACATAATCACATGAGCCAATACTCTTCTGTGTGTGTGTGTGTGTGTGTGTGTGTGTGTGTGTGTGTGTGTGTGTGTGTGTGTGTGTGAATGTGTGTGTGTGTGTGTGAGACTAACACCTAGCTGGCTAACAGCTATTTTTTTACCTACTGCCCTAGTTTGTTGTTTCCTCTTTTCCTTCTTGATCAGACAGTGATGGAGGACGTGGCTGCTTGAAAACAGGCAATGAACTCTAAAAGCTGAGGCAGAGAGGCACGAAAGCTGTCCACTGCACCCAGCATCTGCTCTGCAACCTGCTGTCTGCTGATGAGGACACAGACACACACACACACACACACACACATACATACGCAAGCATACAAGCATGCAGAGAGAGAGAGAGAGAGATGTGGGCATCTGTATTGTACAGACAGAGAAAGATGGATAGATTGTAGAGAGAGGAAGAGGGTAGTGAGGGAAGCTATATTGAGAGAGAGGTTAGGAGGTTGTGTGATAGAGGGAGAGAGAGAGAGAGGTAGAAAGGAGAGGGCAGCTATATTGTAGAGGTTGAGAGGTTGGGTGATAGAGAGAAAGAGAGGGAGGAGAGAGAGAGAGAGAGAGAGAGAGAGAGGTAGAAAGGAGAGGGCAGCTATATTGTAGAGGTTGAGAGGTTGGGTGATAGAGAGAGAGAGGGAGAGGAGAGAGAGAGGAGAGAGAGAAAGAGAGAGGAGAGAGGGAGAAGAGAGAGAGAGAGAGGGAGAAGAGAGAGAGAGAGAGAGAAGAGAGAGAGAGAGAGATGTAGAAAGGAGAGGGCAGCTATATTGTAGAGAGGATTAGAGGTTGGGTGGCTTCCAAGCCCTTCCGTGTTTTATTGGATGCCTCCTCCATACAGTTACAGATGCTGCCTGCTTACTGCATACTACACACCTCCCTACTGCATACTACACACTACATACTGCATACTACACACTACATACTGCATACTACACACTACATACCTGCATACTGCACACCTCCCTACTGCATACTACACACCTGCATACTGCATACTACACACCTCCCTACTGCATACTACACACTACATACTGCACACTACACACCTGCATACTGCATACTACACACTACATACTGCATACTACACACCTCCCTACTGCATACTACACACTACATACTGCATACTACACACCTCCCTACTGCATACTACACATTACATACCTGCATACTGCATACTACACACCTCCCTACTGCACACTACATACTGCATACTACACACCTCCCTACTGCATACTACACACCTCCCTACTGCATACTACACACCTCCCTACTGCACACTACATACCTGCATACTGCACACCTGCATACTGCACACCTGCATACTGCACACTACATACTGCATACTACACACCTCCCTACTGCATACTACACACCTCCCTACTACATACTGCATACTACACACCTGCATACTGCACACTACACACCTCCCTACTGCACACTACACACCTGCATACTGCATACGACACACCTGCATACTGCATACTATTCCCTACTGCATACTACACACCTCCATACTACACACCTCCCTACTGCATACTACACACCTCCCTACTGCATACTACACACCTGCATACTGCATACCTCCATACTACACACCTCCATACTGCATACTACACACCTGCATACTGCACACCTCCCTACTGCACACTACATACCTGCATACTGCACACTACACACCTGCATACTGCATACTACACACCTGCATACTGCATACTACTCCCTACTGCATACTACATACCTCCATACTACACACCTCCCTACTGCATACTACATACCTCCATACTGCATACTACATACCTCCATACTGCATACTACACACCTCCATACTGCATACTACATACCTCCATACTACACACCTCCCTACTGCATACTACACACCTCCATACTGCATACTACATACCTCCATACTACACACCTCCCTACTGCATACTACATACCTCCATACTACACACCTCCATACTGCACACCTCCCTACTGCACACTACATACCTGCATACTGCACACTACACACCTGCATACTGCATACTACACACCTGCATACTGCATACTACATACCTCCCTACTACATACTGCACACTACACACCTCCCTACTGCACACTACACACCTGCATACTGCATACTACACACCTGCATACTGCATACTACTCCCTACTGCATACTACACACCTGCATACTACACACCTCCATACTGCATACTACACACCTCCATACTACACACCTCCCTACTGCATACTACACACCTCCCTACTGCATACTACACACCTGCATACTGCATACTACATACCTCCATACTGCATACTACATACCTCCATACTGCATACTACATACCTCCATACTACACACCTCCCTACTGCATACTACACACCTCCATACTGCATACTACATACCTCCATACTACACACCTCCCTACTGCATACTACATACCTCCATACTACACACCTCCATACTGCACACCTCCCTACTGCACACTACATACCTGCATACTGCACACTACACACCTGCATACTGCATACTACACACCTGCATACTGCATACTACATACCTCCCTACTACATACTGCACACTACACACCTCCCTACTGCACACTACACACCTGCATACTGCATACTACACACCTGCATACTGCATACTACTCCCTACTGCATACTACACACCTGCATACTACACACCTCCATACTGCATACTACACACCTCCATACTACACACCTCCCTACTGCATACTACACACCTCCCTACTGCATACTACACACCTGCATACTGCATACTACATACCTCCATACTGCATACTACATACCTCCCTACTACATACTGCACACTACACACCTCCCTACTGCACACTACACACCTCCCTACTGCATACTACATACCTCCATACTGCATACTACACACCTCCATACTGCATACTACACACCTGCATACTGCATACTACATACCTCCCTACTACATACTGCACACTACACACCTCCCTACTGCACACTACACACCTGCATACTGCATACTACACACCTCCATACTGCACACCTCCCTACTGCATACTACACACCTGCATACTACATACCTCCATACTACACACCTCCATACTGCATACTGCATACCTCCCTACTGCATACTACACACCTCCCTCTCTCCCTCCCTCTATACCTCCCTCTCTCCCTCCCTCCCTCCTTCAGCGCTTACTGCATACTACATACCTCCATACTGCATACTACATACCTCCCTCATTCCCTCCCTCTATACCTCCCTCTCTCTCTCCTTCAGTGCTTCCCTTCTTTCTTTCTTTGCTATATCAGTCTTTTGTACTCTTTATCGCTCTCTTATATTTCCTCTCTCTGCCTTTCTCTTCATTTCTGTGTCAAAGTGCAGCTGCACACGCTGTGTGTGTGTGTGTATGTTATGCATGTGTGTGTAACTGCTCATTTGTGTAGTAGTGCATGTGTGTGTGTGTGTGTTATGCATGTGTGTGTAACTGCTCATTTGTGTAGTGTGTGTGTGTGTGTGTGTGTGTGTGTGTAACTGCTCATTTGTGTAGTGCATGTGTGTGCGTGTGTGTGTAACTGCTCATTTGTGTAGTGCGTGTGTGTGTAACTGCTTATTTGTGTAGTGCATGTGTGTGTGTGTGTGTGTGTGCGTGTGCGTGTGTAGTGCATGTGTGTGTGTGTGTGTGCATGTGTGTGTGTGTGTGCGTGTGTGACCATGCGTATGAGCTAACCTAAATCCCCAGGGCTTCTGCAGCCCACTCATCCTGCACTGACACAGAGAGAGGGATAGAGAGGAGGGGTGGAGAGAGAGAGGGATAGAGAGGAGGGGTGGAGAGAGAGAGGGATGGAGAGGAGGGGTGTAGAGAGAGAGGGATGGAGAGGAGGGGTGGAGAGAGAGAGGGATAGAGAGGAGGGGTGGAGAGAGAGAGGGATAGAGAGGAGGGGTGGAGAGAGAGAGGGATGGAGAGGAGGGGTGGAGAGAGAGAGGGATAGAGAGGAGGGGTGGAGACAGAGAGGGATAGAGAGGAGGGGTGGAGAGAGGAGGGGTGGAGAGAGAGAGGGATAGAGAGGAGGGGTGGAGAGAGGAGGGGTGGAGAGAGAGAGGGATAGAGAGGAGGGGTGGAGAGAGAGAGGGATGGAGAGGAGGGGTGGAGAGAGAGAGGGATGGAGAGGAGGGGTGGAGAGAGAGAGGGATAGAGAGGAGGGGTGGAGAGAGAGAGGGATGGAGAGGAGGGGTGGAGAGAGAGAGGGATGGAGAGGAGGGGTGGAGAGAGAGAGGGATAGAGAGGAGGGGTGGAGAGAGGAGGGGTGGAGAGAGAGAGGGATAGAGAGGAGGGGTGGAGAGAGGAGGGGTGGAGAGAGAGAGGGATAGAGAGGAGGGGTGGAGAGAGAGAGGAATAGAGAGGAGGGGTGGAGAGAGAGAGGGATAGAGAGGAGGGGTGGAGAGAGAGAGGGATGGAGAGAGAGAGGGATAGAGAGGAGGGGTGGAGAGAGAGAGGGATAGAGAGGAGGGGTGGAGAGAGGAGGGGTGGAGAGAGAGAGGGATGGAGAGGAGGGGTGGAGAGAGAGAGGGATGGAGAGGAGGGGTGTAGAGAGAGAGGGATAGAGAGGAGGGGTGGAGAGAGAGAGGGCTAGAGAGAGAGAGGCAGGGCTAGTGAGAGAGGGAGAGACAGAGACAAGGCTAGAGAGGAGAGGGAGAGAGAGACAGAGAGAGAGGGCTAGAGAGGAGAGAGAGAGACAGAGAGAGAGGGCTAGAGAGGAGAGAGAGAGAGAGAGAGAGAGAGAGAGAGAGAGAGAGAGAGAGGGAAAGGTAGGAGGGGTGGAGAGAGAGAGGGATAGAGAGAAGCTGTGGAGAGGGAGAGAGAGAGAGAGGGATAGAGAGGAGCTGTGGAGAGGGAGAGAGAGAGAGAGAGGGAGGGAAAGGTAGGAGGGGTAAGGACAGAGAGATGAGGAGAGGAGGGGTGGAGAGAGAGGTAGAGAAAGAGAGATGTGTAGTGGACAGAGACTGAAGGTTGGAGATAGAAGGATGCAGACAGAGAGAGGGGCAGAGAGAGGGAGATAGAGAGGGAGAGAGAGATAGAGTGGTAGGGGTAGAGAGAGAGAGAGATAGAGTGGTAGGGGCAGAGAGAGGGAGATAGAGAGGGAGAGAGAGATAGAGTGGTAGGGGTAGAGAGAGAGAGAGAGAGAGATAGAGTGGTAGGGGCAGAGAGAGAGAGAGAGAGATAGAGTGGTAGGGGCAGAGAGAGAGAGAGAGAGATACTGAGAGGGTAGAAAGTGCATGTGTACATTGTACAAGTGTGTATAGTTCATTGACTTTAATATGACCTCTCTCTCTCTCTCTCTCTCTTTGTCACATAGGTCAGATAGGTAGCAGTCACACGCACACACACGCACGCACGCACACACAGACTTTTGCGTCTGTCTCCTTTCCATCCCTGACTCTACTGTCTGACCTGATAAGGTTTTCTCCCCTAGTTTGTTTTCAGATTGGAATGAGTGAGTGAGTGTGAGTGTGTGAGTGTGTGAGTGAGTGAGTGAGTGAGTGAGTGAGTGTGTCTGTCTGTCTGTCTGTCTGTCTGTGTGTGCACGCACACATAGAGGTTAGCAAGACCAAGGTTAAAGATCTCTCTCTCGGCTTTATCTCTGCTCCAGGCAGTGTGTGTGTGTGTGTGTGTGTGTGTGCTCTGGAATGGGACTAGTAATCTCCAGCAGGGGATGAGGGGTGTAAGGGATCCTTAATTCCTCAAAGGCTTTAATCACCTAATGGATTGCAGGCATAATCCTCCAGATTAGAGATTTGTCCACTGCACTTCTCAAGCATTTATGTGTGTGTGTGTGTGTTGGGGCCTGGTGTAGTACAGGCAGAGGCTTGGAGCCAGGGTGCTGTGTTTGGGCTGCAGTTATCTGGTTATAGAGGTCACTCACTTGTTTGTGTGTGTGTGTGTGTGTGTGTGTGTGCGCATGTTGGCAAGTATCTTGAGCAATGCAAGCAGTGACTTATTTTTCATTTGCTCAGTGGTTTCTTTGCCCATTTGTCTGTGTCTGTGTGTTTGTGTGTCTCTCTCTCTTTCTCTTTCTCCCTCTGTCATACACACACACACAGACACACACACCTCAACACACTGCTCCAAACAGCAGCCAGCAGCCAGCTATGCACACACATTGAGCTGTAGCCCAGATGCCCAGCTGTCAATTATCTGTCAATCAATGTCTGAGCCCTGGAAAATCAGATGGGCCAATCAATTAAACCAACCAATCAGAAAATTAGAAGGATACTATTCATTTTGCCAATCTGAAAGTAAAATGTATGGCCTGAAGTTAGCCAATCAGAACTAGCAGCATTAAAACATCCAATTAGGATATAAGATGCTTGGCAGTAAACCAACCAATCAGAGAAGCAGATGGATGACAGACGCTCTTTCGCTTTCTCTTTTTCGCTCATTCATTCTTTTTCTCTTCCATGCTTTCCTCTTTCTCTTCTCCCTCCTGCTGTTTTCTCTGCTTCTGCTTCTTGCATGGAGCCCCCTTGACCTTGCTGCCTCTTAGGCAGTCTGCATGGCAGGGTATCAGAGTAATTGGAGAAAGGTTGTGTGTGTGTGTGTGGGTGTGTGCGTGTGAGAGAGAGAGAGAGAGAGAGAGAGAGAGAGAGAGAGAGAGAGAGAGAGAGAGAGAGAGAGAGAGAGAGAGTATGTGTGAGGTAAGAGAGAGAGTGTGTGTGAGAGAGAGAGAGAGAGAGAGAGAGAGTATGTGTGAGGTAAGAGAGAGAGTGTGTGTGTGAGAGAGAGAGAGATAGTGTGTGTGTGTGAGAGAGAGAGAGAGAGTGTGTGTGTGAGAGAGAGAGATAGTGTGTGTGTGTATGTGTGAGGTAAGAGAGAGAGTGTGTGTGTGAGAGAGAGAGAGATAGTGTGTGTGTGTATGTGTGTGTGTGAGAGAGAGAGAGAGAGAGTGTGTGTGTGTGTGTGTGTGTGTGTGTGAGAGAGAGAGAGATAGTGTGTGTGTGTATGTGTGTGACAGACTGACAGAGAGTGAGAGTGGGAGAGTGTTCATGTGTGTGTGTGAGAGGAGAGTGAGAGTGGGAGAGTGTTCATGTGTGTGTGTGAGAGGAGGGGAAGGAAGTCAGGAGAGTGTGGCACGGTAGCTGTGTGTGTGGGTGGATGTGTGTGTGTGTGTGTGTGTGAGAGAGAGAGATAGTGTGTGTGGGTGGAGTGTGGCACGGTAGCTGGGCTTGGCCTAATTTGACTGAACGTCACCTTCTCTCAGTCACTGACAAACCTCTGTGTGAATCTTTACTCCAGTAGAACACCTCATTAATACACACACACACACACACACACACACACACAGATATATTCTGTACATTTTGTAAAACTATTTATAATGGCAGGATGTATATATTATAACTTTAGAGCAATCATATATGAGGGAATCATGTGTTTAATATTTTATGAGCTTAAATGGAGGATGCTTTGTTATTTAACAGTATTAGGTCTACATATCGGGTCTTTAATATTATAATACTAATCACACACGTGAGCAGGGGGCAGCCATGACTAAAACACCCGGGCAGCAGTGTGTGGGGACGGTACCATGCTCAGGGTACCTCAGTGTGTGTGTGTGTGTGTGTGTGTGTGGGGACGGTACCATGCTCAGGGTACCTCAGTGTGTGTCTGAGTGTGTGTGTGTGTGGGAACAGTACCATGCTCAGGGTACCTCAGTGTGTCTGAGTGTGTGTGTGTGTGTGTGTGTGGGGACGTACCATGCTCAGGGTACCTCAGTGTGTGTCTGAGTGTGTGTGTGTGTGTGTGTGTGTGTGTGTGTATGTGTGGGAACAGTACCATGGTCAGGGTACCTCAGTGTGTGTCTGAGTGTGTGTGTGTGTGTGGGAACAGTACCATGGTCAGGGTACCTCAGTGTGTGTCTGAGTGTGTGTGTGTGTGGGAACAGTACCATGCTCAGGGTACCTCTGTGTGTGTGTGTGTGTGCTGATGTGCTGAGATCTGACCGGTTCTGCTGGTTCCTTTTTCAGAGCGGATCTTCGAGGACCATGAGAACCTGGTGGAGAATCTGCTCAACTGGACCCGCGACAGCCAGAACAAACTCATGTTCATTGAGCGCATCGAGAAGTACGCCGTCTTCAAGAACCCACAGGTGAGTGTACACACACACACACACACACACACACACACACACACACACACCATACTTGTCACACCTGGAGGAGACTAATAAAAAATCCTAACCTAACATGGCGCTAGTGGTACACACTTAGTGTTTGAGTGTGTAGGATATATATAGGTCAGGTATGTGTGTGTGTGTGTGTGTGTGTGGAAAGGGACACACTGGTGTAAATAATTGATGTAAGTCTGGAGAGTGGAGGATCTGTCTGGATATCCCCACCTGCCCAGACACACACACTTCCTGACCGGAGTAGAGTGCGCGCGCGTGTGTGTGTGTCTCAGGCATTTGTGTGTGGGATGACTGGCTGAGATCCAGTGTGATGTTAAATGGAGAGAAGAGAAGAACTCTTTTGCCTTTCAACACCTCACTTTATCTCACTGCTGGTGAGAGTGTTTGTGTCTCTAAGGCTTTTACTGAGTGTGTGATCTCTCTGTCTGGCTGTTAAAAAGTATGTGTGTGTGTGTGTGTGTGTGTGTGTGCATGTGTATGTTTGTTTTTCACAACTTTTATTAAGTGTGTGACCTGTCTGACTGTTCAAAAATGTGTGTTTGCGTGTTTCACAACTTTTATTAAATGTGCCTTTCGGTCTGGCCTTTCAAGAGGGTTTGTGTGTGTGTGTGTATTTGCATGGCTTTTATTGAGTGTGTGGTTTATTTAGCTTGTAACACTGGTTATGCTGTGATAGTGGTGTAAATGCATCTGTTTTTGTGTGTGTGTGTGTGTCTGTGTGTGTGTGTGTGTGTCTGTGTGTGTGTGTGTGTGTCTGTGTGTGTGCGCAGAACTACTTGTTGGGGCGGAAGGAGACAAGTGAGATGGCTGACAGGAACAAAGAGGCTCTCCTTGAGGTAGGAAACACACACACACACACACACACACACACACACACACACACACACACACACACACACAGAGGATCCTAACATCTGCATGATGTGTGTGTGAGTGGTGTATGTAATGTTTTTGTGTGTGGTGTATGTGATATGTGTGTGTGGTGTATTTAATGTGTGTGTGTGTGTAGGAGTGTTTTGGGGGCAGTTCCATCTCGGTGCCGGAGATAGAGGGTGTGCTGTGTGTGTGTGATGTATTTAATGTGTGTGTGTGTGTGTGTGTGTGTGTGTAGGAGTGTTTTGGGGGCAGCTCCATCTCGGTGCCAGAGATAGAGGGTGTGCTGTGTGTGTGTGATGTATTTAATGTGTGTGTGTGTGTGTGTGTAGGAGTGTTTTGGGGGCAGCTCCATCTCGGTGCCAGAGATAGAGGGCGTGCTGTGTGTGTGTGATGTATTTAATGTGTGTGTGTGTGTGTAGGAGTGTTTTGGGGGCAGCTCCATCTCGGTGCCAGAGATAGAGGGTGTGCTGTGTGTGTGTGATGTATTTAATGTGTGTGTGTGTGTGTGTGTGTGTGTGTGTAGGAGTGTTTTGGGGGCAGCTCCATCTCGGTGCCAGAGATAGAGGGTGTGCTGTGTGTGTGTGATGTATTTAATGTGTGTGTGTGTGTGTGTGTGTGTGTAGGAGTGTTTTGGGGGCAGCTCCATCTCGGTGCCAGAGATCGAGGGCGTGCTGTGGCTGAAGGAGGACGGCAAGAAGTCGTGGAAGAAGAGGTACTTCCTGCTCAGGGCCTCCGGCATCTACTACGTGCCCAAGGGGAAAGCCAAGGTCAGCACACACACACACACACACACACACACACACACACACTCTACTCTTTCATACACAAACACACACACCTCTCTCATATAGAGACACATACACACACACATATACCCACACACCCACATCGCTCTATCATTCACACATACACACACACACACCATAAACACACCCGTATCTCTCTCACACACACCTATCGCACACCGCACTCGCACACACACACACACCCCAATAGTCTACTATCAGTTTTACAAGTTACATCTTCTTTTCCAAATAAGCATGCCCATAGCCCATGTACACACACACAGACAGACAGACAGACACAAACACACACACAAACACGCCTATGCCTCAAAGGCGAAAGCTTGCCTGGCGTTCACAAAGGATGTTCCTAGAAAAACAGGAGATAAATGATTAATAGCTGTGTGTGTGTGTGTGTGTGTGTGTGTGTGTGTGTGTGTGTGTGTGTGTGTGTGTGTGTGTGTGTGTGTGTGGTCTGTGTTTACCAAGTCCATATCCAGTATTTTAGAGAGCCATTAATGCTGCATACGTGTTCTTTTGAAAGCCACACACCCCCTTCATTTACACAAGCCAACAGCTAATCTGAAGCTATATACAGTAATACATCCCCCTTACGCATTCACACACACACACACACACACACACACACACACACACACACACACACACACACACACACACACACACACAAGCTTTAATGAAACTTAAACGCTCTTATTGTTACAACCTTCCATTTAATCCCTTTGTGCATCTGGGTCCACTAGCATACACTCACACACTGATGAGTGCACATGCACACACACACACACACACACACACACACACACACACACACACACACACACACCATGCAGACTAAGCCACTCAAAGCCTTTGTTAAACTATGCAAATGACTCTTCAATATGGTCCTCAGCTGTCCTCAGTGCACGCATATGCAAGCAGATTAGCAAAGACACACACCCCTCTTTACAGCGCGTGTGTGTGCGTGTGTGTGTGTGTGTGAGTGTGATATAAACATGCCATCCTCCAAACCGTTCTCCTCTCGATGGACATTTCCTGTTAATGGGTGCCAGTGTCTGTGTGTGTGTGTGTGTGTGTGTGTGTGTGTCTGTTTGTGTGTGTGTCTGTTTTTTAGAAAGAAGTGTGCATTTTGTTTACTGGTGAGTGGAAGTGTGTGTGTATGTGTTTGTAGAAGTGTATATGTCCGTCCACACACACACACACACACACACACACACACACACGTACGTTCCTACACACTTTTTATAAATACCTCTTTGGCCAATTTTCCCTTGTTCATACACCCCCACCTATTCTCTCTCCTCTCTGTTTCTCTCTCTCTCCACCTTTTCTCCATTCCTCGCCCCCTAGTGGTGGTAAATGGGATTGCTTTCAGATAGAGCGAGAAAGCTTTTGTCTGTGTTCACACACATTTTAATTAAACAAATGCTCTCTTTCTCTCTCTCTCTCACACACACACACACAGTCAGACTTGTTGTATGTGTGTTTGTGTGTGTGTGTATGTGTGCGTGTGTGTACGTGTGTGTGTTTGTGTGTGTGTGTTAATGTGTTGCTGTTGTTGTGTCTGTGCAGACCTCCAGGGACCTGGTGTGCTTCCTGCAGCTGGAGCACGTGAACGTGTACTACGGCCTGGACTACCGCAGCAAGTACAAGGCCCCCACCGACTACTGCATGGTGCTCAAGGTAGGACCACACACACACACACACACACACACACACACACACACACACACACACACACACACACACACACACACACACACACACATGGCCCCCACCGACTACTGCATGGTGCTCAAGGTAGGACCACGCACACACACACACACACACACACGGCCCCCACTGACTACTGCATGGTGCTCAAGGTAGGACCACACACACACACACACACACGGCCCCCACCGACTACTGCATGGTGCTCAAGGTACGACCACGTGCACACACACACACACACACACAGACAAAAAACATTGCAAAGGTAGGACCACACACACACACACACACACAGACACACAGACAGACAGACAGACAGACACACACACACACACATGCAACTGCATATACTGTAAAGGATGTTTTTGTGATTTTCACCAAGTAGTACTTTTTCCACTTAAACAGTCAAAACACCCACTCTTTCATTAGAATTGAACTGACGAGAAACACCAACTCTCTCTTACACACACTCACACACACACACACACACACACACACACACACACACACAGAATGAGTCACGACGATCTTAAACTGTCGTCTTAAAAGGTCTGTCTGTGTCTAGTTCCTCCACTGTAGTTGTTTATGTTAAGATGGTGAGATTATACATTCATCTATGATGCGACTGCACTGTGGTTGTTTATGTTAAGATTGTGAGATTATACATTCATCTATGATGTGACTGCTTATGTTAAGATAGTAAGATTATACATTCCTCTATGATGTGACTGCTTATGTTAAGATTGTAAGATTATACATTCATCTATGATGTGACTGCTTATGTTAAGATAGTAAGATTATACATTCCTCTATGATGTGACTGCTTATGTTAAGATGGTGAGATTATACATTCCTCTATGATGTGACTGCTTATGTTAAGATTGTAAGATTATACATTCCTCTATGATGTGACTGCTTATGTTAAGATGGTGAGATTATACATTCCTCTATGATGTGACTGCTTATGTTAAGATTGTAAGATTATACATCCCTCTATGATGTGACTGCTTATGTTAAGATTGTAAGATTATACATCCCTCTATGATGTGACTGCTTATGTTAAGATTGTAAGATTATACATTCCTCTATGATGTGACTGCTTATGTTAAGATTGTAAGATTATACATTCATTTATGATGTGACTGCTTATGTTAAGATTGTAAGATTATACATTCATTTATGATGTGACTGCTTATGTTAA
>CM050213.1:29615000-29635000 GCA_027475355.1 Coilia nasus | reverse complement strand
TCTTACTCACTCACTCACTCCCTCCCCACCACACCCTAACACTCACTCCCACCCACCCACAGCCTAACACTCACTCACTCTCCCTCACTCACTCACTCTCTCTCCCCCACCCCTCCCTCTCCACCACACCCTAACACTCACTCACTCTCTCACTCACTCACTCACTCTCTCCCCCCACCCCTTCCTCCCCACCACACCCTAACACTCACTCCCACTCACCCACAGCCTAACACTCACTCCCACTCACCCACAGCCTAACACTCACTCACTCACTCTCCCTCACTCACTCTCTCCCCACACCCCTCCCTCCCCAAAACACCTATCACACTCTCTCTCGTCATCCCTCACTCTCTCCACAAGATAGACAAGAGCACCAAGGTGCCCACACCCCTCCCTCCCCACCACACATCCACTCCCTATCACTCACTCTCCCTCCCCACCACACCCTATCACTCACTCACTCTCTCCATCCATCCCTCCCCACCACACCCTATCACTCACTCATTCACTCACTCTCTCTCTCCATCCCTCACTCACTCTCTCCCCACCACACCCTATCACTCACTCTCTCTCTCCCCACACCCCTCCCTCCCCACCACACACCCACACCCTATCACTCACTCTCCCTCCCCACCACACCACCACACCTCTTACTCACTCAGCCAGATAGACAAAAGCTCGAAGGTGCCCCTCCCCACACCTCCAACCCCCCATGCCCTATCACTCACTCTCCCTCCACCCCTCCCTCCCCACCTCTCACTCATTCTCCCTCCCTCCATTTCTTACTATCTCTACATCACTCACTCTCTCAACCAGGTAGAGGAGAGCACCAAGTTGTCCTCACCCCTTCCTCCCTCCCTCCCTCCCCACCGCACCTCCACACCCTATCACTCACTCTCTCTCTCTCTCCCTCCACACCCTATCACTCACTCTCTCTCTCTCTCCCTCCACACCCTATCACTCACTGTCCCTCCGTACCCTATCACTCTCTCTCCCTCCCCAACACACCTCCACCCACCCCCACCCCATCACTCACTTGCTCTGTTCCTCCACCCCTGACTCACTCACTCTCTCCCTTCATTCCTTCATTCCTTACTCTTTTAACCAGATAGAAGAGAGCATCAGGGTGCTATTCTCTTCCAGTCTCTCTCTCTCACTCCCCTCCGTTCACTCCATCTCTCCCTCGCTCCCCTCATCCTGACCCTTCCGTCTCTCATCACTCATTTCCTTCCTCACCCTCTCTCTCACCCCACCCCACTACCACTGGTTTCACCCTCACTAACTCACTCCATCTTTTAGACAACCCTTTCTCTGTCCATCTCTCTCACACCATCCCTCTCTCCATCCCTTCCTCTCTCCATCTCTCTCTCTGGCCATCCCTCTTTCCACACCTCCTCACATGTTTCTTATGCCTGTCTTTGCCAGTGTCATGCTGTCCCATCATCCTTTGCTTCACCTCTTGCATCTATCCCATGGTGCTCTACTGTTGACTCTCTGCATGCATGACGATAGCATAGCCTGCTTCCCACGTTCACTGCAGGAAGTGGCCTTTGTGGTAGCAGTAGCGCTGTTAGCAGCATTAGCAGTACTAGTAGCAGATGTAGATGTGTGTCTCTGTGGAATACATTATGAGTGTGTCAGAGAGAGAGAGAGAGAGTGTCAGAGAGCGTGTGTGTACAGTATGTATGTGTGAGTGAGTGTATGTGTGTGAAAGTGTGTATTATGGTCACTGTAGGCGTAGTAATCAGTTTCTCTGTGTGTGTGTGTGTGTGTGTGTGTGTGTGTGTGTGTGTGTGTGTGTGTGTGTGTGTGTGTGTGTGTGTGTGTGTCAGAGACACAGAGAGAGTGAGAGTGAGAGTGTGACAGAGAGAGAGTGTGAGTGTGTATGTGTGTGAGTGTGTGTTATGGTTGCTGTAGGCGTAGTGATCAGTTTCAGAGTGTGTGTGTGAGAGAGTGTGTATTATGGTTGTTGTAGGCGTAGTAATCAGTTTCTTACCTCCTGCTTGCCTCCATCTAGCTTGTGCTGCCTTCATCCCCTCCTCTCCTCTTTCTCCTCCTCCTCCTCTCTTCCTCCTGTCTTCCTCCTCCTCCCTCTACTCTCTGCTCCCCCAGGGTCCCAAAGGCAGGAGGCGCAAGGCCAGCAGGCCTCTCTGTGCGGGTGGGGAGTGAGGTTAGGGGCCGTGTGTGTGTGTGTGTGTGTCCAACACCATGGTTTGGTGGGGTTGCACAGCTGTAAGAATAACCAAGAATCTAAAACAGATATTGATGCAAGCACTCCAGGTGAATGTTAACAGAGTGTGTTTGGGTGAGTGTGGTAGCATTAACAACTTACTGTACGGCTTTCTGGTAGCACTGGTTTGGAAGGGTGACTTCTTGGGTGCTGGTTGTGGTTGTATTAACCTAGTTTGCGGTTGTGATGTTCAGAACTACTGTTTGCATTAAGGGAAAACGTGGATGTAAAACTGGCATGTTAAAACATCATACCAGATTGGTATGTTTGCTGAGGAGCAAAATTGCGCTAGCCTGTTGGCTTTAGAACTTCACTATTTTTTACCGGTTTGGCCCAGCAGGCTAACAATGCTAGTGCTAAGGGCATAGAGAAAGCATGAAGAGGGCCTTTGTTATATCACCGATGGAATGTGGAGTTTCTTTAAGCTTTTTAATGGTTTAAAAATAGCGTAATCTTCATGCTTTTTCTATGCCCTTAGCACTAGCATTGTTAGCCTTCTATAGTTCTAAATGCAACAGGCTAGCGCAATTTTGCTCCTCACCAAACATACCAACTCGGTATGATGTTTTAACATGCCAATTTTCAATTTACACCAGTTTTCCCTTAAGAGTGTGATGAGTACATAACAAGTACCCTAGAACATGAATATCTGATGCCGAAAGAGAACCAAACACATATTATCACAAGCCTGGCTACGTCAACTGAATGTGTGTAATAGAACTTGAACTAGAAGTGTCACATGGCTCTATAGTCAAAGCTAAATAACACCATAGGGCTCTTACATTAGGGGTTTACCACTTACTTTCAGATAATTTAACATGTTTTTGGTATATTCCCCAGCTGGACAATATATCCATATACCATCCTGCTTTAGTCAAACATAGCTCAGCAGTGTTGTTTATGCTGGTGTTGATATAAATACTATTAGTATTTCTGAACTTTATACTTATGACACTTCACACAGTTGTATTGACCTACCTGTACCACATGATGGAAGTAGGGTATGTAGGAAATCATGCAACGTCAGCCTGGTGTGTTCAGTGCAGATACACAATGCTAGCAGCCCTCCTGGAGCAGGATTGAGACAACACCCAGTTCACTAACCTCCTGTGTGTGTGTGTGTGTGTGTGTGTGTGTGTGTGTGTGTGTGTGTGTGTGTGAGTGTGTGAGGTGTGTCACTCACTCATGCACGTCTCTGCTCTGTGTTTCTTCTTCTGCAGTCTCTGTTCTCGCTGCTCACCGTAGCGTAGCATCCCTGCACTCCGACAGAAAGAGGCATTTTGGGAAATGATGACAAACTCACTTCCTGTTTCCTGTTTGGTGTTTTTTGTCCCATTAGATGTTTGCCATAGTGCTCCCTCGGCCTTTGCATTTTGGCAGATGAAAACACATTTGGAATGATAAAACTCACTTCCTGTTTTGTGTGTTTGTTTGTTTGTTTGTCTACTCAGGTGAGGGTGGAGTCGGCCAGGGCCTCCTACCCCCTCCAGTTGCCCCCTCTGTCCCACCACACCCTGCCCCACCCCCAGACACGTAGCAGCTACAGCGGGGGGGTGAGCACCCTGGAGTCCCCCCAGTCCTCGCCCTCCCCCCCTTCCCCTCCCCCACCGCCGCCCCCACCCCCGACCCTGACCAACCAGTCCTACCACTCGCCCCCCACCACCTTCACCAAGTACAGCACCCTCGCCCGCCTCCAGAGCAGCTCCAGCGCCCAGTCCAGCAGCCAGTACAAGCAGCAGCAGCAGCAATCTCCCATGATGCAACAGCAGCAGCAGATAGCCATGATGCTCCAGCAGCAGATGCAGCAGCAGGTGTCTCCTGCTCCACCATCACAGTCCATCAAGCCCCACATGGCCAACATGGCCACCAACATGGCCGCCAACATGCAACTGCAACAACCTCCCCCTCCCCCGCCGCCCCCTCCCCCACCCATGCTCACCCCGGGGTCGGCCATGGCAGTGCTGAAGCTGGGGCCGCCCAGCCCGGGCTTGCCCGAGTTCGTGCCCCCACCCCCTCAGACCCAGCAGCAACAGCTGCCCCCTCCTCCGCCGGTGGCTCAACAGCCTCACCTGCAGGCCAACGGCATGCCACCCCCCTCCGCCCGAGCAGCCCAAGTACCCGGCCCTGAGCACCAATGGGCTGCAGCAGTTCCTGGCCCAGAAGTTCCCCAACATGAGCTACGACTTCCCGCCCGGCGCAGACGACCTGGACTCCTCCCCACCGCCCCCACCTCCTCCTCCTCCTCCTGCCCCCGTGTCCCCTCCTCCCCCACATCAGGGGCTGGGCCCGCCTCTCGCCCCGCCCAAAACCTTCGCGGGGGGCTTCCCACCTCAGGGCATGGCCAAGGCGGCCGGGTCGCTGGTGTCCCCCGTCTCTCCCACCCCCATCTCCGTGAAGAAGCAGCAGAGCCTGACCACGGGGGCGCACAGCCCCAACCAGCCGCCCCCCACCCTGCCCAAGCAGCACAGCTTCCCCTGCAAGGGGGGCGCCCTCTCCCCCACCCCCACCGGCTCCTCGCTGGTCAAGCAGATCGTCAACCAGTTCCCCGGGTCGGCGGTCCCCTGCCAGGGGCCCCTGTCCCCCCCCGTGGTCAAGGCCAAGCCCAAATGGCAGCCGGGCCAAGCGGCGGCGCCCCAGTCCCCCGAGTTCCCCCCGCCGCCCCCGGAGAGCACCCTGGACTTCCCCCTGCCTCCCCCCCCACCCCCGCTCGACGCCACGGCGGCCGCGCCCCCCCCTCTGCTGCCCTCCGCGGGCAAGGCGGGTGGCTCGCCCATCAAGAAGTCCCCGTCGGCCTCCTCCACCTCCTCGGCGGGCAGCTCCGCGGGCAGCAAGCGGCCGCCCCCGACCCCCCAGCGCGCCTCCAGCATCCGCTCCAACTCCTCCGTAGAGTACCAGGAGTCCAAGAAGGTGGAGGACCTGGTCAGCATGTTTGCCCAGCCCAGCCAGGCCCAGGCCCTGCCCGGCCTCTCGTCCGCCTCCTGCTCCAGCTCTGCGGCCACCTCCCCGGCGCCAGGTTCCAACTCCCTCTCCACCCCGGCCTCCGCCTCGGGGTCCCCCTCCAAGGAGCCACGCGCCCCCCCGAAACCCGGCAAGATCAACCTGGCCAACCTGCCCCTGGCGCTGCAGGGGAAGCAGTCGTCGTCGGCGGGTCAGTACCGCCAGTCCAGCTCGGACTTCCCCTCGCCGCCCGCGGAGTACGACTACTTCCCGCCGCCACCGCCCGACTCGGAGCTGCTGCCGCCGCCCCCGCTGCCCGTGGAGATGCACACGGGCGCACCCAAGGTCGCCGTGGTGAACCCCCAGCCCCAGCTCCACCACCACCCCCAGCAGCACCACCAACACCACCACGCCAACACCACCTCCACTTCCTGGAAGTCCAACTCGCTGAAGAAGACTCCACCTCCCACGATGCACCGGCGCAGCAGCGGCCCCGCGGAGCAGCTGGTGCTCTCGCCGCCCCCCCAGCAGATCCCCCTGCAGCCCTTCGCCCCTGTACCCATCCCGGGGGGTGCCCCGGTGCCCCCCACCTCCCCCAAGGCCGCCACGCTCGCCAACTTCCAGCCCAACTTCCTGGAGGACCTGAACCGCACGTTGAAGAGGAAGTCAGTGTCGCGGCAGGGCTCGCTCACCTCCGCCCGCATCTCGGCCCGGCTGGAGCCCGTGGCCACCATGGACGACATGGCGCTGCCCCCCCCGCCCCCCGAGCTCATGCTGGAGCACCCCAGGAAGGGGGGAGGGGGCAGCGGGGGGTACATGTCGGCCAACATCTCAGGCTATGCAACGCTACGCAAGGGACCCAAGCCCGCACCCCCCAAACGGGACCAGAACACCAAGCTGACGGGGGAGTGGTAGGACTGGTGCTGTTGGGTCTGGGTGGGGTGGGGTGGTAGGATTGGTGCTGTTGGGAGTCTGGGTGGGGGAGGGTGGGGTGGGGTGGGTAAGGGTGTGTGTGGGGGTCAAACGTATTTTGGGGTGTCGGACAATCCCAATGGACTAAACACGCCCCAACCCCCCCACCCCCTTCAAAAACTCACAGTGAGTTTCTGTAAATGGTAGCCATACCCCACAAGACTATTACATGGAAGGAAAAAAAATGAAAACAAACTTCACATAATCCTCCGATTATAACAACGCTACAGTCCGTACGAAAAAAAATATATATGTGGGAAGTAAGAGAAAAACATGAAAATAATAAAAAAATGGCAAGCAAACCCAGCCACTGTATAAGCTTCTAGGCAAGTGTTAGCGCAGCTTCGCATTCAAAGATAGGCCGTTATACAAGTCATGATCTTAAAGGAAAAAAACCCTCTCTGCAATATTATGGTACTGCATGGACTTCTGCTTTTGGGGTGGGAAGGGGCAAGATGTGTGTATGTGTGTGTGTGTGTGTGTGTGTGTGTGTGTGTGTGTGTGTGTGTGTGTCCGTGTGTGTAAAAAGATGTCATTTGAACTTGTCAGGGGAGGGGAGGGAAATGTGTACTGACTTTGACTTTTTTATATGAAATTATTTAATACCTGAAATATATTCTTATTTTAAGATTTAGTTTTCAAAACCCTTGATGGCGAGCGTAAAACGTAAACAGAGATCAGGGTTGGTGAAGAAATGTGTGTGTGTGTGTGTGTGTGTGTGTGTGTGTGTGTGTGTGTGTGTGTGTGTGTGTGTGTGTGTGTGTGTGTGTGGCAGAGAGTTTGTTGTGATCATCGCCCGTGCTCCCTGTCTAACCGCCTCCCTAAGTCCTTTCATTTCATGAACGCCTCCGACCACCGTCTCTCGACGACGTTTTCCCGCCATGTTTTCCCGCCACACCTGCGAAAAAGGTGCAGCCAACTGCTACAAACATTTTGCAGGAGTTTCCACACTTCGACTGGAAACGAGGCGAGAGATAATGATGAGGTGGAGCTTGAGGACTGTTACATTGTCACTACGTTACATTGTTTGTTTTTATTTGGTTATTTAAAGATGAAAAGAAAAGATTTTAAAAAGTAACGGGCAACTGAAGAAGGACTGAAACGGGGGGAACCGGTGGCACTCCCCGAAAGGAGCCGCCGGGTGCTCCCCGAAAGGAGCCGCCGGGTTCTCCCCGAAACCACCCTCCCCCGCCGCTGGGCAACGATGTCGTCATGGAGATTGCCTCGGTCTCTCTTTACGTTGGCTACACGGCTACTTATCTGTACATACAGCCGCTGTTCCTGGCTTTAATGGCTCCCTCCCGGCTGCTCCTGGCTCTAAGGCTCCAACATAGCCACACCACAGCTGGCTATATTTTTTAAAAATAATAGTTAGAATAATCATAATCAAAATCTGTCTCCAACTCTAGTCAAACCGGTCAGCTACAGTGAGCTTTTCTGAGTATTGTATTCCACTGTTGTGTGATTGATTGTTTCTGTTTGTTTGTTTTTGAAAACTGCCTGAACAGAAACGTGATCTGCACACCTAATGGCAAAAAAGTTGCACAATTTTTCTCGACATCGTCGTCGGTCCTTGTACGGATCCACCGTGTGCCTCGTATATAGCGATCACTGTCTCTCTCTCTGTCTCTCTCTCTCTCTCTGTCTCTCTCTTTCTCTCTTTGTGTCATCTGTTTTACAGACCTAGAGTCACACAATAATTCTGATTTAGTTTTGAAGACAAGGAAGTGCAATGGTGCTCAGTGTCAAACCCAAACCAGATTGGGAGGATATTTGTGAGACAGCCCATCTAAGAAGCCAATGTTACCATGGAAGCCAATGTTACCATGGAAGCCAATGTTGCCATGGATAGCCAATGTTACCATGGAAGCCAATGTTGCCATGGATAGCCAATGTTGCCATGGAAAGCCAGTGTTGCCATGGAAAGCCAGGAACACATTATGACAATACACCGGGAACTAAATGTCTGTTGCATTTAAATAGAACAATATAAATGTTAAAAATCATGCGCCACTATCTGTGTGTGTCTGTGTGTCTTTGTCCACTTTACATTTTTATCTGCTGGTTGTATGCAAGGAAAGGTGATGGCAAATAATTTCAATACAGCGGTTTTGTAAGGGCTTGTGTATTTTAAGTCTTACACACTGTGTATCTCAGCAAAATAATACTTGTTCTCCATGAAACAGAAATGTATTGACGCCTACAGAACACACACAAACAAACAATACCTGCTGAGGGGTATATTACAAAGGTATTTAAGTGATGAACCTGATTTAGTTAACCCAGAGGTAGTTGTAAACCTGTTAGTAAAACAGCCCAGGCATTCATTCTCTTAGCTAATCAAATGTCACATGTCAACACAACAAATGGCAAATGACAACTTCTTCTAGCAAGTTTATGCCTAACTCTGGGTTACATAAAGCAGGTTTGTCACTGGTCACTATACTGTACTCCAACCCTCTGGTGCTCTCTGGCCAAAACACAGTAATTCAGACACTTTGCTACCTCTGTGCTGTTTAGGTCCTAAGCCTTAAGGAGTGTTGGCCTATCAAACACTTGTGTTTACAGGCTCAAGATGAGTGTTTATGATGTGTGCAACTTCACCTGTTTATGTGTAAAACACACACAGCACACACTTCCAGCCTTAGTTCATGTTTACCTCATGGATTGCTCCTGTCTAGCCCGTTAAGTGGCCAAAAGAAACAGTAACACATTTTAGGATATTTAACAAGAAATGAACTTGAGCCTCAAAGACTACCACAAAACCTCAACTAACAGTGTAGAAACATATTTACATATGAACAATACAGTTTGGAATAGTTCATCTTTTATTACCAGGTAATAACAGCTCTACTAATACTAGTATGTTTGTAATGATACATTGTCAATGTATACAATAGACAAAAAAGTTTTTGTCATACAAAACTTGTTTGGTACACTGTTTTAAATTTGCCTTTTCTATGCTATTACATGTAAGCATTTTACATGGCTATGCAATTGAGTAGGGTGTTTTGAATGGGCAATAGGATTTTTTACTTACTCATTTAGCTGACCCTCTATCCCTGGAGACTACAGGACTCCGCACACCAGTCAAACTACAGAGAGACGGCACGCTCCTCTAAATGTACTTAGTGCGGTTATAGAGGGCGGCTAAGCGAGTTCAGAAGTGCCCTTCACCCAGTTACAGGTAGATGAACCACTGAAACAATTTTGGAAACATCATTTAAAGGCTGAAAAACTGCTTAATGTTGCTTTAAAGACTAAGAAACAATGAGTAACAGCACATAAACGCTTTATAACTATATAACTACAACCACAGAGTTGGCATCAAGATTAGAGTTCACCTATAATGGCTTTTTGCTCATAAACAAGCACAGCGTACTTATTAGCACATGTACAACTGTGTAATTAAGACTAGGACTACTACATATGTAATAATAGTGGGACTACTACATACTATATAATAACACCATGTAATAATAAGGACTACACATTGTTACCTTGTTCAGCCATGAGAATAATGATTACTGGTTATTGACTTGAATATAGTCAATTGAAGTACATGGTTCAATGACAAACCTGTAAGGTAAGTAAGCTGTAAATGTTTGAACGGAAGAACCAAATTAGGTTCATTCTCTTTGCAAGACAAAATCTGTGACTCTTCTTTTAGTAAGTTTACCTAAGGGCAGTGCTAGGAGGGTTGGACTATTCTAAGGGTTTAGACAATTGACAGAAAACCATTTGAGGACACTATTTATATTATAAGGAATTGAAGGAAGGGAGGGGGCAAATTTTCTACCCCCCTTTTCTTCTGCCCCTGTGCGTACACCTACGTGGTGTTCTCTTACCCAGGTTTGCCATGTCGCCGTGTACAGTGAGGGTCTGAGGTGACTACCACAACAGTCTACTACACCTGCCCACCCCCCTGCACAGCACTATGCCCGGGACCTGTGCTGCTATTGGTGCCCTCACCCGGACCAGCACGCCCTCTTCCTCACTGCTGGATTCGCTGCTGGAGCTGTCAATCACGCAGTGCAGAGAGAGGAGCAGGGCGTAGCCTCTAGACACACGCACTCGGCTGGAGCAGGACCCCGTCACCTGAGAGAGAGAGGGAGAGAGAGAGAGAGTAAGTGAGAGAGGGAGAGAGTAAGATAGAGAGAGAGTAAGTGAGAGAGTGAGAGAGAGAGAGTGTGTGTGTGTAAGATAGAGAGAGTAATAGAGAGAGAGAGATGTTTGTCAAATATTAAACAGTAGACAAAAAGCCCATGACTTTTATTATCATTGTACAATTACCTGCTCAACATTATTACAAGCAGTTGATGTTTAAAACATGTCTGTAAAGAATCTGGGGCTAAAGGAGGCAGAGGGATATGAGTCATGTGACCATCAGCTCAGCAGAGGCAGGGGAGTTTAGCAGTCATTGCAGCATAATTATTGACAGTTATACAAAGGCGGGGGCCGTTACTACGGGGGGAGTAGATCAGGACGATTCAGGGGGCCCAGAGCTTCACAGGGGCCCACAGAGGACTATGTTATGGTTGGGGTGGGGGCCCAGAGCTTCACAGGGGCCCACAGAGGACTATGTTATGGTTGGGGTGGGGGCCCAGAGCTTCACAGGGGCCCACAGAGGACTATGATACGGTTGGGGTGGGGGCCCAGAGCTTCACAGGGGCCCACAGAGGACTATGTTATGGTTGGGGTGGGGGCCCAGAGCTTCACAGGGACCCACAGAGGACTATGATACGGTTGGGGTGGGGGCCCAGAGCTTCACAGGGGCCCACAGAGGACTATGTTATGGTTGGGGTGGGGGCCCAGAGCTTCACAGGGGCCCACAGAGGACTATGTTATGGTTGGGGTGGGGGCCCAGAGCTTCACAGGGACCCACAGAGGACTATGTTATGGTTGGGGTGGGGGCCCAGAGCTTCACAGGGGCCCACAGAGGACTATGTTATGGTTGGGGTGGGGGCCCAGAGCTTCACAGGGGCCCACAGAGGACTATGTTATGGTTGGGGTGGGGGCCCAGAGCTTCACAGGGACCCACAGAGGACTATGATATGGTTGGGGTGGGGGCCAAGAGCTTCACAGGGGCCCACAGAGGACTATGTTGCCCTACAAAGGCAAACTGCCAGTAACTACGTGAACATAGACACTGGGAAAAATGCTTTTAAAGTTATCCCACTGCCCAGTCAAACATGTTGGTATAAGAGTGGTGATATATGTATGTACGTGACATGTATGTATGTATGTATGTATGTATGTATGTATGTACTTAGCAAGAGAAAGCAAGAGCAAGAGATTTAGTCACAAGACAAAGGAGGTGTTGAAAAGTCAATTTCCGGTCTAAACTAAATTAGACAAATTCTGGCATTGTAGGGCAGTATGATATGGTTGGGGTGGGGGCCCAAAGTGATCTTCTTTCTGGGGTCCCACAATTTCTAGCAAGCAGCCCTGCACAAAGGCCCAAACACCTGCCAAGCAGTTGACATTTAAAATGTTCCCTCTTACGAATCTGAGGTTAGAGGATTCAGCGAATGTTACAGTACACAGGGGAGACTTTTCTGAGCAATGTTGGCAGGCAGCAACACTGCCCAGTTGTTTTGGGAGCTTCTTTTACTCGTGTTAGTCAACATATTTATTTACTTTACTGTTTTTCCTCAGAGGAACTGAAATCATCAACGGGCAACTTAGTTTAGACACGTTTGGGATAATATTGCTGCAGTGGTCGCTATTAGTGGCCTACAGGATGTGAGCATGCCTTCAGGTGCCAACATCACACCCATAACTGAGCGCGAAAAACAAACTATTGCAAGTGTTTATGGGATGCTTTGGGCATGGCACAGTACTGCAAGTGTTTATGGGATGCTGTGGGCGTGGCACAGTACTGCAAGTGTTTATGGGATGCTGTGGGCGTGGCACAGTACTGCAAGTGTTCATGGGATGCTGTGGGCGTGGCACAGTACTGCAAGTGTTCATGGGATGCTGTGGGCATGGCACAGTACTACTGCAAGTGTTCATGGGATGCTGTGGGCGTGGCACAGTACTGCAAGTGTTCATGGGATGCTGTGGGCGTGGCACAGTACTGCAAGTGTTCATGGGATGCTGTGGGCATGGCACAGTACTGCATTGCCACATAGAATGAAAGGATCCACTCTTCCACCTGGTACATGCAACTATTCCACATGGTACATACTTGTTGGACACTTGGCATGTCATCATAGACAAATTGATGAAGATCAATATGATTACACTAAATAACTTTCAAAATGCGTTAGTAACTACAGCTAATATACATCTCATGTTAATCATCAAGAAAAGTTGTCACTGACCATTGATGGACTCCACATGTCCAAACAAATGCCCAGATGGTTCGCTCCACCTCTGGGGCAGGTGGTCTCTCTGAAGCCCAAGCTGAGATCGATATCAAACGTGTTCAAGCCCACCTCTGATATCTGCAGCAGGGAGAAAACATAACAGAGGCTGTTTCACACAAAACGGTCACAATATAGGCTAGTATTATAATTATTAATACATTTATTTATATTTAACAGTTGTTCAGACACAATTTAAACAACTGGGCCTATTATTACCATTTTACCTGATGTCCCAGTTTACCTGACTTGACCTAGTTGTGACAACAGCGGCTGATGATGTTATTTGGGTGTTAGGTTAAAACGTGTAAAAGTTTCAGTGTGTCAGCAATTCTAAAAGAATGTGACGCCATGCCCGACAAAAAGAGGACTCAGACTCAATACAGTTGTAATGTGTGATAACAAGCACCGGGTGGCAGCAGTGAGCTTCATCACAGAACATTTTCAACGATTAGAGTCTGTAAAATGCAGAGGGCACACCGACAAGGGTCTGAATTATAACGCGACATTTCCTTAAATGTATCATCAAAAAGCGTTTATATAATAGTACTGAAAGCTGGTATATAGATTCAAGAGGTGGGCTACTCCTGCACACGTTAAAACCATGATCATGTTTACCTGTTGCACGCTTCGGCCGTTCACTGCGTAGAGAAAGGGAGATGCTGTGCGCCTGTTCAGCTCCGCAAGAGACACCGTTTGCGCCATGTCGGCCACTGGACGAAAACTGAACCTGAACAAGGGAATGGCTGCATGCACACACATTATGATTATTATTGATTTATTTATCATTTTTATTATTCTTGTTGTTGTTAATGGTAGCTTTTCTTACTAGGCCCACTAGCATACTATTATTACTACTTCTACTATTACTAGTCTACTACTACTATTACACTGCTAATAGTGGGCTATACCTGCCAGCGATATCTCTCAAAATACTCAAAGGAAATACTTAGGGCTAACATGAAACACTACATACACACATGAAACCTTTTCCCACAAATTAAGTCAGTTGTACTTACCGAAGACGCAGGCGCACTGAAGCAGGACTAAATGAGCCAAGAGAGACATCATTCCACCTCTCCCGGCTTTGCTTTCTCCACGCCTGCTTCTCCTGTGTGTTTAAGATTTTAGTATAATTCGAGTTAGCAGCAGGCTAGAGCCCATTCGTGCTTGTTCGCCACTTTTATTCCAATTGAAGACTGCAAGCAGTCGCACGACAGTAGCCTGCTGTAACCTACTGTACCATGCGATGTGCAATCAATCAATCGCCAAGGGCAAGGCGTGAGGCAAGAGTTGCACTTCATGACATGTTCACCCATGTTAGGCCAGCAGTGAGGTTGACCGCACATCAAATACTTGGCGTGCTTGATTGGGGTGACTCAGGGAAAAGCAGTAGGGAAAGGTGTTTCATTCTCGGAGTAAACGCTATCGAGCCCACTGAGGCGACACGTTAAGTGTCAGACCAAGGCACGGCCTCATGATAGGCTACCACACAATTGTGAAGTCGCACAGATAAAAGCTGCTGCAAAGGTAAGAATTGTCGTGAAGCATGAGGAGCGTTTTTAAATTGCCATCGGGTAGCCTACTGACCTGCCTCCAAGTTGAGCAAAGATCTTTTTATTGCACTGGCTTTGATACTTCGAGCTAATCTCTTCCTCATCCTTCCTTTGCTAACCATCTCTATCTCCATCCATCTCTAAAACCCAACAGGCTTATCAGTTCATCATGTCCCTGGCTCCCAGCTGCATCCAGAGCCTGGAATCAGACTTCTGTCGGTCCCCACACCCTCACTTTCCCCCCTGACACAAAGCAGGCCCCCACCCCCAGATCAGGCCGGTCTGCAGACATCTGGGACAGATTCTCTGCCAAGTTATATAAGACTGAAATACATGGAGCGCGTCCCAGAAGCAAACGAGTTCATTCCTTCTAAAGGGAGAGGTGAAAATTCTAGAATCCATGACGAATTTTAAACAGTAGTCAGATTCAGGGAACTCCTCGTTTGGATGTCTGTAATGCACTACACCCATCAGGACAATCTACACATACGCGAACATGTAACCATATTCATTAGCCTACACCGGGTACAATTTGTGTTCTAATTTCCTAGAGAAGGAAAACAAGAAGTGTAACAGACAGAAACAACACACAAAACTTTCTTTTTTGTTCTTTAATGACTGACAGATGACAAAGTCCACGCACCTCACGTATGGAAATATATATTCATAAATGTACAACATAGGGCTTTGAATAATCTCAGACAACACGTTAAAGTCACTTTATATTTCTCCATATTCACCCAAAAATATCACTGTTATCAAAAACAAAGGATATATTTTTAATTCATTTCTTTAATATAGGTTTATCGTATAGATTTCACAGAAATATAAAATACAGGACTGTAGCTATTTCCTTTTTTAGGATGAGCGAGGAACACGAGAAAGGTACTGAAGCAATCGGCTCCATGCGTTTTCCCTCATGGGTTGTTTCGCAGTGTTGTGTGCTTCTGGTGGAAATAGACAAAGCTTGCTGCAGTGGCGTGAGTTCAGGGGTGTCTGTGTGTGTGTGTGTGTGTGTGTGTGTGTCGTGTGGTTTCAACGGTAACGCAACCCCGTCGTAAACATGCCATGGCTCGATTTGAACACCACCATCCAGTGGTAGGCTATTGCAGCTAATATATGTGCCTTTATAGATTATGATCTCGACCACATATGCGATGGTATGAATACAATGCACACACGCGGGAAACAGGCTTCTATGGAAAATAAAATTCTGTGGGCTGTCCATAAGGAGACAGCAGGCCACGATCATGACTAATGCCATCTAAATACACCTGCAATCTTCACGTTATTTCGCCAACAACGAGACATCAAAGGAGTGTGATAACTTGTGCAATTATGCAATTAGAATAAAGTATTTCCATTTGTTAAAATATAACTTTGGCACAAAAATGGTTATTCAAATATGGTACATTTTACATATTACACATATGCTTTTTTTTTTTTTTTTTTTAAATAGCTGAAATTGGGCATGAGGACTCCGTAAACTCCTACAAAGGCAAAGTGCAGTAACTATGTGAACACAGAAGCTGAGAACACAGAAAATTGCCTCAAAAGTTGTCTTACTGCCTAGTCAAACATGTAGGTGCAATACTGGGGTTGCTTCTATGTACTTTCCTAAAAGGAAGAAGCAAGAAATTTAGTCAAAAGCCAAAGGTGGTGTTATAAAGTCAATTCCCGGTCTAAACTCAGATTATTTGACAGATTATGCAGTTACCGCTCTTAGGCCTTGTAGGACAGGTCTGCTGAGTGGGGTCCCATGCTGCGGGACTCACTGGTCGATGTTCCCAGACCATAATATCAGCACCATGCCCTGCAGAAGTAGCCATCACCTGGGTAACAGTTAAAAAAGGCCCCCTTTGGTTCTGTAGCGTTCTCGAAGTAGGACTTATAAAGGTAACGGCATTAAAATATAAACATGTATGTTAGAGTAATGATCTGCACTAGGTAAGATTAGTCTGGGTATAGCTTACTTGATTCTTCACCTAACTGGAGTAGAGGCAGTTTCTCCATGATAAATGATTCTACATTTGATTTTGAGCACCGAATTTCAACTTTTACCTGTTTTATATACCATCTGTTTAAACAAAGACATGTATAAATGCTTAAAACTATGGCTCAAAGGACTGAAATAATTTCACTGCTCCCCTGAGCGACAATATATTACATCAGGAAAGATTATGAGTAATACAAAGTTACACAAGCAAACACGCTCACTCTAACCAACGTCGACTCCCCACATTGGCACATGTGGAGAACCCCCCCCCCCCCGCCCCCTGTATAGGGATGCAGGGAATACCCAACAAACTGATTCTAGAATGGAACGGATGCAGGGAATACCCAACAAACTGATTCTAGAATGGAACGGATGCAGGGAATACCCAACAAACTGATTCTAGAATGGAAGGGATGCAGGGAATACCCAACAAACTTATTCTAGAATGGAAGGGATGCAGGGAATACCCAACAAACTGATTCTAGAATGGAACGGATGCAGGGAATACCCAACAAATGGGTTCCAGAATGGAACGGATGCAGGGAATACCCAACAAACTGATTCTAGAATGGAACGGATGCAGGGAATACCCAACAAACTGTTTCTAGAATGGAATGGATGCAGGGAATACCCAACAAACTGATTCTAGAATGGAACGGATGCAGGGAGTAGAATGAGAAGCCAGTGCTCCACAGAGAAGGGTACTCTAAAGCAGGCAGGAGGCAGCAAAGTCAGTGACACAGACGAGGGTTACACAAGCAAACACGCTCAGCAGCAAAGTCAGTGACACAGACGAGGGTTACACAAGCAAACACGCTCACTCTAACCAACGTCGACTCCCCACATTGGCACATGTGGAGAACCCCCCCCCCCCCGCCCCCTGTATAGGGATGCAGGGAATACCCAACAAACTGATTCTAGAATGGAACGGATGCAGGGAATACCCAACAAACAGATTCTAGAATGGAACGGATGCAGGGAATACCCAACAAACTGATTCTAGAATGGAAGGGATGCAGGGAATACCCAACAAACTTATTCTAGAATGGAAGGGATGCAGGGAATACCCAACAAACTGATTCTAGAATGGAACGGATGCAGGGAATACCCAACAAATGGGTTCCAGAATGGAACGGATGCAGGGAATACCCAACAAACTGATTCTAGAATGGAACGGATGCAGGGAATACCCAACAAACTGTTTCTAGAATGGAATGGATGCAGGGAATACCCAACAAACTGATTCTAGAATGGAATGGATGCAGGGAATACCCAACAAACTGATTCTAGAATGGAACGGATGCAGGGAATACCCAACAAACTGTTTCTAGAATGGAATGGATGCAGGGAATACCCAACAAACTGATTCTAGAATGGAATGGATGCAGGGAATACCCAACAAACTGATTCTAGAATGGAACGGATGCAGGGAGTAGAATGAGAAGCCAGTGCTCCACAGAGAAGGGTACTCTAAAGCAGGCAGGAGGCAGCAAAGTCAGTGACACAGACGAGGGCGGAATGGCAGATGAGTCCATTTAGACATGTTTGTTTATTAAGCATGCAGCCTATGGAGCACAACATACACAACACATAAAAAAACAACAAACATCGTCAACAAGGAAAACAAAGCAAAATGAACCACCTGGTTGGGATACATTACACAATATATAATATGGGAGCCAACTGAAAGAAAGACATAAAAAACATTAAAGAAATGTACAAAACGTGTAAATGAATGAATCCACAAGTGTGCATGGGATGCTGTGGGCGTGGCACAGTACTGCAAGTGTTCATGGGATGCTGTGGGCGTGGCACAGTACTGCAAGTGTTCATGGGATGCTGTGGGCATGGCACAGTACTGCAAGTGTTCATGGGATGCTGTGGGCGTGGCACAGTACTGCAAGTGTTCATGGGATGCTGTGGGCGTGGCACAGTACTGCAAGTGTTCATGGGATGCTGTGGGCATGGCACAGTACTGCATTGTCACTTGGAATGAAAGGATCCCCTCTTGCACCTGAAAGGGGGTCGACCGGGAGCCATGAGTGCTAAAGTCAGGTTTACTGCACTGCTGGCCAGTGCAGTGCAAGATGGCCGCCATTTTGTGTCGACCGGCTCCAAAGGCTGCCGAGGAAGCACAGCAAAGTCCCCCATGTTGCTGCTGATGGCCGTTTCCAACTGGCAGTTTCCAACTGGCAGTTTCCAACGAGTGCACAGAGAAATAATGGCACACAAGGACACAGCTCGTGCCGTTAGTGTTAGCACATAAAGCTATGTGAGGAACACGGATATACAACGTTAAAAAGCTGCTGTATCATGTAACAGTTTCCCTATTTGATTTTTTCTCTTATTTCAAGTTGGCTGACTGATGAAGAGCTAATGACTCCTCAGCAAACTTCTCCTCAGAGATGTCGCTTGCTTTGGAAACAGTCCTGAATATCGGATCCCTGACTGTTCTGCGTATTGACAAAGTGATTTCCCTTTTTAAAAAGGTCTTCATCCCTGAAAAGTGTTCTGCACAACCTGATGTAAATTACAAGCACAAAGGCCTAATGTGAAATTCTATCAGGGCTTGTGAATCCACTTAAAGACATAATCCTTGCTCACAAATGAATAAAAAAAAAACTGTCGGAATACTTCGGGCACAACACACCGCACCTAAAGCCAGCAGCCAATCACATTCCAAACAGGAACTAGCCACCTAGCTGTGATTGGTCAACCACAGGAACACCAGAGGAACACCATTATTGGTGACATGAACATGGAAAGAGTAAAACAGACTGGATATTCTTCACTTATTTCTGTTCATCCGCATTTTAGTTGTAGCCTTCCTGTCATCAGCTAACAAATCACTGACTGAAAATGTTTCATTAAAGGTTTAAATTGATTCTGAAGACCACATCTGCAGAGTCCAAGTTAAAGAACAAAAGTCCTAAAAGTCTTGGCCTTTCGAATCCCTCTAGTAACCCTTCCATTTTACACAACACACACACACATGTCCAAATACCGATATCGGCACATCGTCAGTAATTCTGTTGGAATGTATAGTGTGTACCCATACACATGCACTCATAGAGTATGAGCGCTTTTGTAAGTTGTGTGTGTGTGCCATGGGCTGTGATTGACAGGTGTTATGGGCGGGGCCAGGGCTGTGATTGGCATGTGGTATGGGCGGGGCCATAGCTGTGATTGACAGGTGTTTTGGGTGGAGCCTGGCACTGTGATTGACAGGTGGGTGGGAGGGCGGTCACTCAGCGTAGTGCATGATGGACTCCACGTAGTTGCCGGGGAACAGGCCAGTGGTGCCACCCATCACGCCCTCGAACCAGCCGTCATCGTTCTTCTTGATCACGTAGATGATGGCCCCCTCCTGGAAGGACAGCTCGTCCTCCTTATCACGCGCATAGTCATAGATCGCCACCACTGAGAGAGAGAGATAGAGGGAGAGAGAGAGGGAGAGAGAGGGGGAGAGAGAGAGGGAGAGAGAGAGGGAGAGAGAGGGAGAGAGACAGAGAGGGAGAGCGAGAGGGAGAGGGAGGAGAGGGAGAGAGAGAGGCAGAGAAGTGAAAGTGGAGAAGGGGTAGGGGGAGAGAGAGAGGGAGGGAGAGAGAGAGCGAGAGAGAGAGAGAGAGAGAGAGAGAGAGGAAGAGAGAGAGGGAGAGAGAGGGGGAGAGAGAGGGAGAGACAGAGAGGGAGAGAGAGGGAGGGAGAGACAGAGAGGGAGAGAGAGGGAGAGACAGAGAGGGAGAGCGAAAGAGAGAGAGACAGAGAGGGAGAGGGAGGGAGAGGGAGAGAGAGGGAGAGAGACAGAGAGAGTGAGCGAGAGGGAGAGGGAGAGACAGAGAGGCAGAGAAGTGAAAGTGGAGAAGGGGTAGGGGGAGAGAGAGAGGGAGGGAGGGAGAGAGAGAGAGAGAGAGAGAGAGCAAGAGAGGGGGAGAGAGAGA
>CM050213.1:29597500-29612500 GCA_027475355.1 Coilia nasus | reverse complement strand
ATTAGGAATAGCCCCATATAACACAAACAGACTTTGACTCAATATATTGTATAATAATATAGTTATATATAATTATAACTCAATATAATTATAACTCTATTAACACAATTTAACAAAGCTGTCAGATGTTTTTCTCTTAAAGCTGTCTCACACACTACAAACTTTTCTGCATAAATCATGCTCTTCACTGATACTGATTAAGTTTGTGTGAGTGACCGTGTGTGACTGTGTATGTATGTGTGTGTGTTTGGAGTTACCATGTGTATGTGGAGCGACCATGCGCATGTATGTGTGTGTGTGTGTGTGTGTGTGTGTGTGTGTGTGTGTGTGTGTGTACCTTGGCTCTGGTTCTGGCTGTAGTAGGGGCCTCCGTTGTGCTGGCTGAGGGGCATGCTGGGCTGAGCCGTGACGGAGGAGGGCCGCCGGTAGGGCAGGGAGCCACCCACAGGGGGCGTTGTTTGTCTAGGCACCGGCCTGTTCATGCTGTAGAACTGAGGGGTGATGCCTGCAGACCACACACACACACACACACACACACACACACACACACACACACACACACACACACACACACACACACACACATACAGGTATTATTAATCATTCACAGAGTGCATCTAATGAATCCAAAAAAAACACATGAAATATAATATACTACAAGTGGACCACAGACAACAAAGGAAAGTGAATGCTGCACAGGAGAACAAGAAGAAAGAGCCAAGTGCCAACAGAAAGACCTGAAGGTAAACATTTAAGACAGAAATAATACACTGCACAGACAGAAATAATACACTGCAGATGAGAACACAGCCAGACAGAAATAATACACTGCAGATGAGAACACAGCCAGACAGAAATAATACACTGCACAGACAGAAATAATACACTGCAGATGAGAACACAGCCAGACAGCACCTTACAAATGCACAGAGACACACAGTGCAAATGCACAGAGACACACAGTGCAAATGCACACACACACACAGTACAGATGCACACACACACACACAGTGCAAATGCACACACACCAACACTGCACAAACATACAGTAGATGGCAAGTGCAGTCTCATAAAACCAAATGAATACTGGACAGATCAACCAGCACAGGCATAAATCAGAGACAGACAGACACACACACACACAGACACAAACACACACACACACACACACACAATAGGACACACACACACACACACAAACACACACTTATCAGCCATGCCAGAGACCAAGACAGTGTTCCATTCAAGAAACACACAGAAACACACACAAGCACACACAGACAGACACTCGTGCGCACACACAATCAACACAGTGTACAAACACGGATAAAAAATGCAGATATATACACAAACTTACAGTTGTGCTCATACGATTACATACCCTTGCAGAATTGATGATTTCTTAACCATTTTTCAGAGGATATGAATGATAAAACAAACTTTTTTCACTCAGAGTTAGTGGTTGGCTGAAGCCATTTATTGTCAAACACCTGTGTCTACTTTATTTAAATCATAATGACAATAGAAACTACCCAAATGATTCTCTGAAAAATGGTCAAGAAATCATCAGTTCTACAAGGGTATGTAAACTTATGAGCACAACTGTATGCATAGCCAAATATAATCAAAAGCAATGGAACTGAAGGAACAACAGATACGACGAACACATCAGACGAACAGCTGATCAGCCACCAAGAGACCATCAAGACATCAAAAAACAAAACATGACAGGCGAGACAAGGGGGCTGGCACACACATACACACACAAAGAAAGAAAATTATTATAAAAAATTAAAATTATTATTATATATATATATATATATATATATATATATATATATAATAATTGTAATTTTTTATAATAATTTTCTTTCTTTGTGTGTGTATGTGTGTGCCAGCCCCCTTGTCTCGCCTGTCATATATATATATATATATATATATAATATTTTTTTATAATAAATTTCTTTTTTTGTGTGTATGTGTGTGTCAGCCCCCTTGTCATGTTTTTGTTATAGATATAGAGAGATAGATAGCATGAAAGAGAGAGAGACATAGCAACATAGAGACATAGAGAGAGACAGAGAGCGAGATCGCAAGAGAGAAAGAGAGGCAGAGTTGACAGAAAGAGACAGAGAGTAACAACTTACACAAACAGTACTTTTCATTCTTACACACATCAGTCCAGACACATCAGTAGATGAGTATGCAAACCACACACACACACACACACACACACACACACACACTCACACTCATGAAGTCAGATAGCTGGCTTCTCAGTTCTCACCCACACGTTGCACAATTTCACACATCGAGACAGACTGGAGAATGTGCACTCAGATGCCCTTCTCTCTCTCTTTCCCTCTCTCTTTCTCTCTCTCTCACTCACTCACACACACCCCTGTGGTAGAGCCCAGCTGGATCAAAGAGCCGGCTGTGTGTCTCATACTCATACTGAGAGAAAAATGGATCCTGCTGTGCCACTCTCAAATCTTTCACTACCACACACACACACACACACACACACACACACACACACACACACACACACATATACACTCACTCACACACACAAACAAGGAGCTGCTTAATCCGTGGCATTTTACACATGTTTATTTGCCTCATGGTGTGAAGCTGCTCCCCTTTGCTTTTAACAGCTAGCCGCTTGTGCTTACGTAATGCTAATGTACACTCACTCACCTGCACAGGACACAGTAACACACACACACACACACACACACACACACACACACACACACACACACACACAAACACAATGCAGCAATAATGGATGCATAAGTAAAGAACAAGGGTCACGAATACCACTACCCCTTCTGAAGGAAATGGCCGTGACAATAAAAACATGCTTGTGCGATGCTTCAAGCAGCGCGTGTGGGACTGAATTACCATTCTGGCTCATTACCAACATGGGCAAACAGACTGCATGTGGAGGATGTTAGACTCACTGTGTGTCAAAGAGGCTGAGGTAAAATGTCACATTCACACCCATTTCAAAATGGCAAGGAGTACAGTGTCAGGCATGTCTGCTCAGTGTGTCATCTTGCTGCGTAAAGTGACCCAGAAGTTTCTAAGTGGCCGTAGTATAAAAGTATTTAGCATTGTTCGAACACTAATGAGAGAAGTACTTGAAGGCTTCCTATATAACCTCTGTTGGCACAGTGGGCCAACCTTTATGAGAGCAAGGAAATGATGTCATTCACGGTTTCCTGTGGCTGCTGCATTTTTAGCCCCATGTCGATTACTTCCAGCACATAATTACTTACTCTGCCACAAGTGCAGTAAGTCCCTCTTTTGTCTGTGATTTCTCCATTTCTTCATTCTCATGACCATTTAGACCAATGACAAGTTATTTTATGAGGAAAAAGAATGGAATGTCTTTGGTTAACTTTGAAAGCTAGCTATGGCTAGCCAAGCTAGCCTGTTGTCAAAAGAGATTGTGGATCGGAGGATGATGACCAGACACATTCGCCTTAGTGGGGATGGTGGTGGTGACAGTCACCGGATGACCGACGATGAGAGGACATGAGGGAGGTTTCGATGGGTTTGGGGGATGTTTAGATGGGATGGGGGGTGTTTGGTGAAGTTGGGGGATGTTTTGTTGTTGGGGAAATGGGAAATGTTTTGATGGGGATGGGGGATGTTTAGATGGAGGTTGGGGTGGGCGGTGGGGATTGTGTGTAGGGTGGTGGATGTTTAGATGGAAGTTGGGGTTGGTGGTTGGGATTGGGTGTAGGGAGGGGCATGTCTAGATGGAGGTTGGGGATATTTCGGTGAGGGTGGGGGATGTTTAGATGGAGGTTGGGGTTGGCGGTGGGGGTAGGTGTAGGGTGGGGGATGTTTAGATGGAAATTGCGGTCGGTGGTTGGGATTGGGTATAGGGTGGCGGATGTTTAGATGGAGGTTGGGGTCAGCGGTGGGGGTGGTGGATGTTCAGATGGGGGTGGGGGATATTTCGGTGGGGATTGGAGGTGTTTAGATGGAGGTTGGGGTTGGTGGTGGGGATTGGAGGTGTTTAGATGGAGGCTGGAGTCGGTGGTGGGGGATGTTTAGATGAAGGTTGGGGTTGGCGGTGGGGATTGGGTGTAGGGTGCACTCACCTGCTGCTGCTGTGTTAGCGGACGGAGGAGAGGGTGGCAGTGAGGTTTGGGAGGTGGCGGGGGTCTCGGGCGGGGTGGTTTGGGGCTCGGTGGCTGACGTTGGGGGGTAAGACTGAGGGGGCTCGGAGGGGGTGGGGTTAGAGGGGGTGGAGGAGGCGGAGGAGGACGGAGGGGCGGAGTTGGACGAGGCAGAAGAGGAGGAGCCAGCAGGCGCCCCTGCAGTGTGGAAAAACCGTCACAGAGAGAGAGGGAGGAGAGGGAGGAGAGGGAGGAGAGAAGTAAGGAAAAGGAGAACAAGGGAGGAGGGGGGAGGAGTAATAGAATAATAACAAGGCTGTGTGTTCCTTAGACAGTAGTGGGCTTGTCTAAAACGACCAGCTAGCTGAGTGGCTGGCCTAAAGCAGTGCATTCTGGAGGTGAAATAGTGACGTTTTTGGACAATGTCGTCCGAACATCACCGTACCACACCACACCGCACCGCACCAAACCCCAGAATGCATTGCCACTTAGCCAGTCAGTCAGTCAATTCAAACAAGCCTAATGCCATGCACGTGGGGTGCCATCAATCAGAAAGGTACACGTATCTTGTTTGTAGGAAACGTACAGATTTTGTTGTTAAAAGTTAAAGCCTACATATACAAACCAGATAAAACCAACTATACACATATATATACATACGCACTTATATATACGCACTTATTCTTACAAGTCTGTTTCCTGCATTACTTTCAGTTGGCAAGGACAGATTTTGCAGAACAACTGAAAAGGAGAGACTCCCTATGGCCCAGAACAACTCTCCTTATTTTAATAAATTAGGATGCCTGCCAAAACAAACATCTTTGTCTACACTTCACACAAATACAGACACACACACACACACACACGCACACACTGATGTAAACAATCTGCCAGATTCAGGAGTCCTTAAAAATACAGTTGTCACTCAGAACAAAGTTAGGTTTTGTTTTGTTTTGTTTTAATTAGGGAACACTGCTACAGCAACAGTAATGTGCATCTTGTGTGTGAGTCGATGAGAGGTGCAGCTGTGGTCTAGTGGTTAGGGAGTTGGAGTTGGACTTGGGATTGGAGAGTCGCAGGTTCGAATCCCACCCTACCCATGGCTGAAATGCTCTTGAGCAAGGCATCTAATCCCACACTCCAGGGACTGTAACTGAAACCCTGTAAATAACTGTAAGTCGCTCTGGATAAGAGCGTCAGGTAAATGTAATGAAGGTGCAAAGCCTATTCTTTAAGGTCTATTTTGCACTGTTAATCAATTGTGAATCAATTTTCTCAGAACTTTAGGAGTAGCCATCTGAAGTGTCACCTTATGCAGTTACCTTTCATTCGTATCGTCTCCTGGACACATGCAGCTGGACCTATTATTTGTGCAGTTCGTGCAGAGAGACTTTTTATTCATCAAGTTTGCTGGACTGCTATGACCAGGGGCAGATTAGAAACGAGACTTCAACTTCAATTACTGACCTCAATAAGGGTAAGACCATTCATGTGAAATTAAGCTGTGAATATTTTCAAAGGCTTGGCTGAGTGTTTAACTCTCTCCCTCTCTCACTCTCCCTCTCTCACTCTCCCTCCCCCTTTCGCACTCTCCCTCCCTCTCTCTCTCTCTCTCTCTCTCCCTCCCTCTCTCTCTCTCTCTCTCTATCCCACCCTTTCACTCTCTCACTCTCCCCCTCTCTTCAGTGTAACCATGGCAGCAGTGAGCCACTGGTAAGCAGGCAAGCCTGGTTGCCAACAGTCTTCTGTAAAATGCAGCTTGTGTGGGCATAGATGGAGGCCTCTCGACACAGATGGAGGCCTCTCGACATCATCGCTCTTTTTTCCCCCCATTAAAGGAGAAGTTCGGTGTAAATCAGTCCATATCCCTGTTGTTCAAGGTCACAAGTTGCTGTTGTTGCTGGTAGAAAATAAAGAGCGAGAAAATTTGATGCAACACAGACCAAACAAGTGCAATCAGAGATGGTAACTTGCCCCCCCATATGGGCAGACACACATACACACAGACACACACACACAGACACAGACACACAGACGCACACACACACACAGACAAACACACACACACACAGACAAACACACACACACACACACAGACAAACACACACACACACACACAGACAAACACACACACACACACACACAGACAAACACACATTGCAATACCTGGTCAATCCCTCCGGGGGCCAGGTAATAAAGCCCTGGTAGCTAACACTGACTGAATGGGGCGGAGGGAAATGAAACTGAGACTTGGTCTCTATGTCCCATTCATGTTGTGTCAGCTACCAGTCCATGGTCCGATCTGTGTCATCATATTTTCGCCACATCAAATCGTTTCCCATCAACATCACTCAGTGACCTCGAACAGCAGAGCTACGGATTGATTCACACCTAACTTCTGCTTTAACAGGCCATTAGCTCACTCCTGCTACTGAAGCTACAAGAGCTGCACATAACCACTGTCCTATAAACTCAACAGCTAATTGGAAATGGTCAACTACAAACTTAAAGTCAATCAATCAATACATCCTGAATTGGCTAGATTACAGACATGAGTCTGAACATATCCAAAACCCTAAGACAGTAGACTGATCCACTACTGAGCTCTGGAATGAGTGAGAGCTATTTCAAATATTTAGATATGTGCATTGCCATGCCTGTATAAAATGTGTACATTCTCCGTGTATACAGCTGCTGTTCATTTACTGTCGGTACAACAGCAGAGTCAGTGACGGCCAGACACAAAGTCCTTGTATGCGTGAGCATGGCTGGCGGAATAATGCTGACTCTGGTTTTGCGGAGATGTGGCTCTGGCCCTGAACTGTCCCAATACAATCATAAGGGCTGAGGGGCTGACGGGCCGTCTTGGAGCAATCATACGCCTGCCCACAGCAGTCTCAGCAGGCAAGGAATCCCCACAGAACTACATACACATAATTTCCTTCGGGATCAATAAAGTTACTCTACTCTACCAAAACATCCTTTAGCAGAGCACCCAAGGAGTGTTTTAAAATCTTTTTGGGCCGTTTACAGTAGAAAGACACACTGTTGAGAATCATGTTATTAGGAATGGTATAAAGAAATGAAGGGAAAATTAAGAGAAAGTTAAGAGTAAGAAAGAAGCAAAAGCTGAAAATAAGTAGAGAACGAGAAGAAAAAAAGAGAGAAAGAGAAAGAGGAAGAGATGGATACTAAGAATGACAAGAGAAGCGGACGAGAATTAAAACGTAATAAGGGCGTTACCTGGGAAGGCGCTGGGTGGTGACGGCGTTGGCACGGCGATGGGCACTCCGACGCTGCCGCTCCCGCTGTTCTCGCGACTGCTGCTGCGGCTGCTGGGGTGGCTGCCTCCGCTGCTCCCACTGCTGAGCCAAACACACATGTCCACCAGGGGGCAGCGTCACACAAAGCATATACAATACAGTACAGCTGCCTCCGCTGATCCCACTGCTGAGCCAAACACAGAGCCACCACCAGGGGGCAGTGTCACACAAACATATACAATATAGTACAGCTGCCTCCGCTGCTCCCACTGCTGAGCCAAACACACAGCTGCCACCAGGGGGCAGCGTCACACAAACCATGTCCAATACAGTACAGCTGCCTCCGCTGCTCCCACTGCTGAGCCAAACACACAGCCGCCACCAGGGGGCAGCGTCACACAAACTATGTACAATACAGCACAGCTGCCTCCGCTGCTCCCACTGCTAAGCCAAACACACAGCCACCACCAGGGGGCAGCGTCACACAAACCATATACAATACAGTACAGCTAACCAGCTAACACCATCTCTGGCTGCCTCCGCTGCTCCCACTGCTGAGCCAAACACACAGTGTCCACCAGGGGGCAGCGTCACACAAACCACATACAATACAGTACAGATGCCTCCGCTGCTCCCACTGCTGAGCCAAACACAGAGCGGCCACCAGGGGGCAGCGTCACACAAACCACATACAATACAGTACAGCTGCCTCCACTGCTGACCCAAACACACAGCCGCCACGAGGGGGCAGCGTCACACAAACCATATACAGTACAGTACAGCTAACCAGCTAATACTAGCTGTGGCTGCCTCCGTTGCCCCCACTGCTGAGCCTAACACACAGTCAATCACACACCACAGTGGCCACCAGGGGGCAGCACCACACAAGCAATGTCCTTATACAGTACAGCTAACCAGCTACCACTAGCTCTTTCATTTCCCAGCTTGGGATCAACAGTCTGTCTTTCTGTCTATCTATCAATTTATCTGTCGAAACGATTCATTCTAACCACTAAATACCACTCTCACACAATGTCTTTATTTAATATATCTAACTTGTCCACTAAATAGTGGACAAGTCACACCAACCACAAGAGAGCTGTGCTACAAAATAACACCCTTATTTACTACTGCTAACCAGCTAGCTTCTTTACACAAATGCAACAGATCCTATAATACTAAAAATAGCACATTCATACTTAACTGTCCATATATCATAGCTAACCAGCTAATCATAGCACGCTCATCACACAACTATACAAACATTGTTCACAGGTGAAATGGCGAACATACACACCAAAATAGAACACAAGAGAGAGCACCACTATATATATACAGCCCATTTGTTGTGTTACACAACATTTGGGTTATGATTTAACAAAGCATAAAAAAATGTGTAGCAGCAATATTAGCACTACATAACAATAAAAAATGTAGTTACTGTTCAAATCCGCTCATGTAAGTCATAGGCCTGCAAGGCAGAGTGACTGTCACTAAATTAAGTTCACACACACACACACAACTGCTCAGATCAGATCAACAAAGTAAATCAATCTATCTATCTATCTATCTATCTATCTATCTATCTATCTATCTATCTATCTATCTATCTATCTATCCATCTATCCATCTATCCATCTATCTACATCATTATCCCCACATTGCAACTGCACAGCTAGGCTAATTCAGCCTCAAAAAATGTCAAGCTGATGTGAGAACATGAACCGAGTGTGCTTATGGAGCAATAGAGAAGCACAGCGCAGTCCTTCCCCACGTTCTCTGCAGGCCCACAGGGGGAGCTTTGGCAGAGTAGCACGCGGCCTTCACAGGCCTGGAGGACAGGGATGGAAATTCCCACCAGTCACCAGCCACCAGCCAAATGCTGGTCAAATATGAAATATGTGGAAGGTAAATTTAGGACACAGAGCAATAATTTGCTATCGAGTGGCTGGTAAGCTTTGTAAGAAATGTTATCATTTATTTGTCAGGTGGGTGGTGAAACTTCACATTTGGCAAAGTAAATTTGCACCCCTGCTGGAGGACTGGAAAGATCAGAGAGAGGATGAGCATAGGCGGCCGAGAGAAGCAGGAACAGGCGGCATCAGAGGAGGAGAGGAAGATGGAATGAGCTTGACAGGAGCAGCGGAGGAGGAGAGGAAGATGGAATGAGCTTGACAAGAGCAGCGGAACATTCTAGCACATGGTCTAGCAAACTGGAATTTTGGGAACACTGACAACACCTTATTTCTGTTTTAAGTGAGCAGAGTGTTGGAGGACACACTTACAAACACACACACACACACACACACACACACACACTTGCAGACATACATACACGCTTTGTCTCTGACAGTGAGGCAACTGAAATAGTTGGTCTTTCTCAATTCTCGCTCTCGCTATCTCTCTCTCGCGCGCGCACACACACACAACCACACAAAATCTAAAAAGTGTCTAGTGTAAGGTAGGCTGTTCCCAGTGAGGGTTGATCTCTGCATCAGTTTTTTCATTTCATCTATAATGTCATACGAAAAACACCAGTATCCAAATCACCAGTCTCCAAATCACCAGTCTCTAAATCACCAGTCTCCAAATCACCAGTCTCTAAACAGCGGTCTCCAAATCACCAGTCTCTAAATCACCAGTCTCTAAACAGCGGTCTCCAAATCACCAGTCTCTAAATCACCAGTCTCTAAACAGCGGTCTCCAAATCACCAGTCTCTAAATCACCAGTCTCTAAATCACCAGTCTCCAAATCACCAGTCTCTAAATCACCAGTCTCCAAATCACCAGTCTCTAAATCACCAGTCTCCAAATCACCAGTCTCCAAATCACCAGTCTCCAAATCACCATTCTCTAAATCACCAGTCTCTAAATCACCAGTCTCTAAACAGCGGTCTCCAAATCACCAGTCTCTAAATCACCAGTCTCTAAATCACCAGTCTCCAAATCACCAGTCTCCAAATCACCAGTCTCTAAACAGCGGTCTCCAAATCACCAGTCTCTAAATCACCAGTCTCTAAACAGCGGTCTCCAAATCACCAGTCTCCAAACAAGTGCTAGAGAGGCAAAGCAGCTTACGCAGCAAAAGCTTAAGTTTCCCTGGCGGGAGGAAAGAGAGGCTGAGAAAAAGAGGTGGAAAAAGAGAGCGAGAAAGACAGACAGGCGAAGTGAGACAGAGAGAGAGAGAGAGAGAGAGAGGGAGAGAGAGACAGAGAGAGAGAGAGAGAGAGACAGAGAGAGAGAGAGAGAGAGAGAGAGACAGAGAGAGAGAGAGAGAGAGAGAGAGGGAGAGAGAGAGAGAGAGTTCTTGTGGCAGACAGAGAAGAGAGAGAGGGAGAAACAAGATAGTTCTTGTGGCGGATAAAGGGAGAAAAGGAGAGAGAGAGAAAGACAGAGGAGAAAGAAAACAGAGAGGAGATAGAAGAGAGAGGCGATAGAAAAGAGAGCAAGAGAGGGAGAGAGACAGAGGGAGAGAGAGAGAGAGGGAGAGAGAGAGAGAGAGAGGAGAGAGAGAGGGAGAGAGAGAAGGAGAAGCGCTAGCAGGACAAAGGCTGTGAAGCTGCAGCCACGGCTTGATGAAAAAAGGACCTAAAAGCTAAAAGAAGAGAAGCAGCACTCAGCAGAAAGCAGGGAGAGGAGGGCAGGTAGAGAGAGGGATAAAAGAGAGAGGGAGAAGAAGAGAGAGGGAGATAGAAGAGAGAGGGAGAAGAAGAGAGAGGGGGATAGAAGAGAGAGGGAGAAGAAGAGAGAGGGAGAGGAAGAGAGAGGGGGATAGAAGAGAGAGGGAGAGGTAGGGAGAGGGAGAGGAAGAGAGAGGGGGATAGAAGAGAGAGGGAGAGGTAGGGAGAGGGAGAGGAAGGGAGAGGGAGAGAAAGAGAGAGGGAGAGGAAGAGAGAGGGAGAAGAAGAGAGAGGGGGATAGAAGAGAGAGGGAGAGGTAGGGAGAGGGAGAGGAAGGGAGAGGGAGAGGAAGGGAGAGGGAGAGGAAGGGAGAGGGAGAGGAAGAGAGAGGGAGAGGAAGAGAGAGGGATAGGAAGAGAGAGGAGAGAGGGAGAGGAAGAGAGGGAGAGAAGGAGCAGCGAAGGAGAGGTAGGAGAGAGGGATAGGAAGAGAGAGAGGGAGGAAGAGAGAGGGAGAGGAAGAGAGAGGGAGAGGAAGAGAGGGAGAGGAAGAGAGGTAGGAAGAGAGAGGTAGGAAGAGAGAGGAGAGAGGGAGAGGAAGAGAGAGGGAGAGGAAGAGAGAGGGAGAGGAAGGGAGAGGGAGAGGAAGAGAGAGGGAGAGGAAGAGAGAGGTAGGAAGAGAGAGGTAGGAAGAGAGAGGAGAGGAAAAGCAGCGAAGGAGAGGTATGAGAGAGGAATAGGAAGAGAGAGGTAGGAAGAGAGAGGGAGAGGTAGGAGAGAGGGATAGGAAGAGAGAGGGATAGGAAGAGAGAGGGAGAGAAAGAGAGAGGGAGAGGTGGGAAGAGCGAGGGATAAAAGAGCGAGGGAGAGGAGGTAGGTAGGAGTAGCGAGCCGTTTTTAGTGTGCAGCGAGCGGAGCGGAGCGGAGCAAAGCGAGTGTGAAGCAGGGGGAGCTGGGAAATATGAGCGCAGAGTGATGAGGTGGACATGAAGTCTGCATATGTACGAGTGTATGCCTGAATACATGCAGTTAGGTGTGCATGTGTATGTGTGTGTATGTGTGTGTTTGTGTGTGTGTGTGTGTGTGTGCACGCACAGATGTTTGCCAAGATGCGCAGGTGGACAGATGCACCTACATCTAAGCGTGTGTGTGTGTGCGGGTGTGTGTATGTGTGTGTGCGCGCGCGTGTGCGCACAGATGTTTGCGAGGATGCACAGGTGTACAGGTGTGTGTGTGTGTGTGTGTGTGTGTGTGTGTGTGTGTGCACGCACAGATGTTTGCCAAGATGCACAGGTGTACAGATGCACCTACATCTAAGTGTGTGTGTGTGCGGGTGTGGGTGTGTGTGCGTGTGTGCGTCTGTGTGTATGTATATGCATATGCATGTTCATATTTACTGTATGCAGTCTGTGCTGAGGAGCTGGGCTATAGGCCACATTGGGCACTGGGTGTAAGAGACAGAGCAGGGCTCTAATGCAGATGACCAGAGTCCCTCTAGGCAAGCCCCTGTACTCGGCGCCCATATTGGTGACACCTTCGAGCATCTATATGGGTTAATAAGACCAGGCCCTACTATGAATGAATGAATAGTGAGACAGTATATGCACTCGCCTGTGACTGAGGGACATAACAAATACATGGTTGCAATCACAATGAAAACTTGATTGTAATGGTCGGAAATGTTTTTGGGTTTGTATGGAAATAAAGCTTTCAAAGCCAGGTTATTTTAAACCACGCATGCACAGTGCTTCACTACACGGCGTGTGGTACAGCAGAGCATGATACTGCAATATGACTGGAACGGCATTTGTACAGTTCAGCAGATGACTGTCTCCTCCTACGTAAGAAGCCTATATGGAAGTGTGTGTGTGTCATTATTTGTGTGTGTGTTTGTGTGTGTGTCATTATGTGTGTCTGTTATTATGTGTGGGTGTGTGTGCATTTCTATGAAACGATTTCTCCAGTGCTGTCTCCTCCTATGTAAGAAAGTGTCTGCTAGGCCTATGTGTGTGTGTGTGTGTGTGTGTGTGTGTGTGTGTGTGTGTGTGTGTGTGTGTGTGTGTGCGCATTTCTATGGATGATTTCTCCAGTGCTCAATGTAAGTCTCCTATGTAAGTCTCTGCTAGGCCTATATGGGTGTGTGTGTGTGTGTGTAATTGTGTGTGTAATTATGTGTGTGTGTGTGTGTGTGCGTGTGTGTGTGGGTGTGTGTGCGCATTTCTATGGATGATTTCTCCAGTGCTCTGTCTCCTATGTAAGAAAGTCTCTGCTAGGCCTATATGGGTGTGTGTGTGTGTGTGTGTGTGTGTGTGTGTGTGTGTGTGTGTGTGTGTGTGTGTGTGTGTGTGTGTGTGTGTGTGTGTGTGTGTGTGTGTGTGTATTTCTACGGATGATTTCCCCAGTGCTCCAGTCCACGTATGGGGAGGATTCCTCTCTCTGCGTTCTTCTTCTAAAGTAATCCTCTTCCTCCTCTTCTTCCTCATCATCTTCCTCCTCCTCCTCCTCTTCCTCCTCTCCTGGGGAGCACTCCTTTCCTCTCCCACCTCCCCTCACGGTTACTGGAGATTACTCCTTCACTTCCCCCTTTGGGAGCTCCTACGTTCAGAGGACTCCTCTTTCTCCACACCAAGGGTACTCCTCTTTCTCCACACCAAGGGTACTCCTCTTTCTCCACACCAAGGGTACTCCTCTGAGTGTGGACCACTCCTCCGTAATTGGGGGTACTACCTTTTATGGGGGGTTACTGTCTTTTGCATTTTACATTCATTACATTAATATGTCATCACCCCCAACCCTGCTATTTTTGCCTTTTTGGGGGATACTGGGTGTTCATCAGGGGGAGATGTTTCAGGTCTTCTGTGTGCACACATCCAACACCAGACACACACAGGCATTTGTGGATATAAGCTGTACACTGACTCAAGCACACACAAGTGTCTTACTCTCTTTTGCTCACACACACACGGTTGCTGGATCGATCTGGAGGTCTTCCCTGACGTTATATAAGGTTCTCACACACACACACACACTTGTTGGATCGATCTGGAGGTCTTCCCTGATGTTATATAAAGTTCAGACGGTGCAGTTGAGCGAGCGAGCGAGCGAGCGAGAGAGAGTGAGAGAGAGAGAGAGAGAGAGAGAGAGAGCGAGAGAGAGAGAGTGGGTGCAACAAGACAAAAAAAAAGAAATAAAAATGAAAAGGCTCCAGGAGAGAGGGCAGGAAATCCTCCATTCTCAACGCCCCCGATCTCCTTCAAAAAGAGCAGAGATGAGAGAAGATGTGTTTCCAAGTTCTGCCCAACTGCAGAGTCCAACTGCTGTCGATAAGTCCTGTTCGCTTTCAGTTCTGGCCAGCAGTTCTCTTGTGGCCAAAAAAAGCGAAAGGAAAAAAAATAACATGAAAGTCATATTCCGAGAACCGATCACAGATGATTCACAGACAGGTTTTTGCAAGCACACACACACACACACACACACACAAACACACTCACACACACACAGATGGAGACAGCACAGAGAACACGAGGCCGGCTGACACCTAGATATTTTTGGCAGAAGGTGTTGGTACTCCTCCTGAGGGAGGTGAAGCTGCCTGCTGGCAGCTCGAGAGCCCTTACTGAGTTACGGGAGAGGCCTTAAAGCCTTCTAAGGATGCATGAGTGATGGGAGAAGTCTTGAAGCCTTCTGAGGGGGCATGAGTGATGGGAGAAGTCTTGAAGCCTTCTGAGGACACAAGTTATAGGAGAAGCTGCTTTTGAAGTCTCCTGAAAGTGCATGCGTTACGGCAGGAGCCCTTTTTGAAGCCTTCTGAACAAGCATGAGCTATGGGAGAAGTCTTGAAGATTTCTGAGGGTGCATAAGTGATGGTAGAAGCATTGAAGCCTTCAGAGAATGCATGTGTTATGGGAGAAACCCTTTTTGAAGCCTTCTGAGGGTGCATGAGTTATGGCAGAAGCCTTGAAGCCTTCTGAGGGTGCATGAG
>CM050213.1:29570000-29572500 GCA_027475355.1 Coilia nasus | reverse complement strand
TTCCTCTGGTCATCTTCTCCCTTTTTGTTTCTTTCCTCCTCCAAGTATGTTCGATATCTGGTTCTTGCTGTGGCACAGTAAGTGATCATCTCCTTTGTGAGAGGCACTCTGGTCACGTCGCCTCCATACACCTGAACATGATCGCAGATGAGTCTATGGGCAGTCATTCCCTCCTCCGAAAGGTTGCAGATTTCAACCTCTTTATTTGTTGAAAACCCACACTCAACTTCAGCTTGGCCATGGGATAAGATAAATATACCGGGACTGCACTCGAGAACCAGTCTCATCAGTCACCCAATACCTCACGTGAATGTCGAGCTGCTTGCGTTTGGTGGTTCGATTCAAAGATTCATCAAACATGATGATAAAGCTGCCTTGATTGACGGTAGACAGAAGTTCATGTTTGATAAATGGAGCCAGACCAAATCGCGCTAGATATGATGTCTTGTCTTTACCACAAGTAAACGATTTTGCATACTCCGAATCGGGGAACATTGCCCGAAAGACGGTGGCCACGTCTTCGTTTGAAGTGTATGAGTGGTGTCGGGTAATTGTCTGCAGAACCCAAAGTATTTCTGCCTTTACCGTAGCGGTTGGAGCGAATGCAGCGAAAGCATTTGTGCTGGGGCCTGGAGATATAAAAGGCACAGCTGGCCTTGCACTTGCATTAGTGCCTGTGGTGGCGAACATTCGCAGGGCGACTGTTGATTCCTGACTAGCAGCATAGCGTGTATGCTTTTCCCCTTTCATGTGAGCGTCAAGGGCACTACAGCCCATTGTTCCTAACTTGATGTCTTTCCGACATAATTTACATCGCGCATCATATTCCGACGCTGTTTTTGCTAACCAACTGTTGTATTTCGGCTCCTCGAGCCACTTGTCGCTGAACTTGCATTTCCCCATCTCGGTTCATGTATGCTGCCTGCTTATTCCAACCACTTCTTCGTCTGTTCCATTTCATGGCTAAAGTGTACACTGCCCCCTGCGGTGTGATTCCCGTGCTATTAGACAAACAACGGCTCTATGATAGAGTTTTCAGCATCTTAATAACAAACAACGCTGGCTAAGTAAATCACGTTAGCGCGGAAAAAAAATCAGCCATATGTTTTTTTTATTAACCATAGGCTACCCGGATGAAAAATAATACCTACCTTGTGAAATTTAATGCCATTCTTCAGAAAATAGTTTAATATAATGCTTCTCAAGACTTTTTAAGACACATTTTTAAAATAAATTTTTTAAGGACTTTTTAAGGATCCGTGGAGACCCTGCTTCCTGTCTCTCCCTTTATCCTCCTCTGCCCTCATCTGTTCATCTCACATCCTCACTTTTTCTCTCTCTCTTTCTCTCCTCTATCTCTGCCATTCATCTTCCACTCTCCTCTTCTCCTCCCTCGCCTCATCTGTCCATCTCATCTCTTATCTCCTCCCCCCTCTGACATTCAGCTCCCACTTTCTGTCCTTTTCATTTCTCATTCCTTCATCTCCTGTCCTCCCCCCTTCCCTCTCTCTTCATCCCTCGCTCTGGGCCATGTCGCGTGTCAGTCTGTATTAAGGTCAGTGTGTCTTCCACACCATGCTCACACACACACACACACACACACACACACACACACACACACACACACACACTCACTCACATACACGCGCGCACGCGCACGCGCACACACACACACACACACACACACATGATAACTGAGGGGGTAGCCTCACACACAAATGGACACACACACACACACACCATGCACACACTCACACCCTCACACACACCACGGATAAGGAGATGGCCCCGCCCTGCTCACACACACACACACACACCATAACTGAGGGGGTGGCCCCACCCTGACCTCACATACATACACACACACACATGCACACACAAACACACACATGCATACACACACACCATAACTGAGGGGGGTGGTGAGGGGCGGGCTCAGATGGATGATTGACATCTTCTCAACCATACAGCGTGAGCGAGAAGTGCTCTGATTGGATATGTGCCTGTACCACATGCCATGTGTTGGACAGCAGTCCAGTTGGAACCTGGACACAGGTCAACGCTGGTAAATAAATAATTGATTGTGCAGATGGCATACTGTAAGGAGGTACACAAAAGGCAGAATATCCATCAGACAAACAAACAGACTTCATTTGTATTTGTTCTGTTGACTTCCTGGGGGGTGGAGAGTGGTGCAAGCAGTGTTGATATGGACTATAGTGGGCTATAGATTAAAGGCCTTTACTAAATGCATAATGTACACAGACAGGATGGCCTTTACTTGACTGGAATATGTTTTAAAGTGCTGATATTGTTTTTGTGTGTGTAGCTTACTGTATTCTCCAGCAGGGGAGGGGCTGTGTGTGTGTGTGTGTGTGTGTGTGTGTGTGTGTGTGTGTGTGTGTGTGTGTGTGTGTGTGTGTGTGTGTGTGTGTGTGTGTGTGAAACTGACCGTCTCTCCCCACAGCACCCCAGACACTGAGTCACCTGCATTATCTAC
>CM050213.1:29552500-29557500 GCA_027475355.1 Coilia nasus | reverse complement strand
GGCTGCTGCTGTTCTATTTATACCGAGCTTGACACTCAATGTAGGCTACCCCAAAAAACCCACCACAGCCCCCTCTCACCCTGCGCTAAATATGACCTGTGTGTGTGTGTGTGTGTGTGTGTGTGTGTGTGACCCCTCTTCCTGTTCCCATTCCTGCAGCTGTCGTCCAGACAACTGGACAGGTCAAGCATACAAACACCAGCTGTCTGAGAACACTTCCACAGGCACAGTGTGTGTGTGTGTGTGTGTGTGTGTGTGTGTGTGTGTGTGTGTGTGTGTGTGCATTCATTCACACATATGTCATGTTTTCCTAACCGCATATCCTACATGTGTGCAACCACTAACTCTGCACGTGCATAAGGCCTGGAAATACTCCTAATAAAGCACATCCTCTATCCTTATTCTCCATCCTCTGTCCTCTATTCTCCATCCTCTGTCCTGTATTCTCCATCCTCTGTCCTGTATTCTCCATCCTCTGTCCTCTATTCTCCATCCTCTGTCCTGTATTCTCCATCCTCTGTCCTGTATTCTCCATCCTCTATCCTCTATTCTCCATCCTCTATCCTGTATTCTCCATCCTCTATCCTTATTCTCCATCCTCTGTCCTGTATTCTCCATCCTCTATCCTTATTCTCCATCCTCTGTCCTGTATTCTCCATCCTCTGTCCCTGTATTCTCCATCCTCTATCCTCTATTCTCCATCCTCTGTCCTGTATTCTCCATCCTCTGTCCTTATTCTCCATCCTCTGTCCTGTATTCTCCATCCTCTATCCTGTATTCTCCATCCTCTGTCCTTATTCTCCATCCTCTGTCCTGTATTCTCCATCCTCTATCCTGTATTCTCCATCCTCTATCCTGTATTCTCCATCCTCTATCCTGTATTCTCCATCCTCTGTCCTTATTCTCCATCCTCTGTCCTGTATTCTCCATCCTCTGTCCTGTATTCTCCATCCTCTATCCTGTATTCTCCATCCTCTGTCCTGTATTCTCCATCCTCTATCCTGTATTCTCCATCCTCTGTCCTGTATTCTCCATCCTCTGTCCTTATTCTCCATCCTCTATCCTGTATTCTCCATCCTCTGTCCTTATTCTCCATCCTCTATTCTGTATTCTCCATCCTCTGTCCTTATTCTCCATCCTCTGTCCTGTATTCTCCATCCTCTGTCCTTATTCTCCATCCTCTATCCTCTATTCTCCATCCTCTATCCTGTATTCTCCATCCTCTGTCCTGTATTCTCCATCCTCTGTCCTGTATTCTCCATCCTTTATCCTGTATTCTCCATCCTCTATCCTTATTCTCCATCCTCTATCCTGTATTCTCCATCCTCTGTCCTTTATTCTCCATCCTTTCAAAAAAACACTCAACTTCGTTCTTTTTAAGGTAGGTATTTATGAATGACTGAGAAAATTAACTACAAGCACTATTGAGCGTATTGTGCTAATTATATGTAAAGTGGATTTTCTTTTCATGTTTCATTTATTTTTATCAATGACCAACTGACTACTGCGCACTGAACCATGCACTCCGGTGTGTCTGTAAGGGCAGTGTCAGATTACTTTTTTTTTTTTTTTACTGTGACGAGTATCATTTATGATTGGCCCGGTCACATAAGATCTTAGAACCACACATACTGTACCCTTTTTGGTCCGGGACACTGGCCACAAGAGATGTGTTGCTGTTGTATCATTCCATAGACTGTATTGCTGACATCATACTGTATGACCCCCAACAAAACTCGGACACGCTAGTCTGTTTGGTCCAGGTGTCATAGAACATCGCAAAGAAAAAAAATCACAAATCATAGGTAGGACTTGTTTTTGTAGCTTGAAGACGTTCATCAGGCCAGAACTGCAGAAGCCTTCTGGATGAAAGGCGAAACGTTTTCAAGCTCCAAAAAAAAGTCCAGTTGCTAATAACTTGAAATCATGAAATATGTCACATTGTAAGACTACAGGTAGTGTGGCAGAGGGGTACCATGTGTGTGTGTGTGTGTGTGTCATGGGTGAAAATTAACTTGGCAAAATGTAGCTTTACAGCCACTGACAAATAAATGGTACAATTCACCAGCCACTCAACAGTAGATTATAATTTTGTGTCAGAAATCAACCAGCCACTCTTATGTTTCACCAGCATTTGGCGAGTGACTGGTGCAAATGTCCATCCCTGCTGTGGGTTGGGAGGGGGGACTGTGAGAGAAAGAGAGACAGAAGAAAGCAATAGAGGAGAGGAAGAGACAGAAGAAAGCAATAGAGGAGAGGAAGAGACAGAAGAAAGCAATAGAGGAGAGGAAGAGACAGAAGAAAGCAATAGAGGAGAGGAAGAGACAGAAGAAAGCAATAGAGGAGAGGAAGAGACAGAAGAAAGCCATAGAGGAGAGGTTGAGTGGATGAGTGGAAAAACAAAAGGGTGAAGAGAGAGAGAAAAAGCTCTGACAGCCTTGCAATCTTATCTTTCAAGAGCTCACACATGGTGTCTCTTAGGAACACACACATACACACAGTATGTGTGTTGACCAGTGTTTCACGGGACATTGCTCCAGCAGTCTACTGTAAAAAGGCCTATTATGCTGCTGCCCGGGCAGACAAAGGCGGCTGATGGAGAGGCGTACAATGCCCCGGGCCCTGGCCGCGAGCTGGGGAACCAGAACTGCAGTGCGCATTCCAGCTCCATTCACAACACACACAAAGACTCCAGAACAAATCACTACAGGGAAGACCCTCTCTGTCTCTCTCCCATCCATCTCTTTCTATCTTTCTCTAGCTCTCCCTCTCTCCCTCTCTCTCTGCCTGTGTCTTTCTGTGTGTCTCTCTCTTCCCCCCTCTCTCCTCTCTATCTATCTCTCTCTTTCTCTCTCTCTCTTTCTTCCCTCTCTCCTCTCTCTCCTTTCTCTCCCTCTATCTCTTTGTCTCTCTCTCACCCTCTCTGGCAGAGACGAGGGCTTTCCTCTGACATGCTTCCAAGGCTGGGGCCCCTGGCCCCTCTCATCATAAACTACACCAGCTGATGCAAGGATGTCCAAGGCCATGCTGGACAACTGTCCTGGTTTGTATGTGTGTGTGTGTGTGTGTGTGTGTGTGTGTGTGTGTGTGTGTGTGTCCCTAGGCTAGTTACACAATGACACAATGAAACATGGGGATGATGTCAGGATGTTTAGCATCCAGCTCCGAACCCCACCACTCCAATACTCCAAACACGCACACACACACACCACTTCAGCACCACACACACCCCACCACTCCAATACTCCAAACACGCACACACACACACCACTTCAGCACCACACACACACACACAACTTCAACACCATACACACACACACACACACACACACACACACACACACACACACACAGCATTGGCTTGTAAAGCTCCAGCCATGTCTTTGTCATCTTGATGTACTGGCCTATTTGCAAAGGGCTCTTTTGGCCCGACAAGCAGGTGACGTGAGGCAGGACCACTTGCCACTTGTGTATGTTTGTGTGTGTGTGTGAGAGAGGTTGTGTACAAAGGTTGCACGCACACACACACATGCACACACACACACACACAGCCTCTCACTCTCTCATACACACACACACACACACACACACACACACACACACACACACACACACACACACACACACCTACACACACACACACACACACACACAGCCTAGAGGACTGGGAATAACTGCTGGCAGGCTGCAGTGTAGAGGGGATTAATGAAAGATACACTGGAGAATATGCATGACGGCACAACACAAACTGACCTCAGAACAGCCATAAGAGATGAGAGAGATCCAGACGTTTCGCCTCCACCTCATACTGAATACAGTGTGGTTGACAGCCTAACTGCTAACATGCTTGTGTCTGTGTGTGTGTGTGTGTTGGTTGATGGCCGCACTGTATGCATGTTTGTGTGTGTATATGTGTGTGTGTGGCGGGGGGGGGGGGGGGGGTTATATGCAAATGTGTATTGGTTGATGGCCTTACAGCATGTGTGTGTGTCTGTGTGTGTGTGTGCTTGTCTTTGTGTATATGTGCATGTGTGTTGGTTGATGGCATTACAGCATGTGTGCGTGTGTGTGTGTGTGTGTGTGTGTGTGTGTGTGTGTGTGTATGTGTGTGCGTGTGCGTGTGCGTGTGCGTGTGTCTCCACATGACTGCCTAATGGTTCTGGTTGCTAATGGTTTCTGCAGAGTGATCTGGATCGCCACAAACAGAATCTGGCTCCAAAACAACACTTCCCTACTCAGCACCGACCACAGAACCAAAGCCAGTCCAACAACACACCACTGCAGCTGTGTAAAACATGACGGCAGCAACACACACACACACCCACACACACACACTTCCAAATAGTCTTTTGTGTGTGTGAGTACATGTAGCCAGGCAGGCCATAGAGGCCACACACACAGGGAGAGTCACATAGTCACATAGAGGCCACACACACACACACACACACACACACACACGCGCGCGCGCGCGCACACACAGGGAGAGTCACATAGTCACATAGAGGCCACACACACACACACACACACACACACACACACGCGCACACACAGGGAGAGTCACATAGTCACATAGAGGCCGAGGCCACATACACACACACACACACACACACACGCACACACAGGGAGAGTAAGATCCAGCCACACAAGTTCCATATAGTATATGAAAGTCACTCACTCACTCATGCATGTTGTATTGTAGCTAACAGACAGCGCAGGTGCTTAGAAGCGCATTTATTGATAAACAACACTCAGAGCGTTTCTTCGGGCGCGGAACACATTCTAGGTCAGGGGTGCTGCATATTTGAGTCATGGATTTCTTCCCATATATATAATGTCGTTTTAGTGCACTTGATATTCCTCCCGTTGGTACCGACGTTCCATATTAACGCCATATGCGCACACAATTCCAGAACCAACTCAGATTTTGGCTTATTAGGCTAATAGTGCGACCACCACCGATGTCTGAATATTTTGAGGAAGTTTCATTCCTGCGGCACATT
>CM050213.1:29517500-29520000 GCA_027475355.1 Coilia nasus | reverse complement strand
CCTACTGCTGCACACTATATAACCCACTGCACACTATATAACCCACTGCACACTATATAACCCACTGCTGCACACTATATAACCCACTGCTACACACTATATAACCCACTGCACACTATATAACCCACTGCTGCAGCTGTATAACCCACTGCACACTATATAACCCACTGCACACTATATAACCCACTGCACACTATATTACCCACTGCTGCAACTATATAACGCACTGCACACTATATAACCCACTGCACACTATATAACCCACTGCACACTATATTACCCACTGCACACTATATAACCCACTGCACACTATATAACCCACTGCTGCACACTATATAACCCACTGCTACACACTATATAACCCACTGCACACTATATAACCCACTGCTGCAACTATATAACGCACTGCACACTATATAACCCACTGCACACTGTATAACCCACTGCACACTATATAACCCACTGCACACTATATAACCCACTGCACACTATATAACCCACTGCTGCAACTATATAACGCACTGCACACTATATAACCCACTGCACACTATATAACCCACTGCTACAACTGTATAACCCACTGCTGCAACTATATAACCCACTGCACACTATATAACCCACTGCACACTATATAACCCACTGCACACTATATAACCCACTGCTGCAACTATATAACGCACTGCACACTATATAACCCACTGCTGCAACTATATAACCCACTGCACACTGTATAACCCACTGCACACTATATAACCCACTGCACACTATATAACCCACTGCTGCACACTGTATAACCCACTGCACACTATATAACCCACTGCACACTATATAACCCACTGCTACAACTGTATAACCCACTGCTGCAACTATATAACCCACTGCACACTATATAACCCACTGCACACTGTATAACCCACTGCACACTATATAACCCACTGCTGCACACTATATAACCCACTGCACACTATATAACCCACTGCACACTATATAACCCACTGCTGCAACTGTATAGCCCACTGCACACTATATAACCCACTGCACACTATATAACCCACTGCACACTATATAACCCACTGCTGCACACTATATAACCCACTGCACACTATATAACCCACTGCACACTGTATAACCCACTGCACACTATATAACCCACTGCACACTATATAACCCACTGCACACTATATAACCCACTGCACACTGTATAACCCACTGCACACTATATAACCCACTGCACACTATATAACCCACTGCTGCACACTATATAACCCACTGCACACTATATAACCCACTGCACACTATATAACCCACTGCTACAGCTGTATAACGCACTGCTGCAACTGTGTAACCCACTGCTGCAACTGTGTAACCCACTGCTGCAACTGTGTAACCCACTGCTGCTGTGTCTGATATCTGATATTGTGAGACGGAACTAGCACCAGTGTTCCTTTCCCCCTTTAACCTCCCTTGGCCTGGCTAGCACAGGTAACACACCTAAACACAGCCACACACACACACACACACACACACACACACGCACACACGCACTACCCGCCCACCCCCTAGTGCTCCCCTTACTGATCACAGCCAGGCAATTACACACCGGACACACACACACACACACACACACACACACACACACACACACACACACACACACACACGGGTTCTATCATGGGACACAGCTGGGAAATGAAATCAATGAAAACAAGTGATCGGTTCACTGGTTCTACTAGTCAGGCAAACACAGCCAACACACAAGCTAGTTTGCTTGTCATAATCAGTACAAACAACCAAGTGGCCACTCTGAATGCATGGTCACAAATCTGAAGCCAGGTAATTACACACTGGACACACACACTCACACAGACACACACACACACACACACACACTCTGATTGCATTGTCACAAATCTGAAGCCAGGCAATTACACACTGGACACACACACACACACACACAGACACACACACACAGACTATCTCTTAAGACTAAAGCCGCCATTGTTCATATTAATAATTTAGGCATGTCAGAATCATTAGGCTTGTGTAAGTAGAGACGTCAGCCCATCAGCAGATGCTACATGAGAAAACCCTGTTATGTGTGTGTGTGTGTGTGTGTGTTAGTGGTGTGAACCTTCACTCATCTCACGATTCGATTCGATTACGATTATTAAGCTAGCGATTCGATTCGATTCGATATATCACATTACTATTATTCATAACAGATTACTTCACATGACTTTACATTACACGATTATTCACAACATATTACTTCACATGGCTTTGATTTCATCAACAAACACAAGCAGTCAGATATTACCTTCCTCTTTTATTTGATAAAATTTATGAATTGTCAGAACATCCTACCTGCACATCAGTGTAGAAGCATATTCTGACAGGGTCATTTGAACTGTCCTATCTGCTATATAATTGTGGAAGCATACTCTGCCGAGGTAAATTTAATTGTCATAGGGTCCTACTTGCACTTACCAGTGCATATTCT
>CM050213.1:29507500-29510000 GCA_027475355.1 Coilia nasus | reverse complement strand
TGTGTGTGTGTGTGTGTGTGTGTGTGTGTGTGCATCCTGACCCTACATCTCCACATCAGGAAGCGCTCAGAAACTTGGCTCTCGCCGCCAGCCGCGAAATACAACCAGAGAAAGAGAGAGAGAGGAGGAGAAAGAGAGAGGGAGAAAGAGAGAGTGAGAGGGAGAAGGAGAGAAGGACAGAGAGAAACAAGGAGAAAGAGGGAAGGAGAAAGAGAGAGAGAGAGAAAGAGAGGGAGAAAGAGAGAAGGAGAGAGAGAGAAGGAGAAAGAGAGAAGGAGAAAGAGAGAGAGAAAGAGAGGGAGAAAGAGAGAAGGAGAAAGAGAGAAGGAGAGAGAGAGAGAGAGAAAGAGAGAAGGGGAGAGAGAAACAAGGAGAAAGAGGGAAGGAGAAAGAGAGAAGGAGAGAGGGAACATAGTGGGAGGGAGAACAGAAAGTGCTGCAGTTGAAAGAGTAAAAATAGGCAGCAAAAGAGAGAAAAAGAAACTGAAGGACAAAGAAGACTGGAAGAAAGACAGAAAGAGAAAGAGAGACAAAAAAAGAGATGGAAAGAGAGAAAAAGAAAGGGAGAGACAGAGAAAGAGAGAGACAGAGAGAGAGAGGAATAGAAGTTCAAGAAAGAAAGACTGAGCATGGAGGGAGACAGAGAAAGAGAGATAGAGAAAAAGAGACGGAAAGAGAGAAAAAATAAAGAGAGACAAAGACAGAGACAGAGAAAGAGAGAGAGAGAGAGGAATAGAAGTTCAAGAAAGAAAGAGTGAGCATGGAGGGAGACAGAGAAAGAGATAGAGAAAGAGAGACGGAGAGAGAGGGGAGACCAAGAGTGACAGAGAGAAAACACTGGTGAGGAATGGCGTGAAAGAAGGAGTGAGTTGCAGAGAGAGAGAGGAGAAGGGAAAAAAGGAAAGAATGCTATATGAGAGAAAGACGGAGGACAAGAGAAAGAGTGAGAGGGACTGAGACCTAGAAATGCATGGAGGGAGACAGAGAAAGAGAGATAGAGAAAGAGAGATAGAGAGATAGAGAAAGAGTGAGAGGGACTGAGACCTAGAAAGAAGAAAAACACAGCAAAGGACTGAAAGCGGGGGAGTGAAAGCAGAAAATGAGCGTAGAGTTTCCAAGCCTCCGTTTCATTTGGGCATTACATCAACACGCCACGGATGACAAATAAATAAAACACTGACTGTGCTTTTTCTCTCCTCCTTCTTTCCCTCTCTATCCCTCGCTCCTCATAACCTCCTCTGTTTCCAGCTCCGCAGTCCAGACGTCTCAGCAGAGGCCTCTGACTAGAAGTGTCATAGACGTGTCCAACAGCCATGACGGGGTGTGTGTGTGTGCGTGTGTGTGTGTGTGTGTGCGTGTGTATGACTAGTCATAGACGTGTCCAACAGCCATGACGGTGTGTGTGTGTGTGTGTGTGTGTGTGTGTAACTATGAGTGTGAGTGTGTGTGTATGTATGACTAGTCATAGACTTGTCCAACAGCCATGACGGGGTGTGTGTGTGTGTGTGTGTGTGTATGACTAGTCATAGACGTGTCCAACAGCCATGGCGGTGTGTGCGTGTGTGTGCGTGTAACTATGAGTGTAAGTGTGTGTATGTATGACTAGTCATAGACGTGTCCAACAGCCATGACGTGTGTGTGTGTGTGTGACTATGAGTATGAGTCTGTGTGTATGACTAGTCACAGACGTGTGAAACAGCCATGATTGTGTGTGTGTGTGCGCGTGTGTGTGTGTGTGTGTGTGTGTGTGTGTGTGAGTGTGTGAGTGTGTGAGACTAGTCACGTGTGTGTGGAAGAGGCATGATGGAGATTTGTGAACCAGCGCGCGCGTGTGAAGGTGAAGGGAGTGGGAAGGTAGCCATGCTTCACTGTTGAATCCTGAGTCCTCCTTGAGTGTGTGTGTGTGTGTGTGTGTGTGTGTGTGTGTGTGTGTGTGTGTGTGTGTGTGTGTTTCTCTGCAGTGGGCAGGTAGCCATGCTTCACTGTTGAATCCTGAGTCCTCCTTGAGTGTGTGTGTGTGTGTGTGTGTGTGTGTGTGTGTGTGTGTGTGTGTGTGTGTGTGTGTGTGTGTGTGTGTGTGTTTCTCTGCAGTGGGCAGGTAGCCATGCTTCACTGTTGAATCCTGAGTCCTCCTTGAGTGTGTGTGTGTGTGTGTGTGTGTGTGTGTGTTTCTCTGCAGTGGGCAGGTAGCCATGCTTCACTGTTGATTCCTGAATCCTCCTTGTGTGTGTATGTGTGTGTGTGTGTGTGTGTGTGTGTCCCCTCAACCCTCTCCAATTTGTTGTGGGCTGTGGAAAGACCCTGGCCGCTACTGTATGTGACGTGACAGACGTCGACCAACCAGTTTCATCCCTCCTTCTCTCCACCTCCTCCTCTATCCCTTTTTCATTCCTTTTTGCTTCTCTCACCGCTTGTCTATCTCTCTCTCTCTCTCTATCTCCCCCTCCCCCCCTCTCTCTCCCTGTCTCTCCCTGTCTCTCCCTCTCTCTCTCTCTCTCAC
>CM050213.1:29500000-29505000 GCA_027475355.1 Coilia nasus | reverse complement strand
CACAAAACCACTGGCCCCAATAATGTGTGTGTGTTTGCGTGTGTGTGTGTGTGTGTGTGTATATGTATGTGTGTGTGTGTGTGTAATGGGGGAGGGGGGGGGGGGGGTAGTGGAGTATCCACTGCTATAGTGTAGTCCAGATAGGCAACCAACCAGCAACCTGAGAGCTCATTCACACAACCAGCAGCCCTGATAAGACGTGCGAGCGTGTGTGTGTGTGTGTGTGTGTGTGTGTGTGTGTGCGAGCCTGTGTGTGTGTGTGTGTGTGTGTGTGTGTGTGTGTGTGTGTGTGTGTGTGTGTGTGTGTGTGTGTGTGGAGGACATGAGGGGTTGCATGTACAGCAGGTCAGGGTGGGATGATCACTGCTAGAGCCTGTTAGAGTTCCTGACGGCTACAAATGTGTTTAAAGCCAACTAGAAAGTCAGCTGACTCTCCTATAAATATATATCTATGCACAGGTGCATATACAGTATCAGCTCTATATCTTACTCATTGAGGGTGTTGTTTTCATCACCCCCCACATCTCAAATAGCACTTGTGTTTCCTGTGGATTGTCTGTCTCCATTCACGGCTTTTGTGTCTAACACTATTGTGCCACCTCCTGAATGTTTCAACTGCCAAGCGTTACTAAACATTTTGTGGACAATTTAGAACAGGAACAAAATTTCCACTAGTGTCAAAAAAGTAAAGCCTAGGTGTGCAGTATTGCTACTGCTCTACTGAAGTGACCATGGGCATCTTGAAAGGCACTCCGATTTGTACTTGTTTATTCATTTATTTGATTATTTGTTTGTTTATGTATTAATTTGCAAATTCACTGCTAGCAGTTTTAGTCTGCTTGCTTTATCTGCCTATGGAATGCTGTACAGGGTCTGTGTATGTGCCGCAACTGTTGCCATTGGTTACGTAGCCCAAAGTGTAAACACAACAGGAAGTGAAGCCAGTGCTTGCAGCCCAAGTTCCTGCTGTGAAGGTCCTGGGCCACTGGCTCACAGTGGGCGTTTTCAGACTGTCAGAGAACCGCGCCGGTGCCAGTTCCAGCACCTAATCTCGAACCAGCAGACATGTTCTCACTGGAAATAAGAGCGTTTAGGAACCAGACATTTGGCTCCCAATGTGTACCAAGTAAAACTTGTTTTTTCTAAGTGAACCGTCGTTTTTTGGTGGCAAAGCAAAGCCCTCTGTTGATGACGCATCATGAGTTGGCATAATGGTCCATTCACAGACAAGCACTTCGGTTCCCAGTGTAACTGGTGTGGGAATCTGAAAACAGCTAGCATAAATAGGGCTTCCATAAGTTCCTGGTGTGAAGTTCTTACTGGCCCACAGTATAAGTGGGGCTTCCATAAGTTCCTGGTGTGGAGTTCTTGGGTGGCAGCCCATGCAGTATAAGTGAGGCTTCCATAAGTTCCTGGTGTGAAGTTCTTGGGTGGCAGGCCATGCAGTATAAGTGGGGCTTCCATAACTTCCTGGTGTGAAGTTCCTGGTGTGAAGTTCCACAGTATAGGTGTTGCTCTATAAGTTCCTGGTGTGAAGTTCCACAGTATAGGTGTTGCTCGATAAGTTGCTATATAAGTGCGGCTACAGGAGTTGCCGCTGTGCTGGCAGTCAAACACAAACACAAAACAAAGCCTGCCACGCCCCCTCTGATGCTATCTCCATCTCTCTCACACTCACACTCCTCTAAAGCTATCCGTCTCTCAGCTCACAAACACACTCCTCTGATGCTATCTATGTCTCTCTCACACTCACACTCCTCTAAAGCTATCCTCATCTCCCCTCTAAATTCACCTCGCACTCCAGCCCACTCAGGGTGTGTGTGACAGACACAGCACTGCACACACAGGGAGTGACTAAGTGAGTGTGTGAATGTGTGTGTGTGTGTGAGTGTGAAAGACAGTGACAGGCACAATCTCAGCCCTGAACACATGGTGGGTGTGGGTGTGTGTGTGTGTGTGTGTGTGAGGTTGCGGCCCAATTTAGATGCGAGTGCTCCGTTTATAGAGACATGTACTTAGCCTACCCTCAGCCCACTAGCCAGTACGCAAGCGTGTGTGTGTATGTGTGTATGTGTATGTGTGTGTGTGTATGTGTGTGTGTGTGCACGTGTGTATGTGTGTGTTTGTGTGCGTGTGCGTGTGTGTGTGTGTGAACACATGGCATGTATTTAGCCTTTCCTCAGCCCACTAGCCAGCGCGACCACAGGGGCTAGCTGTGCTCCCAGAGGAATCCAGAGCGCTCCATATGGACGGGGCTGGGCTATCTCCAGCCTTAATAGTGTGTGTGTGGTGTGTGTGTGTGTGTGGTGTGTGTGGTGTGTGTGTGTGTGTGTGTGTGTGTGTGTGTGTATGCGTGTCTGTATGTGTGTGTGTGTGTGTGTGTGTGTGTGTGTGTATGCGTGTCTGTATGTGTGTGTGTGTGTGTGTGTATGCGTGTCTGTATGTGTGTGTGTGTGTGTGTGTGTGTGTACACATGCATGTTTGTGTGCATGTGTGCATGTGTGTGTGTGTGTGTGTGTGTGTGTGTGTGTGTGTGTACATGCATGTTTATGTGCGTGTGTGTGTGTGTGTGCACACATGTGTGTATCGTGTCGTGGAAGACAAAATAAGATGTGTGTGCTGGGTGAGGTATGGAGAGAATGCAGAACAAGGGTGGGAAGGAGTTGAGGACAGGCTGGATACCATGCTGTAGACACACCAGATAGATAAGAGTGTGTAGACCATGGCCTTACACCTCACCTACACGGACACACACACACACACACACACACACACACACACACACACACACACACACACACAGGCACATAGACACAGACAGACACACACACACACACACAGACACACACACACACACACACAGACACACACATACACAACAAACAAACACCTACACAAATCCCTACGACAGTTCCATTTTATGTCTTTATTTCAAAGTGATAGAGTAATGGTAAGTTTTTCCCATCAACAAAACATCTCACCCCTACAAACACACACACACACACACACACACACACACACACACAAATGCCTACACAAATCCTTATGACAGTTCTATTTTATGTATTTCTTTCAAAGAGCTAAAGTAATGGTAAGTTTTTCCTATCAACAAAACATTCGACCCCTACAATCACACACACACACACACATACACACACACACACACACACAGACGCACGTATACACACTCACACAACAAGACCAGACTCTTTCTGCATTAATGGCAGCAGTTGTAATGGTGTAATGTGTGCACACGCCCACATACACACACACACACACGAATGTCTTGCAGTCAGACCGCAGTGAGGGCAGACAATGCGGCTATTTTCAGGCCATAAATGCAAGTCAGCACGCCATGTGTTTGCTCCTGTTTCAGACATGATTGCAAAACAAACCTCCCATCCATCTTCATCAGGTCTTCACACAGACAAGAGAGACACACACAGACAAGACACACAGACAGACATATAGACACACACAGACAGACAGATAGACAGACACAGACAGACAGATAGACACACACAGACAGACAGATAGACAGACACAGACAGACATATAGACACACACAGACAGACAGATAGACAGACACAGACAGACATATAGACACACACACACACAGACATAGACACAGACAGACAGACAGACAGACAGACAGACAGACAGACAGATAGACAGACAGACAGGGAAGAAAGAAAGAGAGACAGGTAGCATGTGTTGCGATGAAGGTAAAATATGTATATATAAATGTGTGTGTGTGATGCAACAGGGTAATAAAGTTAAATGTCTCTGAGAAAGGACCTCAGTAAAAATCAGTTTTAGCAGTCTGCTGAGAAACTCACTCAGACACGCATACACACACACACACACACACACACACACAAAGAATGCCTATCAGCTACAAACAAACAACACACCCTCTGTAAACAACACACCACACTCGTCATTTAGCATCCCGGTGCCAAAGGGCCTTGGGTCAAGACTGCGTGTGTGTGTGTGTGTGTGTGTGTGTGTGTGTGTGTGTGTGTGTGTGTGAGAGAGAGAGAGAAAGAGAGACATGGAGGTCACTGTAAGAGACTGAGAGACAAACACATACACACACACACTTCCTACTGGTCTACAGTGTATGTCTTGTTCACTGTGTGTCCTATCCATAGGTTATGTTAAGCTCATCTCCTTCTCTGGGCCCCTCTTTCAGCCTTTCTTCTAAGCTTCAGCTTTAACTTCCTCTGTGCAGGGACCCTTCTGTCTGTTACAGACATCATCAGCACCTCACACCCATACAAACACCCGAGGAGCGATTTAGGTACTCTTTAGGATTCGGTCATTTGAAGGAGAGGAAGAGGGCTTTTCTGTCTCCTCTGAAAACTGCAACACTAAGAGTACTGGTCCTGTCTTTTGTGGAACTACAATTCCCAAACAGCTCTCTGTCTGTGTATGGATAAGCTCTATTGGTTAATTCACTTGTGCAGTGCCTCTTCCTGACTCCTGCCAATCACAGATATTAACTGAAGGCACCGCCCCCACAGGTGGGACAGAATGACAGCCATGTTCATGTTTTTAATCTATGATTGTTTTTGGATTGGCACAGTGAGGGGAACCCTTCAAAGGGTGAGGAGACTTCCAGAAGGGAGAGCTGAGAACTTGGGAATACGACCTGCTCCTTCTGGAATGCCTTCTGTGGCCTGTGCCCACATATGGACTCCCGACCTTTGACCTCTGGGGTTACGGGGGTTCAAGAAGAGGCCTTTAAAAAGCCATCAGTGTGGCGTTTCAAGGGGAGGGGAGGGTTTTAAGAGCTGTTTTTCTCCCTGCGGCTGAAAAAGAACTGCCATTGTGCTGAGCTACTGAGCACGGCCACCCGTAGCCAGGGAAAAACACTCACATCACACACACCTGTACACACAGCCAGGCACACTCTCTCTCTCTCTCACACACACACACACACACACACACACACACACACACACACACACACACACAGCTACTGAACACAGACGCCC
>CM050213.1:29465000-29495000 GCA_027475355.1 Coilia nasus | reverse complement strand
ATCCCTGGACCAGTGCCACATCTCTTACTTAACGCTAACCACTCCCTATCACACACACACACACACACACACACACACACACACACTCCCTATGACACACACACTCCCTATCACACACACACACACACACATAGACACACACAAACAAGAGACACCTTCCACTGCATCAGCCAGACCCAATGATCCTCCACTGACAGGACCCAAACACAGGTGGACTCTAGGACCCAGAATCTGACGCTCCCAAACCTCTGTGAACAGATACACTGGCGGAGAAGGGTTCAGTGTTAAAGATGGCTACTAGCTAAAGTACTGACTACAATAGTGTTGATGTATGCTCCATTTACATACATGGTATTGGCACAGTCTTGATAATAATACTTTAATGTTTAATCGCATGTGTCCATATCTGTTCTAGTACTGGATTAGTCTAGTACTAGTACTGGCCCCATCTAATACACAGCTATTGAATAAGCTCTCTACAGCACTGGACCTGGGTCTTCCCAGAGGTGTACGAGGCATGAAATGATGTTACACAGATGTTACACAGATCAATGCCAGGCCTCTTCATAATGTGGAAAGTCATCTAAGGTCATCGAGAGGTTAACCTCCTCTGCCATCTAAAGACATCACCAGTCCAACCTCCTAAAATCACAACCTGCCACCCCCTCTCCCATGTAAAGTCTAATCTCCAGTTTAACCTCCAGTTTTCACCAGTTTAGGTTATTTTATCTTCTATAAAGTCATCAGCAGTCCATCCTCCTAAAGCCACCACCAGTCCATCCTCCTAAAGTCATCACCAATCTGTCCTCCTAAGGTCTGTTCTCCTAAGGTCTGTCCTCCTAAAGTCAGCACCAGTCTGTCCTCCTAAGGTCTGTCCTCCTAAGTTTACCACCAGTCTATCCTCCTAAGGTCTGTCCTCCTCACACAGCCTGTCATCATCAAACAAGCATGTGACAGAGAGGATAAATATACATCACGCACACATGCACACACGCACACAAACACACGCACACAAGCACCACAGCTTACAAAACCGCAACAGCAACTGCAAAGAGACAACTAAAAAAGTAGTCACCTTTCGTGTTTAAAACCTTACACCTGATTTTGACATCTCTTCACCAAAACAAAACCCCACCACCAGCAGTGATTTGACCTATTTTCATAAAGCCTAAACGCCTGGGCTCTCTGGGCCTCCCCCTAAGGCCCCCATCTCCCCTGGGTAGGCCGCCGCCATGCCTGCAAATCGGTGCATAAGATAACCAATTCTGCTTGACGTCAGGGGCACATTCGCAAGTCGTGCCCACTTGCTGGACCAATTGGAGGGAAGATGTTGCTGACATCACGTTATGATACTCCTGAGGTTCAGGCAGGCATTAAAAATGTTCAGTTATGCCCAGGATTCTTGCCCCTTTACAGGCTGCACCTTACAATAATTGCCACCACTGCAACAAAAGATAGGCCTACATTTACATGCATGGTTTCACAAGATTATATGCTGTGCCTACAAATATAATTGATATTTTTTTACATTCCAGTTGTAGTTCAGATGGATTTGCATGTGCATATCAATGAATTGCAGGCTTACTCTTTTCCTCTATTTTCATTTTCATAGCGGATCGCGTTTCACGTGGGGCTAGGTAAGATGCTAGTAAAGATATAGGCTACGCTACGCCACTGCAGCACAATGTAGGTTGTGGAGAAGCGGGATGCTCAGACGAGCATGTTAACAGTTTCAATCCCAAAAACGTGATCCAATGCAACCCAATAATGGTTACAAAAATAGGCCAAGCCGCGGTTGTTACCAACACATGCTTTTGGCACGCTATTCATTCATGGAGATTCCCGTTTTGCCTGCGCTCTAAGGTAATGTTATGCCGCGCGCACCGGGCCTATTGTGCGCAGACTGTAACATGACCACCCCAGTCTCGCTACAAACTGTCAAGCGACACAGCTGGGGTGGAGTCGACTGTTACAAACCGTTTTCCCTGTTCTGCAGAGATACAGCATTCTTGAACTGCATACATCAGGCAGCATCGAATGCCTGAACGACAGAAAAACGGACAGAGAGAAAGCAAGGAAAGCGCATTTTGGAAATGAAATGAGAAAACCCACGAGCACACGCCCATACCCGGTAACTGCCAACCATCCTACACTACACCACCACACACAGCATAGCGGCACCGGCTTGGATATGGATGCCCCAGCCTTGCAATAACAGCCTGTTCGGCATCATGCCTACAATACGTGGTAAAATGTGAATGAAACATTGTTGTAGCCTTAATGAGGTGTTTGCATGACGCACCCGACTAGGTCGTTCAAGGCCCTTGTGTAGCTGCCTCGGTGAAGGTACTCGCAGCCTCTGTCCTTTCCATATGCCTGCGGCATACAGCTCCCAGATTGTGAATCAATACATAACCGGCCCGGCGACTAAAGCAAGGCAAACAAGCGAGCCAGCCAACCAACACCATAGAGCAAATCTGTTTCTGTGCCCTCCGGTTATCTATTCCGCCTGCAATGAGAAGATCCTTCTAATTTTGACAGATTTATTGCACTCTGCTGCCGCTGCGCCGAACCCTGTTTCAGTTCACACTGCTTAACTACTGTGATTCAGTTTTCTTTCAATCTTTTTTGGTCGAATTCGGTCATCATATCCTCCCTGCAATGCCCAGGGAGAGCTTTTAGAATCGACGACTTTTAAACACCTAGTGTTGATATTCATCGAGCCTTTCTACTTGAAGATCTGACCGGGCCCAAGCACAATATTCAGGATCCTCCTCACAGTCTCCTCTCATCTGTCTGGCTAGCAACAGACCAACCGGTACAAATGTCAGCAGCAAAATTTAGAAGCGATAATAATAATAGAGCCACAAATAGAAAAAATAGAGCCACAACCAGCAACAACAGCTAATCTAAGTAGCATACTCACTGTCAGTTATCCTTGGATTTTGTTTTGCGGCTTCCAGGGAATATGGCAAAAAACAGGATTTGGAAAAGACGAGAGGTCGACGAAAAAACCGCAATCCAGGCAACAATCGCAAGATATGAACCGGTCTTGGGGGTACTGGACGCTCCTTATCACTGCCACCGACCGACCGCTGGATTCGGCTCTGCTTTCTTGCTCGCTCGTTCTCTCGTTCTGTCTTTCCGTCCGCTTGCTTTCGCGGTGACACACTCACGTCCCCGCTTCCATTCCTTTTCCTCGGGAGGCGCGGACTGATGTGCGTTCTAGGCGTCTCCGTTTCCTGCCCAACCCCTTCTCCCGAAATCAGCCTAGACTAATCAACCGGAGTGGCGCACGTCACAGGGAAGGCAGGCAGGGAGAGGGCGTTTTTCACCCCAGTGGAACCTCGCTGCCACCGGACTGGCTGTGTGTGCTCGTCGGGAATGCGATTTAGATTTACAGTGGGTGACGTGCTGCATTTGGGAGCGAATCCTCTTATTATTTATTCGAACCATCTGCTCTCGACTAAGTCTGTTTATTAAGTTATGCCATTTGGACAAATCAGATTTCACCCGTGTCTGAGAAAGCTCGGCCTTCTCAGTGTGCTGCGGTTGATAGAAGCCCGACATCTGCTTTAAGAAGCCCAGAGCCAGAGCATGTAGCTTTGAGCCGAAGACTAGATTTCATATCCTACGTTATATGTTCTTCATAAAGAATGTAAATAGTGTAACCGCAAAGGTGGTACAATCAGAAGATGGACCTACGGCTCTATGTGATAGTATGGAGAGTAATGCATATACCACAAGAATTTAAACATTTCTGGTTCACACACACACACACACACAAATGTTTTTTTTTTTCTGCAGATGGCCTACCTGAAAAGATTGCCCTAAAATCCAATGCAGTGCCATGTGCAAGGGTTCTAAGATGTTTGTGTATCATGGTGCTTGTTTAATGTACTCAGGAACATTTTTGGCACAACAGAACCATAATTTCAGTTTAACCCATTAATGTAGATTATGTCAAGGCTTGGAGTCAACATGCCAAGAACCTTACTTCTACGAATAAGCAACTGTAGTGGAAGCCATCCTCGTTCACCAGTGAGACAGTTACATAATGCAGAACATTGCAGGGGGAGTCTGAGTGGACGATTGCATTACGCAAATCTGATGCCTGATGTCAATGCGGATGCCAGAAACTGGACAGTACAGTCCTCAGTGGCAGAGTCTTCAGTGAACATTTAAGGTTTACTTTGCAAGGTTTGAAGGTTGAAAAGTAAATTCTGGTGATGGGTTGCTTGTATGCAGGAGAGTGTACAGAGAGTCTGAATGAAGGATTGCATAACACAAACCTGATGTTTAATGTCATTGCTGAGGCCAGTGGACAGTACAGCTGACTACAGTCCTCCTCAGAGAACACTGCAGTAAAGGAGTGGTCTGTAGTTCTGGCAAAGGGGTTTGCTGATATTGGCAAATAGTGTAGAGGACATGCTTCGGCCCCATTCAAAGTCAAAGTCAAAGTCAAAGTCAAACGTGCACTTTATTGTCAATTCACTATGTAACAGGAATTGGACTGAAATTGCGTTTCACCACACACCAAATGTGCAATTTGAACTAGAAACACGCACGCACACACACACACACACACACACACAGACACACACCCACACATGAAGTGTGCACAGACATCCACAATAAAATAGACATAAGACATTCAGATAAACATATAAGCTTCCAACAAGAAGGAAAGTTTGAGGTAGCTCTTCTTGGTAGCTGGTGTAGGTGAAAAAGGAAAAAGTGAAATGTGCAATATGTAAGGTGCAATAAGTGAAGGTGCAGTTGGTAAAGTGCAAGTGTAAAAGCAGCATGGACACCAGTGTGTGGATGTCAGTAACATGTTCATGGAATCTTCTTCATTGTGTTGAGTAGCCTGATGGCCTGTGGAAAGAAGCTGTTTCTCAGTCTGTTTGTGTGGCACCGCATGCTGCGGTAGCGCTTTCCAGATGGTAAGAGGGCAAACAGTTTGTGTGCTGGGTGGGTGCTGTCCTTAATGATATTGGTGGCTTTCTTGGAACAGTGTGATGTGTCTCATTTTTGTAAGATCAACAACACATTGAATTTATATAGTGCTTTAACACAGATGCACACACACACACACACAACACTAACCACCACCAGTGGGTAGCACCTACCTGGGTGATACACTGCAGCTGTTACACACACGCACACACACACACACCCAACACTAACCACCACCAGCGTGTAGCACCCACCTGGGTGATGCACAGCAGCCATAACACACACACACACACGCGCGCACACACGCACAAACACACACACACACAAACACAACACTAACCACCACCAGTGTGTAGCACCCACCTGGATATATATATCATTCGAGCGGAAGTATGCCAGGCTAGCAGTGGTGAAGTCATATCGTCATCGCAACATTCAGCAATGTTACCGCATATCGCACAGTTTTCAAATATCATGCAGCCCTAGAAGTCACCTGTATTACTGTAATATCATGAGTAAAACGAGCTGATTTGGAATGTGTGGGGCTGGATTGTAGCTTCTGAATGCAGGTTCCCCACCGCTGCAGAGGGTGTTGATGTTTGAGAGATTGACGAGGACACATTCAACAACCCGCTCACAGGGGCTGCAGAGGGTGTTGATGTTTGAGAGATTGACGAGGACACATTCAACAACCCGCTCACAGGGGCTGCAGAGGGTGTTGATGTTTGAGAGATTGACGAGGACACATTCAACAACCCGCTCACAGGGGCTGCAGAGGGTGTTGATGTTTGAGAGATTGACGAGGACACATTCAACAACCCGCTCACAGGGGCTGCAGAGGGTGTTGATGTTTGAGAGATTGACGAGGACACATTCAACAACCCGCTCACAGGGGCTGCAGAGGGTGTTGATGTTTGAGAGATTGACGAGGACACATTCAACAACCCGCTCACAGGGGCTGCAACCGCTGCAGAGGGTGTTGATGCTTGAGAGATTGACGAGGACACATTCAACAACCCGCTCACAGGGGCTGCAGAGGGTGTTGATATTTGAGAGATTGACGAGGACACATTCAACAACCCGCTCACAGGGGCTGCAACCAGGGCAGTGGTGGCATGGCAGGTAAGGTAATAGACCTGTGATTGGAGGGTTGCAGGTTTGAATGCCCCAGGAAAGGTAACAGCTCTGTGACTGGAGGGTCAGAGGTTCGAATCCTCCAGGTAAGGTAACAGCTGTGACCGGAGTGTGGCAGGTTTGAATCCCCCAGGTAAGGTATCAGGGCTGTGACCAGAGGGTTGCAGGTTCAAATCTGCTCAGAAGTGCCACTGAAGGACTGCCTCCACACACTGCTCCCCACTGTCACTGGTAAAATGTGGGTTGTGTGTGTGTGCATGTGTGTGTGCTGTGGGTTGTATGTGTGTGTATGTGTGTGTGCTGTGTAACCAAACTGACAAATGGGAACCTCACATACAAAGTAAAAGTGTCATGTAATAAAGTAACTATAAACACTCTAAGAGTGTGTGACAAGGCAGGCCATATCCCCCAGTAATAACAATTCTGTTATTCAGACAATGGTTTAGATTACCACCACAATCTAAGCAGTTTTTCACTGGCCCATTTCCGACCCTCCCAAAAAATTGTTATGCAAAGCTGTTCATATTGCGTAAGGTTGCTAACAAGGTAAGGACTATTCAGGGGGCCCAAGCCCTCACAGGGTCCCACAGAGGACTATGATATGGTTGGGGTGGGGGCCCAGAGCTTCACAGGGGCCCAGAGAGGATTATGATATGTTTGGGGTGGGGGCCCAGAGCTTCACAGGGACCCACAGAGGACTATGATATGTTTGGGGTTGGGGCAGAGGACCCATCTGGGGCAGGTGGGAGGGGGCCATTGCCTGCCCGTCATCAAGGGGATAGGCAGGGTTGCCCCCTGAAACAAAATAATTTTGGGCCCCAACCACAAACATATCATAGTCCTCTGTGGGCCCCTGTGAAGATAGATAGATAGATAGATAGATAGATAGATAGATAGATAGATAGATAGATAGATAGATAGATAGATAGATAGATAGATAGATAGATAGACAGACAGACAGACAGACAGATAGACAGACAGACAGACAGACAGACAGACAGATAGACAGAGAGATGGATAGATAGAGGGCCTTAGACAGAGAGATGGATATACAGAGGGCCTTAGACACAGAGATGGATAGATAGAGGACCCAACTGGTGGGTGGTGGAAGGAAGAGACACCAATACTGATGTTTGTTTGTTTGTTTGTTTGTTTAAGGACAAACACTGAACTGTTAGTTTAAAAATCTGGAAAAAATAGATTGTTAATGTTTTAATATTGCATACAGCACATTTGTCATACAGTCCTGGTATGTTTTATTTTTGTAAATGTTATTATTTGGAACTATGTATAGTACCTTCAATGAAGCTTATTCTTTACTGTAATTGTGTCGAGTAACGTTTAATGCTGCATGTTATGTTTTTATTAAAACTATGTATAGTACCGCTCATGTGGTGTAATAGTATTGCATTAGAGCTGCATACAGTACCTTTAATGGTGCGTGGGAACATCCCAGCTGGCTGCAAACCCAAGCCAGATGTGGACTTAAACCTAAACTGGAACAAGTCCAAGCCAGATGTGGACTTAAACCTAAACTGGAGCCAGTCCAGCAGATTCAGCACTGGGACTGGGATCCTTCATCAAGAGCGGACTCCAGCTTGGCAGTGAAAGGCTGGACACTTGGAGACTGTATCCTGGCAGCAGAAGGCTGTAGACTGTATATTGGCAACTAAAGGCTGGAGACTGTAGCCTAGCAATATAAGCCTGAAGACTGTCGACTGTTGCTTGGCAACTAAAGACTGTAGACTGGATCCTGGCAACTAAAGACTGTTGACTGTATTCTGGCAACTAAAGGCTGTTGACTGTATCCTGGCAACAGAAGGCTGTAGACTGTACATTGGCAACTAAAGGCTGGAGACTGTAGCCTAGCAATATAAGCCTGAAGACTGTCGACTGTTGCTTGGCAACTAAAGACTGTAGACTGGATCCTGGCAACTAAATGCTGTTGACTGTATCCTGGCAACTAAAGGCTGTAGACTGTATCCTAGTAACGAAAGGCTGGAGACTATAGCCTAGTAGTGAAAAGAGGAAGACTGTATTGCTCTACAAAGCCAAAAGGCAAACTGAGTTTAGACTAGAAATTGACTTTATGACACCTCTTTCGTCTTGTAACTAAATCTCTTGTTTCTTCCTGTTAAGAAAGTAGCTAAAAGCATCACCACTATTATACCTGCAACATGTCTGACTGGGCAGCATGACAACATTAAAGGCATTATTCTCAGCTTCTATGTTCAAGTAGTAATTGCACTTTGCCTTTGTAGGGCAGTGTAGCCTGACCACGAAAGGCAGGAGGCAGTAGGTCTGCTGAATGGTCAGACTCAGCGTAACCATACGTGTGTCAGCTCCTGTGCATGTTCTCTTCCATGGGTTGGAAATCAGTGTTGGGCCAGAAGACTGGCTGATGGACTTAAAGGTTGTCACTGTTTTTAATCAAATTGCAGGCCAGATCACGTTGCCTCACCTTTGTTAAAAAGGTAATGGTTAACTAAACGTGTTGTCTTCTGTTGTTTTTGGGAGAGCCCTGCATAGTTCTTCCGATGGCATTTTGGCAAGTTCTGCACCAAAGCCTGCTGTCTGAAACAAAAATCAGTGTTATGGAAGGCAGAATGTTATGTTGTATTATGATAATATTTATTCTGCTGAATTATAATACTTGCATTGTAATACATAAAAATCCCTCACGCTGAATCCTTTGGTGTTTTATATTAATAGCTATTAACCAATGAAATGTAAAAATATTTGACCAGTGATCACACACACACACGCGCACAAACACACGCGCGCACACACACACGCACGCACACACACGCGTAATATTAAGACCAAGAGCCTGTGACAGGTCTATGCAGTCTGTCTGTGTGTAGGGTTGGGAATGTCCCACAGCAGAAGGAATCCCAGCTGTCCGTGAGGGGACACACACACACTGGACAATGAGACAGACACACACACACACACACACACACACACACACACACACACACACACACACACATACACACACACACACACAAACACACACACACCCACTGCATCTAGTGTGGACACTGACACAGACAGACACTATATCCATATGGACAAAAGCTGAAGCACTTGAGGGGATGCACATCACATGTCACACACAAACACACACACACAAACACACACACACACACATTCAGACATACACACACACATCACATGTGACAATAAGCGAGGGCAGGCCTGGTGTTCCTCACAGCACCCCCCCAACATACACACACACACACACACACACAGACACACATCACATGTCCGTAGGCGAGGGCAGGCCTGGTGTTCCTCAGAGCCTGGTGGGAAAGCGGACGCGAGAGCTGGTGGAAACCGGAGACGGCGCTGAGATTGTTCCGCGACTTCAAGGCGGCCACAGCAAAAAGCTCGTGGTCAGTGACTCACATGTCTGCCTCAGGCACTGCAGCGGACAGCCCACTCTTCGTGAGGACCCCTCTCCAGTCTCCTGTTTCCTCTCTTCTCCACTCCTCTCTTCTCTTCTCTTCTCGTCTCTTCTCTCCTCTCTTTTCTTCTCCTCTTTTCTCTTCTCTTCTCCTCTTTTCTCTTTCCTCTCCTCTCTTCTCTTCTCTTTTCTTCTCCTCTCTTCTCCTCTCCTCTCTTCTCTCCTCTTCTCTCTTCTCTTCTCCTCTCTTCTCCACTCCTCTCTTCTCTTCTCCTCTCCTCTCTTTTCTTTTCTTCTCCTCTCTTCTCCTCTCCTCTCTTCTCTTCTCTTCTCCTCTCTTCTCCACTCCTCTCTTCTCTTCTCCACTCTTCTCTTTCCTCTCCTCTCTTCTCCTCTCCTCTCTTCTCCTCTCCTCTCTTCTCTTTTCTTCTCCTCTCTTCTCCTCTCCTCTCCTCTCTTCTCTCCTCTTCTCCACTCCTCTCTTCTCTTCTCGTCTCTTCTCTCCTCTCCTCTCTTCTCTCCTCTTCTCTCTTCTCTTTTCTTCTCCTCTCTTCTCTTCTCTTCTCCTCTCCTCTCCTCTCTTCTCCTCTCTTTTCTTCTCCTCTCTTCTCTTCTCCTCTCCTCTCTTCTCTTCTCCTCTCTTCTCTTCTCCTCTTCTCTCTTCTCTTCTCCTCTCTTTTCTTCTCCTCTCTTCTCTTCTCCTCTTTTCTTCTCTTCTCCTCTCTTCTCTTCTCCTCTCTTCTCTTCTTTTCTCTTCTTCTTTCTTTGCATTTTTTCCTTCTCTTCCCTTCTTTTTTCTTTTCTTTTTTTCTCTGCCCTTCTTTTTTTCTTATCTTCCCCTCTCTTTCCATGTACTCCCTCTCTTTCCCCTGTAAAGCCTGCTAAAACGGTGTTTCAGTGTCGCTGTTGGTGTATAGCTGTATTTTATTTAAGATAGCCAGCGAAACATTAAGCCACTACAAAAACATGTGAAGATGAAGATAGCAGATGAATGCCTGGCTTCAGTCTTCAGGCTGTGTTTACGGTTTGCTCGGAAAGCACCCTGTGTGGAAGGACTTATATGACCTTTGTATGGAGGGCCATCTACTGTTCAGTGTATGTCAGTGCAGATTGTCTGCCCTTGAAGTCACAGTAAATCAACTCTGCTTTAGTTTCTGTAAAAAAAAAAATCACACACACACATGCACACACACACACACACACACACACACACACACACACACACACACACACACAATATATGCTATAGACCAATTAAGACATTTCTACAAACAAAGAAACAATCTAGTTCAGCAAATAAAACAGTGCACAAATTATTTTCCTATCCATTAAAGGTGTACAATCTACCCAGGCTACAATCATTGAATTGTAGAATCATTCATTGGTCATAGCACACCAAATGTAAGATTTAAACGTTCTAAACAAACACACATATTTACCTATATTTTGCTAAGTAAATGTGTGCTGCTACGAGACTCGAGACTAATCACAACTGTGGTTGTGGTTTTTTTATTTTACAAACGTACGTCACTTTGTAAGCCGTTTTGTCATTCGGTTATTTTTCCCGTCTGTTGTCTTCTATTGACTGATGGAGACAATGGGGGTAGAAAAACATTTTGACGTGCACCATGCATATGCAACTCGGGGTGACCTACTGTATTTCAAAAGAACAAGTACTAAACGGTTTTTCATGGAAGTACTCCTTTAAAATAATAACCACTCCCTGTCTTTTCACCATATGCATTAATAGATGTCAGATTAAACTGTCCAGATGAATCTGTGCAAGATTAGGACTAGGCTTAAATTATGGTGGCCAGTGATACATTATTAAGCTGTCAATCTCTACGTTACCAGTTTATATTGGACCTTTATAATCAGCCTGTCTTATGTGTTTTGAATTGAAGGACAGCCTGGGCTAAGCTTGTTTAAATAGCTCAACACATTCTTCTTCTTCGTATTATTATTATTATTAGTAGTAGTAGTAGTAGTAGTAGTAGTAGCAGCATATAATAATAATAATAATAATAATAATAATAATAATAATAATAATAATAATAATAGAATGATGTGTACATATGCTGAAGTTTTGTGCATGGCTTGGTGTTGTGTAGACCTGTTAAAGCTGTGTGGTATGGCTTGGTGTTGTGTAGACCTGTTAAAGCTGTGTGTATGGCCTGGTGTTGTGTAGACCTGTTAAAGCTGTGTGGTATGGCCTGGTGTTGTGTAGACCTGTTAAAGCTGTGTGTATGGCCTGGTGTTGTGTAGACCTGTTAAAGCTGTGTGTATGGCAAAAGCACCTCCAGACTGTGAGTCATGCTGCAATCCACACACACACACACACCACAGCACACACCACACCACCTACACACACAAGCATACACACACAAGCATACACACACACACAAACACACACACACACACACAAACACACACCACACCACACCTAACACGACCTCCACCCATCTCTGCTACTGCACATACCCACAGGTGTCAGAGTATACACACACACACACACACACACACACACACACACACACACACACACACAAAGGCTGAGCGATATGCGTGGCATTCTCTGCAAAGTGGCATTTGTGGTGTGTGTAAACACACACATGCTGCAGCTCATCCCGTGGCTGATCTCTCTCATCATGACAATGGAGCGGTTAAAAACGGGGAGCAGGAAACAGATTATTTTTTTCTTGAACCCCCTCTTTCCTGTGACAGTTAGATGGTGTGAGATGCACATGGGCAGATAGAGTGTTGCATAACACCCACTTTTCACACCCATCACAGTGGAATAGCAAGTCTGACTGCCAAGACAAACAGAAAGCAGAATGTGAGAAACACTTAAATTGGTAGGCCGCTTTCGGCATTTACCAAAACCAGCCTGGACACCCGTGGAGCCCAGGCTGTGCATGAGGTCCGTTTGGTTCTGAACGACAGATAAATGCTGACCCAACCACACAGTAAAAACACAGAAACACACTTAGAGCAATATAGCTTTTCTTTTTAACAAAACATGGATGTCCATCAGTTGTTATGTACCTCAAAAAAATCTTTTACTATGTAAATTACCATCTTAAATTATCATTATATTTCATATATAATATTAACAATTAAATATTACATTTCATATATACTATTGAAATATAATGGGAAATGTCACATTTCATTGTGTTTAATTTTAATCAGTGACCTAAACTTATTTTTACTGTATCACTTAAAATGTGTTTATATATTTAGAAATTATTCAATTTTTAGGATTTTTTAATGTGCACTGTAAAAAGTGCTGCTTAGAACTAACTTAAAGGAGAAATTTGGTGTAAAATGAAAATTGGCATGTTAAAACATGTTTTAACGTGCCAATTTTCATTTTACACCAAATTTCTCCTTTAATAGTATATGAGAGACAATTCAGCTTACAACCTGTAGGGTGGCCGAAGACAAAAACTACTTAGTGTTGCTTTAAGAGCTACAAAGGGTTAGTAAGATATTTTCCCCAGTCTAAAACCTCACCTTACAGTTCAAAAACCTATAATGACCTTATCTGGGATGGACCTTGTTTGGGACCTTAGTGCCAGGACTTGGAGGAAGTTGCTGTAATATTCACACAGAATATCTTACGTGTTAATGCGCACAAAAGTATAGTTCCTCTTAAATACTGTTTTTTGATTGGTTAATGGTGCTCACTGCACACACTCTGTCAGCACATGTAGGTAGCCCAGGCAGTCAGGAAAGCGGTGGTAACTATGAGATATTTGTGACTTTTCTTTTCATAAAAGAAAACAACTTGCATAGCATGCCAGTGTGCTCTCCGTGTAAAATACAGAAACATCATCAGTTGCATCCAGTGACTATGGGACTGCAAATGACTTGTGACAGAAGATGGGACTGCAGTTGACATCCAGTGACTATGGCATGTGAGGATGTCACCCAGGAGGATAGGGAATCATGAGACCACATGTCATAACATAACAACAGTTTAGTTGTGTGTCCATAATGTGGTTTGCTTGTTGGTTGGTGGCGTTGAATGCTAACAGGGTGTTTCCAGCTTTAACGACACCATGAACTTAGCCTGGACCAGATACTGATTCAAAAATATTATTATTTTAGAATCTAAATTAAAAAAGTGTTATAGTTATACTACTATAGAGCACAGTACCCTGCCTAACACAGACACGGGTTAAAGAGCACAATAAACTAACCAACTGTACAATTATTTTGGCTGCCTGGGTCTGACGCGCATTCTGAAACAGGCACACTTACTGTAGGGACATTTTGCCTTTGAAACTAATACCACTACCCCTTTTGTATGGCTGCCTAGGCTAGACTCAAAATACTCTGGGATAAAGCCCATTTAAAATAGACTGGCTGGCCACGGAATGATGACATCGCTAGTGGTGAATTAATTACACCGAGTTTCTCTGTAAGTTTCCGTTTCTCTGTCTGTTCGTTCTGAATAAAACACCAACTTCAATAGGAACTTTAATAGACACACATTCTGAAACTTTAGCATACTTTGGTACACTTTGACTTTGAAACTAGTCCCACTACCTCTTCTGCTTTGGGTTTGCCCTCACATGACATTCACTGGAGTTCACTTCATTACACAAAGTTGCTGTCATATAGGAATGTAGTTTGAAGTGACTACATGTGGGGCAGTTGTCAGCTTTGTTTAATTTTTGTTTTGTTTAGTTTTACTTTTAGCTTTTTTTTTTTTAAATTTAATCTAATGTGCCCTTCAGTAGGTTGAGTAGGTATCTGGGCTCTGACTCAGGGCTCTGACTCAGTTCATCATCAGCACCCACACACACATCTTTCTTTTTTTCTTTCTGGTCTTTATTTCTCACCTGTCTGTATGTTTACAATTCTCTCAGTCCTCCTCCTGTCTGTGGTCGCTGTACAGACCCCTCCTCTTCAACCAACTGAAACGTCCTCCTCCTGACTGTGTGTGTGTGTGTGTGTGGTGAGAGAGAGAGAGAGAGAGAGAGACAGAAAGGGAGAGACAAAGAGAAAGGGAGAGAGAAAGAGACAGACAGACAGACAGAGATAGAGAGAGAGAGAGAGAGAGAGAGACAGACAGAGGGAGGGAGAGAGAGAGAGAGAGACCGAGACAGAGAGAGGGAGGGGTATTGTGCATGTTAATGTGTGCCTGTTGTATGGGTACCTCGTGTCATTTCCTCTTGTGTCTTCATCTGCAGTCATGGCTGATCTCCGCACCGCAGCGTTCCTCTCCGCCGCCCTCTGCCTCTGCCTCTGCCTGCCCCAGCTCCAGCCCCAGCTCGCCCAGGCCGAAGACTGCTCCAAAAGTAGGTACCCCTCACCACACTACGCTACACATAGGTACCCCTCACCACACTACACTACACATAGGTACCCCTCACCGCAACCAACATAGGTACCCCTCACCACATCCCACATAGGTACCCCTCACCACATCTCACATAGGTACCCCTCACCACACTACACTACACATAGGTACCCCTCACACTACACTACACATAGGTACCCCTCACCACACTACACTACACATAGGTACCACTTACCGCACTACACTACACGTAGGTACCACTTACCACACTACACTACACGTAGGTACCCCTTACCACACTACACTACACTACACGTAGGTACCCCTTACCACACTACACTACACTACACGTAGGTACCCCTCACCACACTACACTACACGTAGGAACCACTTACCGCACTACACTACACGTAGGTACCCCTTACACCAACACACATAGAGACACACAAAGTCTGGGATTTTGCAGAATTATAGTCAGGTGTACGATCAACCAATTACACCAAATTGGTTGGATATGTCAGGAAGCCTACATCCACAGAGGATCTGTGCTTAGTTCTTCAAAATGTTTGATACCCTTACAACACTACACGTCAGTCAGTGGTTAAGTTGGCTTTGTAAGGAGGGGGATCCCTTCTTTACTCACAGTGGTCGATATGTCACTCTACTGCATGACTAAAAATACTGTAGCAGAGGGAGCTCAGCTCCGGCTGGCTGTACTGCTGAGGTGAGGAGGGGGAGCTGAGCTTCAGAGGGGCTCCGGCCCATTTAAACTCTGACGTACTGTAGCTATCTCTTACATCAACACATGTAGTTACCGCTCATATCACTGCAGTACACCACACAGTAAAAACACCAATGTTGAATAGATTCCCACAGAGTTAATTTTAACACTTTTTGAGGGTTTATATAGCTCTGCACTTTCCAGAGTTAAACAGACACTTTCAAAAATGTGAAATAATCCCGACTCTGTAAACCATTGAAATCTAATAGTGTTAAAATTACACTTAATATGAATGGGATAAATCAACTCCCAAATGTTTAACCTTACACAGCACAGCACAGCACCACACATACTGCCCTACAGAGTATTACAGTAACTGCGTGAACATAGAACAGGAGAAAAATGCCTTTAACGTTGTCATACTGCCCAGTCAAACATGTGTAACGGATGCCAGCTAGCACAGCTCGGCGTGGAACGTTGGTAAACCTCCCTCCCAACGCCTCAAAAAGATACGCTGCTGACTGAGCTAATAGCCCGGCTTTTAGCTCACTTGGTAGCGTGTCTGTCTCCCATACCAAAGTTACTGTGAGGTCGCGAGTTCGAGACTGGGTCTGGACTTCGCAGGAAGACCTTGGTTACACATGCTGTAGGTATAATAGTGATCATGCTTTTATCTACTTTCTTAATAGCAAGAAGAAAGTCCCACCACTTTCACTCTCTGACCAATCGTTTCTAGAAGCATAATTTTTGTGCAGTATATAGCAGTACTTTGTAAATTCAACAAGTGTGTGGGCTTGAAATGATAGAGTTTTTAGTCCTGCCACTGGACCCAGGGGAGCTGGGATGTCAAAGCTCCTAAACTCCACATTTTCCCGGTCGGGATTCAGAACAGACTAGAAGCACTCTGCATCTGGGTGCCACAGATTGGGCGCCTTGTATTAGAGAGAGAGACAGCATAAACTGTCATTACTGTGCAATATTTCAGAAATGTTCAATAACCCACACTGTATATAAAACCTAATTTATTGTTTTGCATATGTATATAGTGCTCAGAACTGTACACTCTAACCCCTTTTCATTCTTTATCTTTTTCTTGCACTAGTATTTATATTTTATTCTATGTTCTAAATATTCTATTCTAATTTATTCTATTCTATTCTGTTGTATTCCGTTCTGTTTTATTCTATTCTATTCTGAACAGAGCTTTTTGATGTCTCTGCACATAATCATGAATACAGTATATGCGTTTTAACACTGAACTGTGGACAAATACATTACATTTACCTTCAAAATGCGATATATGTGGTTATTAATCTTTGAGGAAATAGTCTGTTAATCTTAGTCTGTTTTATCCCAATTAAGAACTGACTATGTGATATTTTCCTCGAAACTGTGGTATATATCAGAAATGCAGAACTACTTCATGTCAGGCACTTCTGGTCTTTTTGTCGTGTGTCAGTGCATGTGAATATACACCTTAGGCAGAAGTCACTCAAAATTACAATGGAAAGCCTATTTCTTGTGTTAGCATGAGATAAAAAATGTGATACATTGCTTGACAGAAACAAGGTTGTGAGGTCATATGGGCAATATTGGGCATGTGGCAGCACGCCACTATACAACCCTTACCCACTGTCTGCTGTTGTTTTGATTTCTGAATGGTAAAAAAATTAATGTAATGTTTTTATTAGTAGGTCTATAGGTTGCTGGATGAAGTAGCACTTGATGAAAAGAATTACTGTGGTGTCTGCTCTAATGCCTGTGGTGTTGCCAGGGGCTCCTAACTCTTAAAAAAAGTACTATAGAGTACAATAAGAATCATATAGTATTTTGGGGCATTTTATGATAGAAATACTTTAGTAATACTATAAATACTATAGAATCTTATAGTATTTAGGGTCGTTTTACTACAGCAATATAAGATTGCGGGCAGCTGTGGTCTAGTGGTTCAAATCCCTACCTACCTATGGCTGAAGCCCTGTAAATAACTGTAAGTCGCTCTGGGTAAGAGCATCAGCTAAGTGCAATGTAATGTAAAAAGATTACACTACAGGGAGGACAAAAATATAGAAGTATGGTACAGAGATGGTAGCAGTACTACAAAACACCATAGAGGTATTATATAACTATTATACATAATATAGAGATCTTACAGCACTCATATAGGACCTTTTTCATTAGGGAATAAAGAATATAATATTCATTACTTTGTGTGAGGGCCCTCTAGTCTACAAGTAGAGTTCTTGGAATATGTCCTGACCTTTCTAGGACACACCTGGCTGTCCTAACCTTTATAGGACACACCTGCCTCTGCTAATGGGAACATCTGTTTTGTTCCCAGTAGCTCTGTCCTACAAAGGCAAAAGGCAGTAACTGCATATTTTGCCAAAACTGAGTTTAGACTGGAAATTTATAACACCTCCTTTGTCTAGTGACTAAACGTCTTGCTTCTTCCTAATAAGGAAGTACACGAAAGCATAATCACTATCACACCCTATTCAACATGTTGGGCTGGACAGTATGACAACTTTAAAGGCATTTTTCTCAGTTTCAGTATTAATGTTGTTACTGCCCTTTGCCTTTGTAGGGCAGATCTGAGTCTTTCTGTTAAAAATGCCCAACTGTTCCTTTGTGATTGAAATTAGCTCTTTGATCCATAATGCACATTATCATTCATTAGCCATAGGGTTAGGGTTAGTAGTAGCAGTAACATTGGAGTGCATGAAGCAGGCTACTCTAAACGTTTCCACATACAGTATGTGGAGCAGGCACCCACTTCCTCTTTGAGTGGTATTTGCTGGTGAGCAGATGCAGCAGAGGCAGAGTGCTAGCAATGCTAAGCGTTGCCTGTTTGGGTTATGTGGCTTTGAGAGGCAGGGTGCTAGCAATGCTAAGCGTTGCCTGTTTGGGTTATGTGGCTTTGAGAGGCAGGGTGCTAGCAATGCTAAGCGTTGCCTGTTTGGGTTATGTGGCTTTGAGAGGCAGGGTGCTAGCAATGCTAAGCGTTGCCTGTTTGGGTTATGTGGCTTTGAGAGGCAGAGTGCTAGCAATGCTAAGCGTTGCCTGTTTGGGTTATGTGGCTTTAAGAGGCAGGGTGCTAGCAATGCTAAGCGTTGCCTGTTTGGGTTATGTGGCTTTAAGAGGCAGAGTGCTAGCAATGCTAAGCGTTGCCTGTTTGGGTTATGTGGCTTTGATAATGATGAATATGCTGTTAACTACAGAGCCCCTAACGAGTGTGTGTGTGTGTGTGTGTGTGCGTGCATGCATGTGTGTATATGTGTGTGCACACCCTTGTGTGTATGCATGCATGTGTGTGTGTGTGGGTGTGTGTGTGTGTCAGCAGGGGTCAGGGTCGAGCGCGTAGCTGTGTCCAGCTCGGTCAACCTGACGTGTGCGTGGCTGTTGGGCGAGGACCTGTCCCTGACGCTGCACAAGGAGGGCTCCCTGCTCCACAGCCGCACCCTCCTAGAGAAGGACGGGCCCCTGCGGGAGGAGGTGAAGGGGAACCTGCATCTGCGGGTGGACGGGGGGGTGGTGGTGTACGAGCTCAGCCAGGCCACGGAGGAGGACGCCGGAGTTTACTCCTGCAAGCTGGAGAGGCGCCTCCCCCCACCCTACATGGAGGAGGTCCGCGTCAACGCACTTTACATAGGTAAACACACACACACAGACACACATACATACACACATACACAGACACACACACATAGGCTACATACTGAGACACACACACACACACACACACACACAGTTGCAGAAACACACACACACACGGGATACATGGATATACACAAACATGCATACACAGATACATACACACACATGTACACACACATACACAGTCTCTCTCTCTCTCTTACTCTCTTTCTGTCACACACAAACACGCACACACACACACACACACAACCACACACACAGTTGCGCAAACATACACCCATAGGATACACTGATATTAGGGCTGGGTGATATGGACCAAAACTGATATCCTGATATTTTATTTGACACACACCATCGGGCTCCGAGCCTTGTGTCACATGTTCTAGAAAAACAGGAACGACCCAGGAAAGGAAAGATCATAATAAAATGGATTCCAGAGAAACAAAACACAACATGTCTTTCATGCAAACTGAACTCTACCACTGGCTTCCACAGAACCGGGGGTGGCTGACCAGGCTTATTTTTAGTAGATCTGTGTATATTTAAAAACACCCACACACTGCACAATGCATGTCACTGCCGTGTGTGATGACGATCTGAAAGCCATGGAAAAGCACCATGAAAGCAGATATGGGGGAAGTTTCATGAGTGCTGTGACTCAGAACAGTGCTGCACTGTTGATGCTGTATATGGCCATACAGCATGTTAGCCTGATGCTAACGAGTACTTGGCCATGTGTAGATTAGGTTAGATTAGATTCAACTTTATTGTCATTACACATGTATAAATACAGGTAACGAAATGTGCTTTAGCATCTAATCAGAAGTGCAAGGAGCAGCAAGTGCGATGTATACAGTACATACAATAGGCCTATCTCACGCTGCCATATTCTTTTTGTAGTGAGAGTAAAAATACTTCCGGTCTCCTGTAAACAATGGCGGCGTACGGTGTACTTTTTTTTCAAAGTCACTAATAAACCTACTGAAAATCACTTTCAGCGATGTTGAAATTATTGTTAGGAGAGAGAGTGTCATCAAACGATCCAGACTGGACCGTGGATATAAGCTCTTCCACGAGCAGTTTATATTTAATTATGAAGGTAATGTCAGTAATGAGTTAGCTTCAGTAATGTAGCACTAGTTAAGTTAAGTTTAGATCGCTAAATCACATTAATTTAAACACTTATCAATTTGAACTACAGCAACAAAACTAGTCGTTGTCATAACATAATAATGTTTAGTGTGTATTTGTGTTCGTACTTGCATGTTGTTTTGACAGTGTCCAGTATAGTAGAGCTGAACCTCGTCATTCGCTCACGATGCTACCGGTCTTTAAAAAACAACGAGGAACCCCACAACATTGAGGTGCAGTGGTCATAGCAATACAACTAAGGCTCTGTCCAAAATGTTCACTCGTTCAAAGTGCAGTACATTTGCTTATCAGTTATGGTACTGCTCATCACATATAATGAATGAACGGATATTTCAGATATATATGCCCTGAGGGGAAATGGACAACCACTACAGGAAAATAAAACATTGCTAACCCCGGCATGTGTCTAGCGACTGATTACATTTACAACACTGTAGGCATTTCACAGCCAATTTGCTTACCTTTCTGAATATAATCTGTCTCAGCGCTCTTGTGTTGTTACCCAAAAGTAGAGCTGCAGGGTGGGTTTTCCCGACTACGTCTCTTAGCGTTAAATGCTGTAGATGACGATTCACACGGTTGATGCAGCGAGCCTGCGTGGGTATGTACAGGTGTTTATGCGCTGCTGGTAGAGGAATGTGCAATTGTTGCACTCCTCTATCAGACAACGCATTACACCACCATGGGCATCGCTTCAGTTCCTCTCCCCTTGGCTTCTACCAGCCTGCCCCAAGCATGGCACAAACCACGCACCCAGGTAAACATTTTTACTGGAATATCAAACTTTTATTTAATTAGCAAGAAAAGTTAAGCAAAAACATTCTTTGTGCATTTTACAACTTACTACCCACTCAAGGGGATCGTACCAGAAGTGATTGACCAGCTGGTCAAAACAAAACAGTCTGGCAGCTCTGGAGTGAAGTCGACCCTCTATATGCCCTATAAAAGTTGGTGGATCAGAACTGTGCTAATTTATTGTCAATGAAACAAAATATGATTGAGCTTTATGCGCTTGAATTAACAATGGAAATATTTGAAATGGTCTTATTTAATAAACAAAAATAAACAGACACACACACACAGATTGCAATACGATGAGCACTCCAACCCAACCCAACAACAGTCAGTCGCTTTCACGAGGTCCTGCATGCCCGCGGTGAGGAGTCTATGCAGCGGCTGGCTACATGCATTGTAAAGGGTACCTGCCAGACCACTGCTATGAGGAGGGGGCTGGAGCTGGAGACGGAGGTGCTGAGGTCGCTCAGGTGAATGTATATGCCTCTGGTTTTGTGGTCCACCCAGATGCACCTCATCTGGGGGCCAGCCCAGATGGAAGAGTGGTGGACCACACAAAAATTCTACCCTTTGGCCTCGTTGAGGTGAAATGCCCCAATGCGCAGACCACCTTTAAGGCCACACACATTAAGGCTGTGGGTGGGAAGCCACAGCTAAAATGGTGCCACAAATACTGGACACAGATCCAGGGTCAACTGGCGGTGACTGGCCTCAGGTGGTGTGACTTTGTCACCGACACAGCTGGTCACCTCACCATTGAGAGGATATGGCATGATGATCCTTACATTACTGCAATGAAACAACAATTAGATGTCTTCTATTTTAACATATTTATAGATCAATATTTTTAAAAGTAGTAGTGTGTTCGTGTGTGTCCATGTTTATCTAACTCTTGTGTACTTGCATGTTCTTGTGTACTATGTGTATTGTTCAGTGCCCTTTCTTTAATTTCTAGTTCCTCAATCATCTGGGCCTCGTTTCCCGAAAGCACTACGAGCGATGTTAAGTAGTACTTAAGCCTAAGTAGTACTCAACCTCACACTTAGCACCATCGTAGAGTTTACGGAACCTTCCTTGGCCAAGATCCATCGTTATCGGGAAACGAGGCCCTGATCAGTTGTGGATGTAATTGTTTTCCTCAATCACCCAATCGTTTGTGTTATTGTTTTCTTAAATAATTACAAAAATCATTAATACTAATCAAATGAAGAAATTCAATACCAATGGGTTTAATTCTCTCTCAAGTGTGTGTGGGTGTGTGTGATGTGATGTGTGCTACATCTAACAAAACTTTTTAAAAGCACATTTAAAAAAAAAAACTACTTACCTCGCAGTAGGTATTCTGTTGGGTCAGCTGTTAGCCTAATGGTTGTGGAATTCGTCTTGGAATCGGAGTGTTGCTATAGAAACTACACTATATGAACAACAAAACAACTTCAAACATATCAGACTTATAAATCAAAAGATATTCAAAACACCTTACCTAGCAATGTGCAGCTAATGCATTTCTTACTTGTTACTTGCTCTTAAAGGAGCAATGGGTGAGCTAAATCCAGTGCCTGTGTTAAGTGCAGTAGTTTAACCTAGGGGTCCCGTCTCAGCGGTTGCCTCTAAGCCCATCCTCTGTGCTTTACTCCAGTATACCAACTCGCATGCTGAAGGTTCAATAGCCTGAATAGCCAGTAGCCAATAGCCAGAATTTTCTGAAGATGCATGCTGACGGGAACCTAGTACAGTAACGGAAATCACCATCTGAGGCACAACATCTAGATAGCTGGAACTCCTGCATGAGCGTAAGTCTTCTTACTTGGGCCTCTAGTTCTTCTACCCTTGCCAAGGCTAAATCCAATGCACCTGATGGGAACACAGAAAACAATTTTGTGTGATTAGAAGCAAACAAATTAATTTACCACCTCCACTGCATCTTAGCAATACTGTCATACTTGTTATGCAGTACAACTACTGTTGTGCAATACATTGGACTTTGTGCAATATGACTGCTGTTCACACCACTTTTGCGGCTGTGTGTACCCTACATCTTGTGTAAATGTCTCTTTAGGCTTGCATATATTTGTTCTATATTCTTATTGGTATATACTGCTGCACATTCAGAAGCTATTCTGCTATTCTTATCTACTTCACTGTGAATTTGTTGGCTGCTCCGAGCATCTCACTATACTTGTGTACTGACAAAGATTTTGCCATCTACTCATTTGCATTTTGACAAAAAACAGGCTGAATGTTTATTTTTTTTATATAACCTGTACTAGACTAGACTTTCATGTACTAGGCTGAATTGAACACGAGGAAACGTTTGGAGAGAAACTGTTATCTCGATATATAGGAACGTGGATATTCATTTCCCTGCCATTCATTTTCAAATTAGAAATGTCATTCTGCTTGTACCCATGTAAACCATAAAGTTCGCTGCTAATAAGCTAGCTCACCCAGCCTCATGCGCATCTGGTAACTCTAAACAAAACCAATAGACACATATACACTTAGCTTATTTTTGACATCTACACAGTTTCTCGTCTACTACTCGAGCAAGTAAGAAACTTACCTGGGGTTGGCTGCAAGTAGTCGTGGTCCAAGCTAACGGTAACATTAGCAATGCCAGCGTCTTCTCGGCCACAAGATCCGCCTCGACGACCACGAACATCAAACCCCAATCTTTCCGTCGACCTCTCAAAAAGCGATTTCCTAGCTAAAGGTCTGTCACTGACCAGGGAAAAATACACGGCATTGCATCTTTCTTTATCTTCGTAAGGCCGCTTGCTGTTGTCACCAAGTCGCTGCGGCGAAAGTGAATGCTGCAAACACACGCTCCGTCTACATTAAAAAGTGGACCTTCGTCTCTCCTAACTGCCCGAGTCCATGTCCTCTTGCGTTCATCGTCACGGGGAAATGCATGAAACGTGAAGTACGGCTGTTTTTGCTTGCTGTTGGTACACTGAGGTACCCAGCACCACGCCTTTGTTCTGACTTCAGCCATGCTTCAGTAACTGGCAAGATGGCTGACCGGAAGTAACAATACTCTCACCTTGCTTAAATCGAACGTTCCCCATTTATAAGTGAGATAGGCCTATATAGACAGTATGGTTGTAGTGAATTATGTACAAATAAATAGGGCAATATGAACATGTGACAGTACTTTGTTGTTGCTGTGTAGGGGATATAAACAAATGTATTATAAACAAGACAGATGTATTATAAACAATGAATTGGTTAACTATAGTGGGATTAGCCTACTTATGATTGCGGGATTCAGTGTTATTAGCAAGTACAGTTTACAAGACTGACCTGGAAACTGGAATGTAGGAAGACAAACAGGTTGAACTGATGATGATGGTGATGATGATGGTGATGATGATGATGGCAAAGTGGTATCTTACTCATCCTACCTGTCATCGTCACCACTGTCCTAATTGCCAACAGGGCTGCTGTAATAATCGCCTATGCTGACATCACTTTTGGTTGCCCCCTCGCCTTTCCTATACACCTTGCAGCCTGAGTGTGTGTGTGTGTGAGTGTGTGTGTGTGTGTGCTGCCGCTACATACGAGGATCATATTTGTATTATTTAGTCAAGGGCAGTGTGTGTCCGTCCTTTGTGGTTTGATAGTATTCTTCAGTGTAATAAACGAAGAACAGCACTTTTCATTCGTGCCTGGCGGAGTTATATCCAGCTTTCTGGGGGAGACCCTGGGGATCTATGGCCAGATTCTTACACAGTGCACATCAAGCCTTGTTAACACCCATACAGTCACAGGTACCACAGCATATCAAGTGGTGTTAACACGCACACAGTCTTAGGTACCACAGCATATCAAGTGGTGTTAACACGCACACAATCACAGGTACCACAGCATATTAAGCCTTGTTAACACCTATACAGTCACAGGTACCACAGCATATCAAGTGGTGTTAACACGCACACAGTCACAGGTACCACAGCATATCAAGTGGTGTTAACACGCACACAGTCACAGGTACCACAGCATATCAAGTGGTGTTAACGCTAACACAGTCACAGGTACCACAGCATATCAAGTGTGTTAACACATACACAATCACAGGTACCACAGCATATCAAGTGGTGTTATCGCACACACAATCACAGGTGCCACAGCATATGAAGTGGTGTTAACATGCACACACAATCACAGATACTACGGCATCACCACATGAGGGGATTTTTGAGTTATAGGCGAGGTGTTTTTGGGCTTGTCATAATTGCATGTTAACATCTATACTTCGCATAACCAAGTCAATAACATCCTGCATAACATGGGTTTAACAAGTCTAACATTATTTTGCCATCCCTGCAGGAAATGCTTTATATTAAGGTCCTTGTAAAAAGCATTAATAGTCAACAGTTAGTAGATAATAAGGACCTTATATGTGCATATAAGATGCTTATTGACATTATTATGTGTTTATAAGACTACAGTGGTATGAGAAAGTTTAGGTTGTATAATAATGGACTCTGACTTCACACAAAATGATCTTGGTGGCATGTCCTTCATTTGCCCATAAGAGCCAAGTGTTAGCTTGATTTCCAAACACAGATTTTAAGTATTCATAGTATGCAATTGTATGAAATTAAATCAAATGTAAAAAATAGGCTGTGCAAAAATGTGGGAACCCTTGTCCCCGGGGCACCGGGAGAGGGAAATGCGAAGTGGTGTGTGTGGGGGTCAGGGGAGAGCAGGGCAGGGAGAGAGTTCAGCATCCTGACAGCTTGGTGGATAAAGTTCTTTCAGTCTGCTGGTCCTGGCCCGGAGGCTCCTCAGTCTCCTTCCTGATGGCAGCAGACTGAAGAGGCTGTTGGACGGATGGGTGGGATCGCCCGCAATGCAGAGAGCTTTGCGGGTGAGGCAGGTGTGGTATATGTACTGCAGGGAAGGGAGAGAGACACCCACGATCCTCTCAGCTGCTCTCACTACTCTGTGTAGTTTTTTCCGGCAGGACACGGTGCAGGTGCCATACCACACAGTGATGCAGCTGCTGAGGATGCTCTCTATGGTGCCTCTGTAGAAGTTGCTCATGATGGTAGATGGGGCTCTGGCTCTCCTCAGCTTGCGGAGGAAGTAGAGTCGCTGTTGGGCTTTACTGGCCAGTGATGCAGTGTTCTTTGACCAGGAGAGGTCCTCAGAGATGTGCATGCCCAGGAACTTGGTGCTGCTTACTCTCTCCACAGCAGCTCTGTTGATGGTCAGGGGGGCGTGCTGTGAGTACGCTCTCCTGAAGTCCACTACAATCTCCTTTGTCTTCTCTACGTTGAGGGAGAAGTTGTTCTCACTCCACCACTTAACCAGGCGGCTCACCTCGCTCCTGTACTGGGTCTCATCGTTGTTGCTGATGTGACCCAACACAGTTGTATCATCCGCAAACTTGATGAAGAGGTTGGAGCTGTGTGATGGTGTGCAGTCGTGGGTCAGCAGAGTGAAGAGGAGGGGGCTCAGCACACATCTTTGGGGAGCCCTCGTGTTCAGTATGATGGTGCTGGAGGTGTTGCAGCCGACCCGTACTTCCTGTCAGGAAATCCAGCAACCAGTTGCACATTGAGGTGTTGATCCCCAGCCTGTCTAGTTTCAGTATGAGTTGCTTGGGGACGATTGTATTGAATGCTAAACTGAAGTGAATGAACAGCATTCTAACATACGAGTCTCTGGTGTCCAGGTGTGTGAGGACTGAGTGGAGGGCTGTTGAGATTGCATCATCGGTCAAACGGTTAGACCGGTATGCAAATTGAAAAGGGTCCAGGGTGGAGGGGAGAGATGTCTTGATGTGTTGCATGACTAGCCGTTCAAAGCACTTCATGAGGATGGGGGTGAGCGCCACTGGACGGTAGTCATTGAGGCAGGATGGGGATGACTTCTTTGGCACGGGGATGATGGTGGAGGTTTTGAGGCACGTGGGAACAACAGCCTGGCTCAGAGATGTGTTGAAGATGTCTGTGAAGACATCTGTGAGTTCTGCAGCACAGTCTCAGTGCATGATCAGGGATGTTGTCAGGTCCAGGAGCTTTGCGTACATTGATCCTGCTGAGGGATCTCCTCACGCTGTCTGGGGATAGTGTCAGAACCTGGTCACCGAGAGGGGGTGGAGTCTTCTGTGCCGGGGTGCTGTTGTGCCTCAAAGTGAGCGAAAAACTCGTTCGGCAGGGAGGTGGAGCGGTCGGCAGTCTGTGGCATTGGCTTGTAGTCCGTTATGGTCTGTATCCCCTGCCACAGACTCTGCGTGTCTCTACTGTTATGAAAGTGCTGTGCTATCTTCCTGGAGTACTTAGTCTCTCTGATGCCACGTGACAGGTTTGCCCTTGCTGTCCTCAGGCCCACCTCGTCTCTCGCTTCTTTCCTTACCTTCAGCAGCCTGTAGACCTCCCCTGTGAGCCATGGCTTCTGGTTGGCCCAAACAGTGAAGGTCCTGGTGTCTGTGACATCATCAATGCATTTTGAGATGTAGGCAGTCACAGTCTCTGTGTATTCCTGTAGATCTGTGGTGTTGTGATGGGTGGCAGCCTGTTTAAATATCTCCCGTTCTATGGTGGAGAAGCAGTCTTGCAGTGCCTCTGAAGACCCTTCTGGCCACACACGTACCTGCTTCCGAACCGGTTTGGTGACTTTGACAAGTGGTCTGTATGCTGGCCTTAGCATAACAGTGATGTGGTCAGAGGCGCCAAGGTGGGGGAGGTAGAGGGCTTTGTAGTCTCCTCTCTGGGTAGTGAAAGTATGTATGTATCCTGTGGGGTGGCGTCAGTATGTATGTATCCTGTGTGCTGACATCAGTATGTGTGCTTCCTGTGTGCTGACATTAGTATGTATGGTTCCTGTGTGCTGAAAGTATGTATGTATCCTGTGGGCTGGCATCAGTGTGTGTGTTTCCTGTATGCTGACAGTATGTATGCATCCTGTGTGTTGACGTCAGTATGTGTGCTTCCTGTGTGCCCATCCAGTTGGCCCCTGTTCAGTGCCTAGCCATGGCACCGCCATGAACGACACCCTCCCGGCAACACCCCCTTCTGCTGCCCACCGTGGGGGCCCCCACTCCACCCAGAGCCCGTGGCTGGTGGCCTGTGTGTCACTGTCCCTGCTCTGTGGTCTGTTCCTCGTCAGCACACTGGTGTTGGGGGTAAGACAATAGCACTTTGACTTGATGTGATTTGATTTCATGTATATATATACATATATATATATACATGTATATATATATACAGCACTGGAAAAAAAATAGAAAAAAATGTCCTAAAATCACAATCTCTACATGTATGACAGTCATTCCTTTCCAGTGTCAGTTAAATTTGGAATTTGGGAGAAATGTTGTCAGTAGTTTACAGAATAAAACTCAAATGTCCACTTTACTCACACATATACCCATAAATGGTGAGAGAAACTACTTATCTTACAGTGGTCTCTTATTTTTTTCCAGAACTGTGTAATGAGTTGTATACTGTATATGTACTGTATATTGATATATTTATTCTTATTTATGATATCATTTGATCATACATTTACAGTATATATATTATGTATGATATTATATGATATTATATGATACTATATGATATTATATGATATTATGTATGAGGAGTCCACGGGGAAAATGAGCAGGGTCACAAAATGCAGAAACTGAGAAAATATAATTTTTAAGTTTGATTTTAGATTTGATTTTAAAAGCACATGCTGCGTTAGCTTGTTTAGCTTGAGGCTATGCTCGTTTATTCACAGGAATTACTTTTGAAAAAGCTGGGGTTTCAATGCAGTACAAGTCTAAAAAATATACTATATATAGTACTACAAAAATATACCATATATAGCCTGTTGGCCTAGGATAGTGAAGAGATGAGAGGAACAGAGTGGGAGAGAGATGGGGTAGGGTTGGGAAATGACCAAGGCTGGAGTCTAGTCTGGGTCCTAATGGGCACTTGCCCACTTACTGTACTGTATGCTATAGGTGCTTAAACCACATACCAGGTTTTAGCACAGATATACTACTTTTTACCTGCCGTCTCTGGGTAGTGAATGAACAGAAAATATAAAATATAAATAAAAATATAAAATATAAATATTAAAAAATGACTTCACGTCACCCCATATCTATCCTCTCATCACATCATCTCCTCTTGTCTCACCCCTTCTCGCTGCGCCACACTACAGCACCCCACCTACAGATGTTCCAGATGTCAGATGTTCCACAGGGTTGTTTTTGTGTGCGGTTGAAGAGAGAGATGTGGTGAGAAAGAGAGGGGGAGACAGAGGAGAAAACAAAAGAGAGAGAGATCAAGAAAAAGAAACAGAGAGAGAGAGAGAGAGAGGGATTTAGTTGATTAATTGCAACTGTAATTGTCACTTTGTTCTACATTGTGGGGAAAAATAGCAGTGCAAAAGTCTATGGGAAAGCACGGCCATTTCAGATTTATCAATTCAGACATTGATTTTATTTCATATCTGTATTGATTGGCTTATTGCCTAGCAACTTATGTTACCACTGTGTTGATTGGCTGGCCGCTCTGCATCTTCCATAGCCTGTGTGTTGATTGGTTGGTTGGTCATTTAATCCCCCCACCCTACACCCTATCACGGCAGGCCCCTTTGGAATCATCATAAAATTATTCTCATATGAGGTCATTAGTCATAAAAAGTCTGAAAAAGGTATGCCGCATTACAGGGATAATAATGCGACTTATAAATAGTTAGGTGGTTAGGGAGTTGGTCTTGGGATCGAAGGGTGGCAGGTTTGAATCCTGTACCAGTAGGACGAATGTGGATGGGGGAGTAAACAACCAGTGCTCTCCTGCACCCTCATCCATGGCCAAAGTGCCCTTGAGCAAGACATCTAACCCGACATTGCGGCAGGGG
>CM050213.1:29382500-29460000 GCA_027475355.1 Coilia nasus | reverse complement strand
GCTTGGCCAACATGCCTGACCCAAAGCATAAGCATAAGCAATGACGCCATGGCCAGCACCCTCCACTGAGAGGCGCCACTGAGCAAATCGACGCACTTTTGCACTTGATTCAAGTAGGACACAACTTCTTATCGCTCTCACAAAGGTCAGTGCGAAGTGATTATGAATCTGCCTGACATGTTTGCTGCATTATCAAGCACTTACGTCAACCTGAAATATGTGAAGCTTTTAGTCAGTTATCTTTCTCTCTTAACTTGTCTGACAAAGGTCAAAGGAGCTAAGTTGTAAGCAACTGGACTTCTTCTTGGAGCTTGAAGATATTTTACCTTTAATCCAGTCCACATGTCCAGTCCAGTTCAACTTAGCTCCTTTGACTATCATGACCTGGATGAATGAGAATTTACACAGAAATTGTGTCTGACAAAGCTAAATCCCCAATAAAGTGGTAAATTGGTAAAAGGAAATTAAGGAGGGGGGGTATAATCTGGCCTGGGGGGGTACAAATTGGGTTAGACCATAATATACCCGGCAAGGTAGAATCTAGCCTTGGCCACTTTAACCCCAGGTACAGTCTGGGTGTACTACCATAGTCTGTTACACCAGGTACAGTCTGGGTGTACTACTGAAGTCTGTTACACCAGGTACAGTCTGGGTGTAATACTATATTCTGTTACCCCAGGTACAGTCTGGGTGTAATACTATATTCTGTTACACCAGGTACAGTCTGGGTGTACTACCATAGTCTGTTACACCAGGTACAGTCTGGGTGTAATACTATATTCTGTTACCTCAGGTACAGTCTGGGTGTAATACTATATTCTGTTACACCAGGTACAGTCTGGGTGTACTACCATAGTCTGTTACACCAGGTACAGTCTGGGTGTAATACTATATTCTGTTACCTCAGGTACAGTCTGGGTGTACTACTATATTCTGTTACACCAGGTACAGTCTGGGTGTAATACTATATTCTGTTACCCCAGGTACAGTCTGGGTGTACTACTATATTCTGTTACACCAGGTACAGTGTGGGTGTACTACCATAGTCTGTCACACCAGGTACAGTCTGGGTGTACTACTGAAGTCTGTTAGCCCAGGTACACTCAGCGGTTCCTTCGTTCCTTTAGTAAACGTGTTTAGATGAACCACTGATCACCTTCTTCATCCCACTCGTGATGAGTTCACCAGCGGAAAATGAACAAAAACACTCAGTTTATAAAACACCTTTACACCAAAATTTGCATTTGTTCCCAGATAGAAACACTGCCAACGTCAGCATGTCATCTTGTGGTGTCATCTCCGCTCTACCACACTTACCTTGTAGTGAATCACTGTGGCGCATGCCTAGTTTAAGCATAGTAGTTTAAAAATAGTACTTTAAAATAACCTATGACAAAAATTGGCTTTTAAATTGATACAGGCCAGAAGTTTTTGTAGCGATTTCAACTATGTATTGTTTTTCTTTAATGTCCCATAGTCATTGGAGAGTGCATATACTTGTCTCTCGCCATTCATTTACAGTGGGTAGGGCCTAGTCTTATTAACTCGAAATACATGCTCAAAGATACCCAGTGAGTGTGGGTACTTTCCTAGAAGGACATTGGTTAAACCCACTCACTGGTTAGGTCAAAATTCCAGAACATTCTTCACAGTTACCATTAAAGGCACACACCAGCGTTGATCCACTGTCATGGTGGAGTCAGTCAGCCCCTATTAAGGACAGGTGATTATAGTGACAAACAAATGGTGGAAACAACCTAGTATGCCACTTACTCTGAGCTCTCTCTCTCTTTCTCTCTCCTTCTCTCTCTTTCTATCTCTATCTTTTCAGAAGCAAGACAGAAAGGGGGTGAGCTTGCCTCCCCTGCAAATCCATGAAATGCCTTTATTATTTTATGTTTTCTGATCTGAGATTGTTTTGTGTGGATATGCACTGAATCTAATCAAGAGCTCTCTCAGACATACTTGAGTGCTGTAACGTGTGTGTGGGTGTGTGTGTGTGTGTGTGTGTGTGTGTGTGTGTGTGTGTGTGTGACACGTGTTTGTGTCCCAGTGCGTGTCCTCTGCTGTATCTTCACCTGTAGTGACACCGTGAAGCAGAAGTTGAAATAGCCCCCTTGAGTGTGTAAAACATGGTTGTTGATAGACAAGTGAGAAAAACATACATATTCTGCCCTACAAAGCCAGAAGGCAGTAAGGGCATATTTTGTCAAATTGAGTTTAGATTGGAAATTGACTTTGTAACGCGTCCTTTGTCTTTAACTAAATCCTTTGCTTGTTCCTATTAAGAACGTAAGTAAAAGCGCCACCTACAGCATGTTGAACAGGGCAGTATGAGAACTTTCAAGGCATTTTTCCCAGTTTCTATGTTTATGTAATTACTGCACTTTGACTTTGTATGGCAGTAGAATAGCATAGAATAGAACAGAGCAGAATAGAATAGAATAGAATAGAATAGAATAGAATAGAATAGAATGGAATAGAATAGAGCAGAATAGAATAGAATAGAATAGAGCAGAATAGAATAGAATAGAATAGAATAGAATAGAGCAGAATAGAATAGAATAGAGTAGAATAGAATAGAATAGAACAGAGCAGAATAGAATAGAATAGAATAGAATAGAATAGAATAGAATAGAATAGAATAGAATAGAATAGAATAGGATATATTTTGCCTTTGTAGGGTAGTATTATAGAATAGAATAGAATAGAATAGAATAGAATAGAATAGAATAGAATAGAATAGAATAGAATATACTTCGCCTTTGTGGCAGTATTGTGGAAGCTTCCTGGTGGATATGACAGTTGTAATGTTGTAATAATGACAACTCTTTCTGTTCTGGATTGACGTCTACTTCTTCTGAAACAGAGTATGACCTTTACTGGGCTTTCCACAGAGAAATGATTCCCTCCTTTTTGAGTTGCGTTTTGCTCAGTCTCTGTGAAAAGGGTTTTTTCCCTCTCCAAAATCACATGCTTGTCCAAAATTACCTGCTGTGCACTTGAGCTTGGTCAAAGTCAGTTTATCAGTTTGTCAGTTTCCATACAATACAACCCCTAGAGGTGACCATCAGTGTCCAAGCAGTTGTGTTTTTATATATAATAATGTATTATACTATTATATATTATATATTTAATAATGCAGAATTTGTGAAAATCTATACCCAGTAGCACATGAGTTCAGTGCTTGTCATGGTATGCGGTTGAGCAGAGGGCTAAAGGGCCAAACAGTTTTGGCATTTATCTGCAGAACAATCTTTGACTACAGAGACGCACTTACTGGTGTTCTTTTAATGTCATACCTGTATGAGTTTTTTATGATGAAACCATTAAAGTATTTTTGTATTCACATTTCTATTCATATTCGTCTTTATTCACAACTAACCAGTCTGTGGAGCAATGCAGCCACTCGTGTGTTCCTTTAAAGCATCACGATGCGGGAGTTTGCTGCCATGCACATTTGACAAACACAGCTACCAGCTGGCTAACATTACAAATGTCACTTTGTTACACTGTACCTAAGTGATGTAACAGTAAACGGTAAAAGAAAGTGTAAAATATGTTATGCTTGACAGATAGTAAAAAAAACAAGTGTGTATTTTAATTGTAAAACGCTATAAAGAAGAGTTTGAAGCCCAGGAGCACTTAACCAACCACTCCTATAGGCATTTCCTTTTAGTAGATACATGCTTCAAGGGGGACCCTATTTACCTAAGATTAGACAGGGCCTTTTTTTGTTGAGCACGAAACCTTGATGAAATCAGCACTTCAAAGGAGCCCATTAATGCCTGTTTTCCACGAGCCAACACTTCTGCGTACTTCACATTTGGGGCGTGCCCATGATTCATTAAGCTGTGGCGTGAAACCTTTCATACCGTATATGGGGACCAAAACCCAGGAGTGTGACATTCATGATGAAAAAACGACTGAAACGGGGGGGGGGTGTGCTTGAGGGCCTTCCCCATGGCCACATACCTGACCTGAAGCGGAAGCGGAGTGTTATAGTGTTATAGTGTTATAGTGTTACAGTGTTATAGTGTTATAGTGTTATAGTGTTACAGTGTTATAGTGTTATAGTGTTAGAGTGTTAGAGTGTTAGAGTGTTATAGTGTTATATTGTTATAGTGTTATAGTGTTACAGTGTTATAGTGTTATAGTGTTACAGTGTTATAGTGTTATAGTGTTACAGTGTTACAGTGTTATAGTGTTAGAGTGTTATAGTGTTATAGTTTTACAGTGTTATAGTGTTAGAGTGTTATAGTGTTATAGTGTTAGAGTGTTAGAGTGTTGTAGTGTTATAGTGTTAGAGTGTTATAGTGTTATAGTGTTATATTGTTATAGTGTTATAGTGTTAGAGTGTTATAGTGTTAGAGTGTTAGAGTGTTAGAGTTAGAGTGTTATGGTGTTAGAGTGTTAGAGTGTTAGAGTGTTAGAGTGTTAGAGTGTTATAGTGTTAAAGTGTTAGAGTGTTATAGTGTTAGAGTGTTATAGTGTTACAGTGTTAGAGTGTTATTTCTGCTAAGGAAATTCCACTTCCGCTAGGGTTCCGTGCCCGGTGTGGCCACAGGGTTTGGCCTTAAAGCGATACTATGCAACTTTTTCGAGTTAACTAATCACCTGATGTGTGAAGATTGGGTGCAATTCTCATTCAATTCAAATGTGTTCATTTATCAGATAAGTGAAAGTGTGAACAGATGGATTGCATTTTTATTCACTTTCTGTATTCTGTAAGTCAATAAAATTGTAATGATTTGTACACTGCTCACATTGTTTTAGAAGAAGAGGCAGGAGTCAGTGAAAGGATCCAACAGGTAATTAAGGGGAAAGAAGTAAGCCATAAACCACAGGAGGCTGAGGTAAGGGCCGGGCTAAAGGCCTGGGGTAAAGGCCTGGACTAAAGGCCTGGGCTAAAGGCCTGGGGTAAAGGCAGGGATAAAGGCCTGGGGTAAAGGCCAGGGCTAAAGGCCTGGGCTAAAGGCCTGGGGTAAAGGCCTGGGGTAAAGGCCTGGGCTAAAGGCCTGGGATAAAGGCCTGGGGTAAAGGCAGGGATAAAGGCCTGGGGTAAAGGCCAGGGCTAAAGGCCTGGGCTAAAGGCCTGGGGTAAAGGCCGGGGGTAAAGGCCGGGGGTAAAGGCCTGGGGTAAAGGCCTGGGGTAAATCTGGTTTTACCACAGGTAAGGGGTGTTGTTATAGGCACGACGTGGAGCGGAGTGGCGTTAGCCCCCCTTAGCCGTGGTAAAAGCAGCATTACCCACAGCCACGAGTGGTTTACTGCTCTTCTACAAGGGAGTAAAGTAGAACTGTAGTACAGCTTCCCCAGCAGCCCTGAGATCTCTCTGTCACTCAAACACTCCCCTAAACAGTCAAGGAAGCAAAAATACAAGTGTATGCAACCCTGATAACGTTGGGTGAAGTTCTTATGTATCGCAAGCTTAACATCGAAGCAATTTTTAAGTGCAGTTTTAAGTGTAACCACATTCAGTTGTCGAAGCACTTCGCGCTACATGCTTTGTATGCAATGTGTTACTGTATACAAGAAGATATTATCGTTCATTTTTATTGTTCTTATTATATAATTATAATAATATTATGTAATTATTATTATTATTATTCAAATGAAAAAATTATACATAGGCATGAAGATCTGCAGCATAAATCATGGTCAGGAATAAGATTCATCAACTAATATGACACCTTGATGCATCAGCTAAGGATATCAGACAAATTGCGTGGTTTGAGAGATGTAATATCAAAAGTGGATGCTAATTTAAGAATTGCACCAACATGACTGACAAAAATCTTCTGTCAGGCCAAATTGTAGCCTTGGAGAGCTTTAATCTCTTTAACTTCATCGTTTGTCAACAAAATCAAAATCGCTTGTCTTATCCCCTTTTATGGACTTTAAAATTCACACTTTCTGTAGTCTGGTTTGGATTTTCAGGTTATTATGACAAAATGTTGTGATGAAATTTGTGCCAATTGCAGTTAGACTCTTTCATCGGATGCACACACATTTGCTTGTGTCAGTAGAAACCTTCTCACTGTTTTCAGTCTGCATTAACGTAACGGATGTTGATGTAACGGACTCAGCACAAATGAAGGGAATTGCCCTGCGCTTCAAATCTACACGGCCATCTGAAATATCTCAAACGCAGGAGCTGACTGTGACAGTGGAACAACTTTTTCAGTCAGTGCGTTCAGCTTTATTGTCTTACGGTTTGCCGTTTGATGATGGAAGCCACATCTCTACAGAAAAAAAGGGCCTGTCCCAAAGCCTCTGTATGTGGGTGTGTGCATGCATGTGTGTGCATGTGTGTGTGTGCAGAAGCATGCATGCATGTGCATATGCACGTCTTAGTGGAGGCTTGCTTTGTTACCCTGTAAATTCTCCCTCACACACGCAGACACACACACACACTCACACACACACACAAGTCTGGGATTTCATTTGGGTTGGTTAGAATTCCTGAGCCTACCTGAGTTTGTTTGTCCCTCTGGTCACACTTCCTTATTTGATGTACACACATGCAGTTATCTATCGCCATAGCAACATGTCCGCCTGAACACACTCCCACTGCTAAAAGCTTTTCAAGCTTAAGATCCACACACACACACACACACACACACACACACACACACACACACACACACACACACACACACTGTTAACAGCTTTTAAAGCGTAAGATCCACACACACACTGTTAAAAGCTTTTCAAGCTTAAGATCCACACACACACACACACACGTTTTTGGTGATTGAAAAAGGTCAACAGTTTAAAGGCCATCAACCTTTTCTTTTCTAAATGGATACTATATTGATTGTAGAGTCACAAAAAAATAAATCTGTGTGCACATCCCAGGTGCAGGACAAAAAGTCATGCAAAACTAGATCTGTTCTGTCAGTGTGTGTGTGTGTGTGTGTGCCTGTGTGTCTGCGTGTTTGTGCACAAGTAAATCTGTGTAATTGTGCGTGTGTGTATTTGTATGTGTGTGTTTGTGTGGTAACTAACCACTAAAAATCAAAGAAAACAAACATCAAACACCCCCCGACACACACACACACACAGAAAAATTCCCAAACTCTCCACCATGTCAAAGAGAAAGTGTTTTGCAGGTAATAAAATCCCTGGATGTGTAATTGGCATGCAGACACAAGCGAACCCCTGTCTCTAGACAAACACACCTCCGTCACTCCATCACATGACTCAAGATGTGGAATGAGAGAATGGTGAGTAGCTTACAGTTAGTCGTGGAAATATCTGGAATTTAATTGAACAGATTTGTTTGATCGTACCTAGGAGTGTGATCTTGATAAACCCTGGAGATGTGATGTCCTTTAATATCGAGAGGTCCTGGGCTCTGACGCATGTTTATTTTGGCCAATTTACTGAACCAGCTGATCCTAATTAGATCAGCTCTACAGTCAGGTACAGTAGACCAGACAATTAGTGAGATCTCCTTTGTTAAAGGTGTCATTGCATCATTTTTTCATTCATTTTGCGATGGTCTTTAGTATTAATTAATGCCCTGTGAGCCGGTTTTGGTGAATAAAAATGCTTTAGTGCTCCTGTTACAGGCTGTTCTAGTTTGGTGGGGGAGATGGAGCAGGGAGAAAGACAGGTTCTCAGGTATGCTAGTCACAGGCTTCAATCATTCAAAGCCCCTTTGGTCATTGTAAACTAAATGGTTTCTCGCAGAGTGACACCTTTGAGAGCACAGGCAGAAGGAATACATGGCAGGCAGGGCTTCTACTTTCTCAAGCCACCTCTGGTAATACCACACACATCCAAACTACCTCTGGTAATACCACACACATCCAAACCCTGTTTTAGCTGGGTACAGGACTACAGCAAAAGAGTATTACACAAGAAAGTCAGAAATGATCACACCAGGGAGCATCCACGTTTAAAGAGTGATGTTACTAAAGTTACTTAAAGTTTAATAAATCGTGTTCCATAGAGGTTTAATTAGTGACATTATAGAAGTTTAATGAGTGATGTTACATAGACGCTCAATAAATGATGTTCCATAGAGGTTTAATTAGTGACATTACAGAAGTTTAATGAGTGATGTTACATAGAAATTTAATAAATCATGTTCCATAGAGGTTTAATTAGTGACTTTCTAGAAGTTTAATGAGTGATGTTACATAGACGTTCAATAAATGATGTTCCATAGAGGTTTAATTAGTGACATTATAGAAGTTTAATGAGTGATGTTATTGAGAGACTCTTATTCTTTTACATCAACTCTTGTAGAGACTCTTATATGGACTCTTATTTTCTGAGAGTACAAAACTATCCTCCACTAACCAACACTGTCCTGCACCCTGGCTGCACTAACACTATCCTCCACTCACCAACACTGCCCCGTACCCTGGCTGCATTAACCTCCACTCACCAACACTGTCCTGTGCCCTGGCTGCACTAACACTATCCTCCACTAACCAACACTGTCCTGCACCCTGGCTGCACTAACACTATCCTCCACTCACCAACACTGTCCTGTACTCTGGCTGCACTAACACTATCCTCCACTCACCAACACTGTCCTGCACCCTGGCTGCACTAACACTATCCTCCACTCACCAACACTGTCCTGTGCCCTGGCTGCACTAACACTATCCTCCACTCACCAACACTGTCCTGTACCCTGGCTGCATTAACCTCCACTCACCAACACTGTCCTGTACCCTGGCTGCACTAACTTTGTTACGTCTTTGCTTACTCTGTGTTCTTCTATATGTAGAACAGTTTGCTAAGGGTAATGGAATGGAGTATAAACATTTAAAGAGTAACATTGCATAGAGGTTTAATGGTTAGCATTACAAAAAAGTTAAAAGAGTGACATTATATTGATGTTTAATATTAGACATTATTTAGAAGGTTGATGAGAAAACATCACTCATTAAACTTCTATATGGGAGTTCTCCGATGTGCGTATAATTTCTGACTTTTTTTGATTAACCCCTAAACCTCAGAAACGCTTCCCACCAGGTCTTCATGAAATTCTGCAGCTTGTTTAACCATTTCTGCATGAATATGCCTCCCACCACAGACAGACAGACAGACACACACACACGCACGCAAACACGCACGCACACACACACACACACACACACATACACACACCACAATAGTTTATGGACGCCTATGCCAGTCACTCACGCCTACAAGAGGTTGTGCGGTTGTCCTGGTATGGAAGGCAGATCTGCAGATGGTAGCTTACAGTAAGCCTGAGTTCAATCTTTGAAACCTAATGTTTCCTCTCTCATCACTGTGAGCGTGGGAATGCCTGGTGTATATGTAGTTAAAAGCCTACAGTACAACATCTCTCTCTCTCTCTCTCTCTCTCTCTCTCTTTCTCTCTCTCTCTCTCTCTCTCTCTCTCTCTCTCTCTCTCTCTCTCTCTCTCTCTCTCTCTCCCCTCTCTCTCTCTCTCTTTCTCTCTCTCTCTCTCTCTCTCTCTCTCTCTCTCTCTCTCCCCTCTCTCTCCCTCTCTCTCTCTCTCTCTATCTATCTCATTGTTTCCAGTGCTTGCACTGGCATCCTTAGTGCAGTGCCAGCACAATGAGCACCCTGCAGCACCTGTGCTGATCATTCCAACCGCAACCATGACGACCAGCTCAGACAAACTCTGAGAAGTGAAGTCATCTCTTGACAATGAGGCACATGGTTCTTAGGAAAAAAAAGTGACAGGTTTCAGAAGTTACGTGATGGTAAAACAAAACGATGAGTTTGCAAGAAAATAGAAAAAGTTGACCTCTCTTCTAAAACACTGATATCACAAATGCTTGGGTTAGTGTTTCAAGTATTTATATGTAGATTATATCGGATTTGATTAGAACCAACTTCCGAGAAGAAGACAGATACACAGATAATTAAATGCAGCTGGCAGCTGGTGATAAAAAGTGCAAAACACCAGTGCTGTGTACAGGAAGTGCACTTGCAATTTCAGGCACAGCGTTCCGATACACTTCTCATGCTACCAAACCAGAAATGGTCTTCATCCCACCTGGTCTTTACTAAAAGCCCAGGGTTAGGGTGGGATGCGTGTTTTTCTGATGCTTTTCATGCTGCCCCTGCAGCAATTGGGGTAAATATTGTCAGTGAAGGGCAAACAATCCATTGGGCAGTTATTATTATTATAAATCAAGTGAAATGGATTTTTTTTTAACAATTGAAACAGCGATAGTAAAGATGGGGTGGTGATATAATGGTAGCGATGCCTATTTGGCAAAAGATCCATTGGGCAGTTACTATTATTATTATTAATTATTATTATTACGAATCGAGTGGAATGGGTTTTTTCGCGAAACAGCGATACTAAATGTGCGGCTGGGGGACCAGAGGAGTCAACATACTCAAAAGGAGCACTGTACTTAAATAACTTTTAAAAAAATAAAGGGGAGGGTGGAATCTTTGTTATGTCTCAGTTAAAGGAGAACTTCGGTGTAAAATGAAAATTGGCATGTTAAAACATCATACCGAGTTGGTATGTGTACTGAGGAGCAAAATTGATTTAGCTTGTTGCATTCAGAGTTTAACTATTTTTTTATCGTTTGTCCCAGAAGGCTAACAATGGAAGTGGTAGGTGCCCTTAGACGAAGCATGACGACTACGCTGTGTTTAAACCATTAAAACAGCTCTAAGAAACTGCACACTCCATCGGTAGTACAACAAAGGCTCTGGCATTTAAAACAAAGCACTGAGAACATTGCAAATGTACACAACGTTTATTTAAAAAAACGTTCTTACATGCAGTAGTTTGCAGTTGTTTCTCGTTGCCGCCATGATGAAAGTCCAAACAAGTCGATTGTACTACCTCTCCTCCTATTCTTCCTGCTGGTTCGTGTTCGTCAATCGACTTGTGCGAATTTTCATCATGGTGGCGACGAGAAACTTCAGCAAGGTACTGCCTGTCAAAATTGTTTTATTAATAAATGTTGTGTACACTTACAAAGTTCTCAGTGCCTCGTTTTTAATGTCAGGGCCTTTGTTGTACTACCGATGGAGTGTGGAGTTTCTTCAAGCTGCTTTAATGGTTTAAAAATAGCGCAGTCGTGATGCTTTGTCTAAGAGCACTTACCACTTCCATTGTTAGCCTTGTGGGACAAACGATAAAAAATAGTTAAACTCTGAATGCAACAAGCTAAATCAAATTTTCTCCTCAGTACACATACCAACTCAGTATGATGTTTTAACATGACAATTTCCATTTTACACCGCAGTTCTCCTTTAAAATTTCAGCAATTTTGCCAAACCCAGCATTGTTGAGTGCTGTAGTCGATAATTTTTGTCATTAGATAAACATTTACAGTTTTGTGATTAAGATTCCAGCCGACACTAAAGGTAAAAAAAGAAAGCAAACAAGAAAACAATTCATGTCAAACCAATCAGAATTCATAACACATCTATACATGAGGGGAGGACACGTTCCCCTCTGATATATGCCTATGGGGCAAACGATCCACTGGGCAGTGAATGGCCTACACACCTGAGAGACATTTGGGAAAAATGCTCCCTCAGCGGTTCACTAGTAGCCTGGTAAACCCTCCCCTCTTACTTCATTTCATTTTGAACAGAGGGTCTGGACTGCAATCTGTTGAGGAGCATGTACTGTAAGCGACCCAAGCAACACCGGTCCAATCAGCGAACAGAGGGTGTGTTCGTGAGCCATGACGTTGACTTTGGGTGCTACATTTGAATTGTAGTGCGTATGGTAGGTAGGCTAATTGCATATGTGGCGACCAGGCGTTAGCGATTGGGTAAAGGCAGAGGCACTTGTTTTAAACTTCAGCAGAGTCCACACCTCCAGGAAGAAATCGTTTCTCACGGCCTCCGCTCCAGACCTTCTGTACAAAATGAAATGAAGTACAAGGGGCTGGTTTACCTGGCTAGTTTACGACTAAGTCTCTGTTAAAAAAAATGAAACCGCATATTCTTGCAAGGCTTGTAGAAGGCCACGGGCTTCTGTGTCCTGTAATAAAATGTTGTTGTCATAGAGCTTAAGAGTGTGCTGTTTCGTTTTCTTTTATTGAATCATCATCACTCCTGCTACCAACATCTTGATGAAACAGGTGTGTGTCAGTCCCTTCTACATCAGTACAATACGTCCACTAGAAAGATGGCAAATGGACTGTGTTTACCTGATGAACTGCAGTTTTCCCACCCATCAGAGCACCCAAAGCACTTTACAATGTGATGAACCAAAGATCCAGAGATATAGCCCCTGGTTCCCCATCATCAGGCCAGAACTGAAGAAGTCCTTTGGCTGAAAGGTGAAACGTCTTCGAGCTCCAAAAAGAAGTCCAGTTGCTTACAACTTAGCTCCTTTGACTACCAAAGTAATGGCTTACTGTACCTTCACCTATTCACACTCTCAGTCCCACACTGATGACCATAAGCTGTCCTGCAAGACACTGACCAGCACATTGGGAACAGTATGGGGTTCTAGGTTCTATATGTCCATATATATATAACATTAACGGAGGTAGCATGTGCTGTGTGGGATGGTGTGCTAGCTGATGAGCGCCGTTCATCTTCTGCAGAGATTAAAAAAAGCCCAACCAGCAAAAGCAACCCATTCTGCCCGTCAATGATCTGCTTCAAAACATCCTGTCGCTCTTTTGCTCTTTTTCTGAGTCAGCAGAAGTAGCTTTCTCAGTCTTGTGGCTTTTTTTTCTCAAAAGCTGCACTCCTCTTTTTGCCATTGCTTAGTGGAATCGTGTTGTTCCATTTGTTTTGGGTTTTTGTCGTCCCTCCAGAATGTGTATATAAGGTGTAGGTGTGGCGCACCCAGCCATGTCACTATGTACACCGCTAGCCTCTTCCTCCTGAGCCTGGTCTGCACAGCAGCTCCTCACAAGCTCAATGGTGAGTAATGCATCTCCCAACCCTGTCTCTCTCTTCCTCTCTTCCTCTGTATCTCTCTTCCTCCTTTTCCCTGCCTCTCCATGTTTCCCCTCCCTCTCTCTTTATCCCTCTATACTTATTCCCCTTTTCTCATAATCCCTCCCCCTCTCTCTCTTCCTGCCCCTTTTTCTCTCTCTCCCTCACTCTCTTTCTCCCTGTCTCTCCCCCTTTTCCTCTCCCTCCCTCTTTATCCTACTACTTATTCCTCTCTTTCTCTTAATCCCTCTCTCTCTCTCTCTGTTTCCCCATTTCTCTCTCTATCGCTCTCTCTTTTCCTCTCTTTATCTCTATCCCTCTATCCCCCTATTTCTCTTAATGCCTCTCTCTCTTCCTTTTTCTCTCTGTCCCTTACTCTCCTCCTCCCTGTCTCTCCCTTTCCTCCTCTCCCTCTTTATCCTACTTATTCCTCTCTTTCTCTTAATCCCTCTCCCTCTCTTTCTCTGTTTACCCCTTTCTCTTTTTCTCTATCTCTCTCTTTTCCCCTCTTTCTCTCTATCCCTCTATTTCTCTTAATCCCTCTCTCTCTCTTTCTTCCTCTCTTTCTCTCTATCCCTCACTCCCTTCCTCCCTGTCTCCCCCTCTTTTCCTCTCCCTCTCTCTTTATTCCTCTACTTATTCCTCTGTTTCTCTCAACCCCCCTCTCTTTCTCTGTCTCCCTCTCTCTCTCTTTCTCTCTATCCCTCACTCCCTTCCTCCATCTCTCCCACTTTTTCTCTCCCTCTCTCTTTATCCCTCTACTTATTCCCTTGTTTCTCTTAACCCCCCTCTCTTTCTTCCTCTCTTTCTCTGTATCCCTCTCTTCATCCCTCCCTGTCTCTCTCTCTTTTTCTCTCCCTCTCTCTTTATCCCTCTCTCTCTCTCTTCCTCTGCATCCCTCTCTCTTCCTCCCTCCTCTCTTTATGCCTCTACATACTGCCCTGTTTCTCTTAATCCTTCTCTCTCTCTCTCTCTCTCTGTCTCTCTCTCTTTCATTGTCTTTTTATTTCCCTCTCCATCTCAATTGTGAGGGTTAGAATGTAGAATTTTTAATGACAAAATTAGGTACAGTACGAGAACACAGATGAGAGAACAAGTCATTTTTAGTGTTCTTCTATATTCCAGATGGCAATATGTCAGTGTTCTTGAATTCCAGGTGTTTATATTTCAGGGTTGATATATATTCTAGGTGTTTGTATTTCAGTGTTTGTATATATTCCAGGTGTGGTTGCACTGAAATTATGTTGGGTCACCATTTGTACCAGAGACAAAATACGGTGAAAAACTGTGTTTTTGTGATAATATGTATTTATTTATTTGGTGTATTAGATGTACACGTATTGGTGTACTTTCCTGAACAATTATCTTAGTAAGATGCCAGGCTTCCTTGCTGAGAGCACCTCTGCTGTGGTGGATGTTGTTGACAGAGTGATGCTTGCTAATAACCCATTCCAGTTTGTTCATCTACGTATCCATTAGGGCTGGGTTAAAAAAATCGATGTATCGATTCAGGTTCAAAAAATAAAAGATTGATATTAAAATTTGCAGATCAGTACTTTAATAATAGGTCTCTTCTGGTATACGTGTCATTACTTCTATATAAATATTGGCTGGCTAAACATTTGACAGCAAACAAGCAAAACTGGCATTGATGGTAACTTTAGAAAGTTAAACCATAAAACAGCTCAATATCCACTTTAGATTTAGATTCATTATTTTGCCATTTCTTGCTTGATGGATTCATTCAGTTCATTTGATAGCTAGATAGCTAGGCTAGATAGCTAGATAGATAGATAGACAGATAGACAGAAAGAGAGATAGAGAGATAGACAGACAGACAGACAGACAGACAGACAGATAGATAGATAGATAGATAGATAGATAGATAGATAGATATTGGTTGGTTGATGATTGATTGATTGATTGATTGATGGATTGATTGACATGCCTGTCTCTCTCCCAGATGTCCGCATAACGCAGCCGTACCGCGTGGTGGCGACGGGCGGCGAGGCCAGGATAGAGTGCCGCTACGCGTCGCCGCCCCACCCCCACCCCGAGGAGCTTCACGTCACGCTGCTGAAGGGGCTGCACGGCGAGGCGGCCGTGTGCGAAGGCTACCTGAACACCACGCAGCTCAGCTGGCGCACACGGGAGCCCAACGCCTGCCACGCCAGCGTCACCAACCTCGGCGTCACCGTCACCGTCTCCGGCCTCAAGGGCGAGGACACCGACCTGTACCGCTGCCTGCTGGACGTCATATACCCCCCGCCCTACCTGCGGAGGTTCGGCAACGGCACCCTGGTGTACGTCCCAGGTGAGAGGTGAGCCTGCTTCACCACTTTCATCCACTGCTTGATGGATTGATAACAACAATAATAATAATAACAACAATAACAATAACAATAATAATAATAATAATCATCATCATCATCATCTTCACTTGAATAGCATGTTTCATCCTAAGGATGTAGCTCAAAGTGCTTCAACAGTTCTGGGCTTCATCCATTGCTTGATTAATAATAATAATAATAATAATAATAATAACAATAACAATAATAATAATAATAATAATAATAATAATAATAATAATAATAATAACTAATTTTTTCATCATCTGTATCATATATTTATGTCTGTTTATTTATCACAGAAAAAAATGAAGGTGTGAAAAACACACACTTTGACTCTTTGCTATTCATTTGCCATGCCAATAACATGGCAAGGGAAGCATGGAAGGTTTATCCATTGCCCCTCTCTACATGTCTCTACCCCTGCTGGTCACTGAAGGGTAGTGCCACTCCAGCTCATTGTGACACAGCAATTAGCAGCAGCAAAAGCTCCATCATAAACATAGCTTCATCATTGGGTCAGTTAATTGGAAACATGGATTAAGTGCAATCCATGCAGTAGAAGTTTTCACTAAAGTTCTCCTCTATGCCAGAATGAAGCTGGATTCATGCATGAGAAAAAACAACCCATTAGGAGTAGTTTCTTCTCTTTTTTGTGGTATTTAGTTTGGTTTCTTGTGTTTTTGCTTTGTTTTGGACGTGTGTGTGTGTGTGTGTTTCTCGTTGTTGGTTCTGACCGTGCCTGTTCCACAGAGAAACCGGACTGTTCCCTGCCGGAGATCCAGTTACGCCTGGGCAGAGGAGCGGAGGACTGGGCTTCGGATCAGGACCTGGTAACGGAACCGACGCCGACCCAGAACGAGAGGCAAGAGTTGGGTCTACAGTGGGTGGAGCTGCCCTTACCTCTGGTGCTGGTTCTAGCGATTCTGACCGTGTTCGCCATCATCTACCAGGTACTTTTGACGTATTTCTTGGCCTTTCAGTGCTTTATTTAGATAGCACAGGGAAGAAGGTGACAGGAAGTAAGTGGGAGAGAGAGAGAGAGAGAGAGACAGAGAGAGAGAGAGAGAGAGAGAGAGATAGGCTGACTAATATAACCCTAGGTGAAGAGTTGAGGTACTGGACCGATGCCCTCTGTCGGGGCCAGCAAATAAACAACAGCTTCCCTGCCCCTTTACAAGGACGGGCAAATTACATAAAGGAGAAATACTTAAAATGTGAAACCTGGAATCAACAGAGGATCTACTACTACTGGTGTCTGCAAGGGGTGTGTTGTGGTATCAGGTCTGTTTGGTCTACAACCAATTTAAGCAATTAAAAAAGAAAACAAAGCAAATTACCTCATGATGTTTCAGTCCACAGCTTTCTAAGCTATGCTACACATTTAGATGGCTGCATTGCTGAACTGGTATGTGAACTGCAGTGATTAGTGTTGTCTACATTATGCTGTGCTTTTTTTACAGGTCGCAGGGATTAGACACACCAGAAGACACTGCACAAGCACACAGCCACTGAGAGTGGGCATCACGCCAAAGACCTTTGTCTGACTCTACAATATTACATAATAACCTAACATTTAGAGAACTTTGTGAGTTGTCTGTATGTCATTGATATCATATATCGTTTTGTGTAATAAATCTGAGATTACTTGTAATTTACCACAGACTGTCATTGTTGAGCATATTTAGTGATATGGGCAAAGCCATGTTAAATAGCCTATGTGGTGACGTCATGGTCAAGGCGAGTGCCTGCGTGCACTGAGTTTACTTTTTGAACATGCACATAACGGCTGCACAAGTGGTGCTTTCCCAAGCCAAAGAGAGGATGGCGTTCTGACTTTTCTTTGTGAATATTAGCTAGTGCTGGATACTACCACAATGGTGATTGAAAGACTGCTGTAGTTATGGCGAGTATCCCTACAGTAATTAATGTCATTAACACATTCACACACACCCGTGATGTACAGACACAAACACGTGTAGTTAATAGGATAAAGGAGAATGCCATATGGTTCAGTGATGCTTGCACATACTGCATGGCACCAACCCTACTTACAGTAATACAGGGAACTTGACTGTTTTGTTATGAAGGAAGTCTGCTGCTCTGAAAGCTTTGTCCAGTTTTTTGACATATACAAAAAATGCTGTGCCTTTCCTTGTAGTAATATACAAACAAGATGCTATCTGTAACACTGACCAGATCCAGAAAGACCAGAAATATTGAAGTTATTCTACTAGTGTTACGAGTGCATGGCTCAAGGCAAACGCAACATAGAAGGGAGACCACACTTGAGTACAATAAAAGATACATTTATTAAATGAATTAAAGTAAGTAACTGGTGATTGCAGTCAGTATAGATGAAAGCTTAAGAAATACGAATGTACTGCAGGGCAATCAGTCATATGTTTTAAAACAACAAAACAAAAGAATGGCCGGAGAGCTGGAGTCCAAAAAACAAAGGTGCTGGTGGCCAAGGCAAAAGGAGGCAATTTACTAATTTAGATCATATTACAAATGTCTTATGGAAATGTATAGAAATGTGCTTGACATGTTATGATATCTTGGTAAATAATTTTGCATGTGAAGACTTATATGATGAACTATAGCCTAAATGTTTTGGGGAGTGAGACTATTTGATAGACTCCCATAACAAAGCATTTTGATTAGCATGACAAAAGCAATTGATAATGTACGAAAAAACTGAGAATTTTGTCCATCATTTGCATGGATGGACAAAAGCATTTGCAATTTGTTTAATGCAACGACAAACTGCTTTTTTCATCTGCACAAATGGCATGAGGATGTGACAATTGAACAAGAACTTTTGAGAATTTCAATTCTGATGTAAGAAAAATGTACCAAACCAATTGAGAAAAACTGTAATAGAATGCATGGGCAAAGATGACCATGCCCAGAACCTTCAATTTAGAATTCATCCAGTCTGTGAGAAAGGCTATGCGTGACATCACAGAGGGCATGTCCAGTTCTCTTACATACAGCCTGTGGTAGAGACACAGGAGGTTGTTATACTAAGTACTTCTCCTCAGTGACATCAATGTTCACACTGTTTTTAATCAGATTTACATTAACTTCAGCACTGAAGACATTAGCAGTTATACACTTCACAGTTACACTTCATTCATTTCAAAATTTGTACAAATTTGTAACACAGGTCAGTTTTCCATGTCTTCTCAAATTACAAAAGTTGAAAATTTGTCATTCATTTTGAAATAATGGGGTCTTGCATCTTCCAAGCTACAAATGAGACAAATCATCTTCTTGTTTTAGTGGTAAGTTCAAAAGACAGCATCTATGATGGTATGGGGGTGCAGTAGTGCCTTGGTTATGGTGTGCTTATTCATCTGGAGACTTAAAATTAATGCTAAATGATATATATATATATATATAAGTTCTGAACTGCACAAGATGGCACTCGCACATTATATTTTGAGGGTAGACCTTACATATTACCAGATAATGAGGTCAAACTGCATTCTATACAAAATTCCAACTGTGTGGCTCCATCATAAGGGCAACCAGATGCTAAAATGGCCAGCGTGCTGTCCAGAACTGTCATATTTTAGGCATTATAAAAAGGAAACATGATGAAGACACCTACCAGTTGGGCTGCTGAAATGACAAGGACAAGATAGAAAGCCCTTTCTTATACAAAATCATCTTGTCAGTAACATAATTAACTGTGAAGTGTCTTCTGTTGTTTTTTCTTCTCTTACTCAACTTTTCCTGCCTTTTATTTACACTGTCCCAACTTTTTTGAAACACGTTGCTGGCCTAAAAGTTAAAATGACCATGAATATCCCATATAACAACAAAAAAATCCAGTTTCAATAACAGATATGTTGTCCTTGGACTATTCTCAAAAACATATATTGCTTGTATGATTTGATTTGATTGCTTTGTAGCATTTCTTTTTAATTTACATTTAACACAACGTCCCAAATTCATCAGAATTGGGGTTGTATTTTTAGTGAAGCCTTAAGTGTAACTTTTGTGATTGAGTTGGGTCACTCATTCAAAAACATGGTGGCGCGGGTTTAGCACCTCTCTGAGTGCTTATCTAGTTGTTTTTTGTGATCGTGTGTGGTGGTAATTAATTACCCAAAGTTAAGAGGCAGCTGGCGAGACAGTCAGAGCTGGGAGGGATTCTTTTCCTTTCGTCCCCTGCTGTGAGAGAGGCCCACACACACACACATACACACACAGAGAAATGCACACACACATAAATGCACACATACACACACACACACACATACACACACACGCACGCACACACACACAAATGCACACACGGGCACACACACACACACACACACACGCACACACGCGCACACGCACACGCACACGCACACACACACACATACTCTATGTAACTGACTGATTAGTAACTCATTCAGTACATAAAACCTAATTTAGCACCTGCCATTGTCTACCCATGTAGTCTAACCATAATACTCACATCTTCTGATGAAATGAAAGGGTCAGTATTGACACATTCATCTATAAATAAAACAGGTAAAACAGGTGAAACAGAGTGAGTCCTCAGGAAATGGAAAAAGTGAAAATATTATTATTATTATTTTTATTTTTTTTCAAAAAAAATTACTGACTTTCCTCCTGGTTCGTCCTGCCAGGAGGGGGTCTGTGCAGGAAGAGAAAAGAAACAAAGAAAAGAAAACATTTTTTTCAATTAACAAATAACAGTTAAGGTCTGAGTGAGTTTGACAGTTATAACAGTTAAGGTCTCAATGAGTTTGACAGTAATAACAGTTAAGGTCTGGGTGAGTTTGGCAGTTATAACAGGTAAGGTCTGAGTGAGTTTGACAGTTATAACAGTTAAGGTCTGAGTGAGTTTGACAGTTATAACAGTTAAGGTCTGGGTGAGTTTGACAGTTATAACAGTTAAGGTCTGAGTGAGTTTGACAGTTATAACAGTTAAGGTCTGAGTGAGTTTGACAGTTATAACAGTTAAGGTCTGGGTTAGTTTGACAGTTATAACAGTTAGGGTCTGAATGAGTTTGACAGTTATAACAGTTAAGGTCTGAGTGAGTTTGACAGTTATAACAGTTAAGGTCTGAGTGAGTTTGTATACGCTGTCTTGACTTACCTTGCGTGCTTGCGCCTCCCTGTATGTAGAAAAGGGTTAGATATTTTAACTGAAATGCATTTACCAATTCACAGACACAGATGAACATCAGAACAGTCACATTTACAGATACTGACAAACGTCCGAAACGTCGCGTTCACAGACACTGATAAACATCAGAATAGTACATGTAATATTGTCCAGTTACACGGCTTATTTACTTACTTAGTTTAACTACATGTGCTGTCCTCAGTTGTGTATCCAGCACATGTGGCAAACTGACCTTACTAAGGAGGTTTTGTCTGGATCAGGGGCGTAGCCAGAAATCAGAAAAAAAAAAATCAGGTGGGCCTTGGGCCTAGAGAATACTGTTAAAAAAAGCTTGGTTGAACTTAAAAATAAAGTAAACTGATTTGACTGACTTTTTTAAAGTTATTTCAAGTACACTGTGTAGAGTTAGCAAGAACTCAATACTTTAGGTTGGTGGGCCGACTTTAGTTGATTCACCTAACAAGAACTGAGAGGGAGAGCAGTCACCCCAGGCTCGTTAACATGGCAGTCAGAACACACTCTCATCCTAGCGATGTTACTCTATCATACTGCCCTCCCCTTCAGAAAGCCCAGCCCATCCCATGCGATCCAGCAGTTCTTAAAGGTTGCTTGATAACACTAAACACAAGCACAGCAGTGTGCAGAGCTCCACAGCCAGTAATAACAATAATAACAAATTGTGCACGTGGAGCGGCACTTTGTAACGGTTCTTTTAAGTGCTATGAGGAAACCTGCGGAGTGAGATGGAACTTTGTAATGGAATGTTATGAGGACAACCTGTACGATTATACTCATATTACAACATCTTGGAACATGATTCACCCAATCACAATCAAGGAACTGAAAAAGCAGTTTTAGAATATGGAATTTTGGAATTTTTTATTTTTTACACATTTTTTACAGAACTTTTAACATTTCAAACTCTTAAAGGTTAATAAAAAAGGACATTACTTGACATCTCTAGATGGCAAAAAATAGTGGCAAACTTACAGAACCAAAGACCGGCGAGGATCATCCCCACGACCAGGAGGACAGCGGCCCCTACTGTCCAGATATGATGTCGACCTAAAACATGTGTCACACAGGAAAAAGGATTGCTCTGAAAGGTAGGTGCTTCAAACCATAGACTAACTTAATGTTTGTGTTTGCCTGCAAACATATCAGTGGAATGTTTTTACCTCTGCCAGGCAGAGGTTATGTAATCATTGGCCTTTGTTTGTTGGTTGGTTGGTTAGCAAGATAGCTCAAAAAATACTGGATGGATTTTGATGAAATTTTCAGGGTAGGTCAAAAATGGGCTAACTGAAAAGTGATCAGATTTTGGTGGTGATCCGGATCACCATCTGGATGCAGGATTTTTTAAATAGGATTCTTCACCATTGTGAGATAGAGAACTTTCGCCCTCTTGTTGTGACATGCGTTTGCTTGCTAAACCACCTTCCTGGTGGATGGATTTTGATGACATTTTCAGGGTAAGTCAAAAATGGGCTTAAAAACTTAACTTAAAAATGATTAGATTTTGGTGGTGATCCGAGCTTCCCTGGCAGAGATCTGAGGTCTCTGAGTGTTTTTCTAGTTTTTAAATAAAAATTAACCAAATGTGTTGCAAGCTGAATCGAAACCCCTCTACAGTAAATGCCATGCGCAGAAAGCTCGGCTAGAAAACTATTTCAACGTGTGTGTTTGAATGTTCTATGTTGTGTTGTGGCTTTCTGGGTGCAAGACAAATCCATTAATTCATTCATTCATTAAACAAAATAACCTGCAAACACAATGTCCACAGCATTGGCAGGCATGTCAGTTAGGAATCATTAGGCGCTATAACAGACAGTGTGACCAGACCTGCTCTTTTTTCAAACATAAGCAGACGCACCTCAATGAATTAGAATAATATGAGAAGATTTAATTATTTCAATGCAATACGAAATGCAAAAGTTGCATTGAGGGCCTAAATGAATGAATTAATGAAGCACATTCTAACCTAATTCATTGAGATGTGCCTGTACTTGGGCACCTAAAAATGGCATCTGGCTAAAATTTAAAATGTTTATGATTGCAACATCAATTCCCTGCTGTACATGTGGATAACAGAACTGTGGCAAAATGCATTCTATTTTGTGATTTTGTGAATGGGCAATCAAACATTTATATAACAGGAAAATTAAAATCAATTTACTCCGTAAGTAGTTTCTCTGTATTGTTATTCCATATGTATATCTGTATGGCCAATACTGTGCTCCTATTGATCAATGTGAACTAATATCTCACTATTGGTAAACATACCTGATAAAGACTTGGCCATCATCGGATAATCTTTGGATAAGCGGTAATATACCAGATCTGCATAGAGGAGACACACGTATGCAGGATGACAATGTGACGTCAAAATGATGGTGGAATGATTACATTTAGTTGGTGATCTGAGTTGTCCTGGCGAAGGTCTGTGCTCTCTGAGTGCTTTTCTAGTTCATTCGTTCATTTAATCATTAAACAAAATAACCTGCAAACACACTGTCCACAGCATTGGCAGGCATGTCAGTTATAAATCATAGGCACTATAACAGACAGTGAGACCAGACCTGCTGTTTTTTTTTATATATAAGCAGATGCACCTCAATGAATTATTATGAAAAGGTTTATTTATCTCAATGTAATTAGAAGATCATGAAAAGGTTTATTTATTTATTATTTCAATCCAATACAAAATGCAAAAGCACCCCCAACCATGTGCTGAGGGCATCTGGCTAAAATTTAAAATGTTTATGATTGCAACATCAATACCCTGCTGTACATGTGGATAACAGAACTATGGCAAAATGCATTCTAGGGTGATTTTGTGAATGGGCAATCAAACATTTATGTAACAGGAAAATTAAAATCCATTTACTCCGTAAGTAGTTTCTCTGTATTGTTATCCCGTATATATATATATGTGTGTGTGTGTGTGTGTGTGTGTGTGTGTGTGTGTGTGTGTGTGTGTGTGTGTGTGTGTGTATGTATGTATGTATGTATGTATGTATGTATGTATGTATGTCTGTATGTCTGTATGTATGTATGTATGTCTGTATGTCTGTATGTATGTATGTATGTATGTATGTATGTACATGTATATGCACATGTATATGTATATACATGTTTATGGCCAATATTGTGCTCCTGTTGATCAATGTGAACTCATATCTCGCTATTGGTAAACATACCTGATAAAGATAGCAGATCACTGTCGTAATAGCTGTCATATGCCAGATCTGCATAGAAAAAACACACTTATGCAGGATAACAATGTGAAGTCAAAATGATGTCAGTACACATGTTGCGCGCCATTTTTAAGTGTGCGTCGCCAGGTCATGCACGTTTTTGTAACTGTTGCGCGACACTGGAGCATTCAAAACAATAGGCAATAACGAGTGTATCTTTACTTCTAATCTTAGCCTAGTAGCTACCAGCCTAACATGTCTTTGCCATTGGTACAAATAGGCTAATATTGTTGGAAACTTACAATAAATACAAAGACTGACTAAAAACATTTAGGATTTATTCAGTTTCATTCCCAAATCAAGATGTAAACCTGCAATTCAGTCATGTTTCACTCCTCTGAAATGGAAGACCTTCCGAACTGTTTGATTGCTGTGGCATGATGGCACCTCTGATGCGGGTAAGATTGAAGTGTGTGTCGAGTGCCAGTACGAAAGGGGCGCATCAGTGACATCACAATCTCCCACGACATGACAGACGCGGCGAGCACAAACAAGTCTTTACACTCTTAAAACTACTGAAAGCAACATAATAGAGCTACTACATTTGGCTCCAAATCAACTCTTGCAAAGGCAGACACATTCAGCCTCTCCAAACATGACTGCACCGCACCTAATTCTGTTTCATGCTGTTCTAGTTTGGTGGAGGAGATGGAGCAGGGAGAATGACAGGTTCTTGGCTATGCTAGTCACAGGCTACAATCATTCAAAGCCCATTCGGTCATAGCGCACCAAATAGAAGATCTAAACGTTCTACACAAACACACATACTTACTTATAGTTCGCTAAGTGAATGTGTGCTGCAACAAAACTTCTCCAGTAATCACAACTGTAGCATAGCTTTTTCTAATTTACACACCTACGTCACTTTGTTGGCCTTTTTTTTATTCACTCTCCGTATACAGCGCATGTCCGTAAGTAGGCGGAAAAACGAGTGTTTGGTGTGAATGAGCCCTTAGGAAACAAAGCCAAGCACTATGTGTTTTAGTCTATTAGTTGTGCTCAGCTGTGGGTCTAGCATTCAGTGCCCTGGTGACCCCAGGGGAACGCTATGCTGCATTCTTTTATTCGCGGAGTAGTGGCGGTTTCCTGCCAGCACCACACACACACACACACTTTCACCCACACACACACACACTTACACTGACACACACACACACACTTACATTGACACACAGTCAAACACACTTTCACCCCCACACACACACGCACGCACACACACAGTCTGGTCTCGTACTCCCTGCAGCTTAGTCCCTCTCATGACACAATTTGTTCTGCAGAGTAGAGGAAGATGGAGGACCAGAGGACACACACACACACACACACACACACACACACACACACACACACACACATAAAACCATTCTGTTCCACACTCAGACATTCAGACTTAAACACTCCGACAGGCAACTCACTGCTGTATGTTCTGCTCTCCCCCTCTTTGGGCTTGTGGGCCACATGAGAGCCCTCGGCCTGAGGTTTGGTGACCACCATGGAGGTCAGTGGGGTCACAAAGCCGTACCTCAGGGCGAGATCGAGGGCTTCCTGCTTTACTGCCTTCTTCTCCTCGCCGCTCAGCATGACCCTGAAACATGACGTCACTGGTGAAGTTATGGAAAGTATGGAAAATACTGTAAAGTACATTGTAAAGTATGAATTCAGGCCCTAGTAAAATAACACACTCAACAGTGTGCAGAGGTGGCCAACCCGGCTGGAGAGAGTAAAAGTCCTGCCAGATCTTCCTTCTGCCTGTGCTCCTAATACAGGTGATTTCACTAATTAGCTCATCTACCTGGCTGAAGTACTAATTGGGATCAGATGGTTCAGTGAATTGGATAGGAACATATCTGTGGTAGGACTTTTATGTTCTGACGTTGTGCACTGCAATCTTGTTAAGTGTAATGTAATGTAATGCAATCTGGCTTCAGATGCTACAATCCAACACATCTCTTCCACCCTTCCTTAAATCATCCCACTCTCACTAGCACAACTCTTCAGCCAGGTAGAAGACATCATTAGTTAGTTTGTTTGTTTATTGTCCCCTTCACAGTCATTTTACATTTTAGATCCTGCTTTGCAAATCATCCAACATATAGTACATATTCATCCATAGTTTGTGAAATCTCCTGTGTGCACAGATACAATGCAGTGATCTGGAATATGTGTTAGCCAATTGTATATTCCGAATCCAGGTTGCCAATCACTGCAAAGACATGGGCACAAACACATTGTAACACTTAAAGGTGCTACGTATAGGATTTTTATATTATAATATCCCCAAATGACCTGTAAACATCAAAGGAATGAGCAGAAGTAAGTGCAGTTATATCACAGGAATTATGACTATGTATTGGGCTGCTGAGATATTTATTACAGTTAGCACGCTAAGTAACAATCACTCCATTGTTGTTATACAAGTTTCTGCGAAAAAACACAGCCAGCCAACCTTGGCCATGTCTTTGCGTCGTCGTGAGATTTGGCTGTGTTGTGCGCTACCACCACAAAATAGCAGAAATTGGGGATATTTTAACCTAAAAATCCTACATATACACATAGCTCTTTTAAGGACCAAAGCACTCACTCTCTGTCCAAGAGCTGTTTCAGTGTCAGATAGGCCCACAGTCTCTGAAGGAAGTTCTCGAAGCCACTCATCACTGGAGAGGGGTTTTCATCCTGGCTGGGTTTGATATCAGTGTACGTCATCACCTCCGTGTTGGTCTGCAGACATGGAGACATGCACTGTGATTCTCAGGGATGATGACATCATGATCACAAAGCAGTGGCTATGGCAGCCATAGCAATACCATTAAGGCTAAACGTAGCTAGTAATACCATTAAGGCTAAAGGTAGCTAGCAATACCATTAAAGGAGAACTGAAAACTGGCATGTTAAAACATCATACCGAGTTTGTATGTGTATTGAGGAGCAAAATTGATTTAGCTTGTTGCATTCAGAGTTTAACTATTTTTTATAGTTTGACCCAGAAGGCTAACAATGGAAGTGGTAGGTGCCCTTAGAGGAAGCATGACGACTACGTTATTTTTAAACCATTAAAACAGGTCGAAGAAACTCCACATTCCATTGGTAGTACAACAAAGGCTCTGGCATTCAAAACGGACCACTGAGAATATTGTAAATGTACACAACGTTTACTTAAAAAGCTGTTCTTACATGCAGTCATTTGCAGTTGTTTCTCGTTGCCGCCATGATGAAAGTCCAAACAAGTTGATTGTACTACCTGTCCTCCTATTCTTCCTGCTGGTTCGTGTTCGTCAATCGACCTGTGCAGACTTTCATCATGGCGGCGACGAGAAACTACAGCAAGGTACTGCTTGTCAAAACTGTTTTATTAATAAATGTTGTGTACTCTTACAAAGTTGTCAGTGCCTCGTTTTTAATGTCAGGGCCTTTGTTGTACTACCGATGGAGTGTGGAGTTTCTTCAAGCTGTTTTAATGGTTTAAAAATAGCGTAGCCGTCATGCTTCGTCTAAGGGCACCTACCACTTCCATTGTTAGCCTTCTGGGACAAACGATAAAAAATAGTTAAACTCTGAATGCAACAGGCTAAATCAATTTTGCTCCTCCGTACACATACCTAACCCGTACACATAACTCGGTATTATGTTTTAACATGCCAATTTTCCTTTAAGGCTAAAGGTAGCTAGTAATACCATTAAGGCTAAAGGTAGGTAGTAATACCATTAAGGCTAAAGGTAGGTAGTAATACCATTAGGGCTAAAATGGATCCATAGTCTATTTAGATTATTTTGCTGTCTACTGTAAATTTGTAGTTCTGCTTCGGCAGTAAAAGCCGACAACAACAACCAACATCTAACAACAACAACAAACAACATAATCAACAACAACCACAATAATAATATAAAAATAATATAAAAATAATATAATAATAATAATAATAATAATAATAATAATAATAATAATAATAATAATAATAATGTTCTTTTTTGGACCAAACTTAGGCCATGTTCCCACCCCCCTGCCCCAGGGTGAAAGCCATGCTCTTCCTCCTTTTTTTGTCACGACAGACAATAACGTTTTTCTGATTCCAATTCTGATTCTGATTCTTTCCGGTTTACAACTACTACCTCTGGGTTAAATATTTCAGGTATGTCATTAACACCCACAGAGCCCCTGCCAAAGAGCCTACCGATACTGCAATGACTGCAGTGCTGAAGTCAGTGATGTTGGAGATCTGCCCCGCCACCACAATCTCAGAGCCATTGTAGTAGTGGATGAAGGCAGACTGGGTCAGATGTGTGGCACCCTTGTAGGCCATCTTCACATTCGTCAGGAGCGGAACGGCCACTTCCTCATAGAAACCCTGTTCACCAAGACAGGTTAGTGACAGAAAAATGATAGATTGATGGTTGGATGGATGTATGAATGAATTTCGTTTGCTAACACTGGGTACGTCCAGATGTCCAGGCTAGAGATCTCCACCTCTGCTAGCATTTTGTGGTGGAACCATACACTGTATTTAAGGGAGCTAGACAACCCCTCTGTGACGTCACACATAGATGGGGTGAAGCCAGAATTGAAGGTTCTGGGCGCTGTCATCTTGGCCAATTCATTCCGTGAATGTCAATGTGAATTATCTGGGGATTTAAGTATTGGTTAAAAAAAAAACAGTAGTCAGTAGGAAATTGCTCGCTTCCACAGCCAGCCCCCAATGAACACGTGAGGTATTGCAACTTTACAATGTTTTTCATGTCCATGAGTGTGGCTGTGTGTTTGTGCGCAAGTGTGTACGCATGTGCGTGTTTTAGTTTAAATTGCACATTTGGTGTCTAGTGAAACGCAATTGTAATCCTCTGTGCAATGCTTGTTACATAGTAAATTGACAAAGTACACTTTGACTTTGACTTTTGACTTTGCTCAGTTTTGGCTTCATTGCTTTGGCCTGGAACATTGTCGCTTGGGTGCAGCGTGTCCGTACCTCCAGCTGAAGGACTGCGTCGGTGCCCTCGTAAATCCTGCGAGCCACACCGCCGTTCTCCTGAGCCATCTTCTGCAGGAACTCAAATCTGACATCAAAGCCGAACCCCAGACAGTACAGGGGGAAGCCCTTCCCAATGGCTCTTCTGACGTTCGCCTCGATTTTGTCCGGGTCGGCCTCACCTATCGTGACAAACACGCACCACCACTATAAAACTCACTGAAGTGTAATGTGTTAGTGTATTTACTGTCAACACTGTTCTTCGTGATTGTTAAGCAGTACATATGTGCTGGGGTACAGGTAGAATTTTCATCGCCATAAAAGATCATTATGCCAGGCCCTTGAATTGTGTTCAAATGTGTGTGTGTGTGTGTGTGGTGTATGTGTGTCTGTGTGTGTGTGTGTGTGTCTTTGTGTGTGTGTGTGTGTGTGTGTGTGTGTGTGTGTGTGTGTGTGTGTGTGTGTGTGTGTGTGTGTGTGGTGTATGTGTGTGTCTGTGTGTATATGTCTGTGTGTGTATGTGTGTGTGTATGTGTGTATATGTCTGTGTGTGTATGTGTGTGTGTGTGTGTGTGTGTATGTGTGTATATGTCTGTGTGTGTATGTGTGTGTGTGTGTGTGTGTGTGTGTGTGTGTGTGTCTTAGGACCAGAGTTAGGTTGTCCATCGGTCAGCAATATGAGGATGGAAGCCACGCCTTCTTTGTGTTCTGTTTGAATCATCTTCACCCCCTCCAACACAGCAGCATTTATGTCTGTGCCTGCAGAGAACAGAAGGAATCCATATTTCATGCCACCATGACTATGCTCTCTACAAGCCAACAGTGTCTACAAGTGCTAATGACTGTGTGTGATTTGTGTGTATACTGCGGGCTTACTTCCTCTACTCTCTATTCGTCCAACAAACTCTTTGGCTGCTTTCACATTCTGTTGGGTTGCCCCGATGAGTGTACGTTTCCAAGGTGATATTTTGTCATCAAAACAGATCAGGCCAAAACGATCGTTCTCAGCCAAATCATCCAAAATCTTCAGCAAAGCTGTTCGAGTCTGGAAATGAGTTACACAATCCCAAATATTTTACTATAAAAATGTTAGGAAAAAAAAAACAACTATAGGGTTAACCCTATATGTTTTTGGAAAGCCTAAAGTATTATACTTGTACATCTTAAGTGGCTATTCATTCGAAACTTCACAGTCAAAGAGTGACATGTCACCACGGTCATTAGGACTACATAAGTACCTGACTGATTTTCTGGCCTAACATGGACCCACTTTGGTCAATAACGAAGACCACGTTTTTGGGAATGCGTGGTAGATCAGCTGGGGCAAAATAATGGGCAAAAAAGCCCCCAACGACCTTTAGAGGACAAAAAGACAAAGAGAATGCAGGATGTAATCATTGTCCAGATGTCTGACACCTTGTTACAGCTGAACAATAGGAAGACAGATAGGTTTACGAATTAGTTTGTTACTCCCTTCTACATCAAAGTTAGTTTGTACCATATGTACCGCCCTACAAAGGCAAAGTGCAGTAACTACGTAAACACTGAAACTGAGAAAAATGCCTTTAAGGTTGCCATAATGCTTTGTCATACAATAGTTAGGTATAATAGTGGCAACGCTTTATGTACTTGCCACACTCTTGACAGTTGTAAGGATCTGGCCACAGATCCCCACGGTTTTCCCCAGAAAGCTGTATATAACTCTGCCGGGCACGAAAAAAGAGTGCTGTTCTTCGTTTATTATAATGAAGTAAACTATGAAACTGCAGAAGGTGGACATAGTCTGCAGTACTCGACCAAATAATACAATTATGGTCCTTTTATGGATCACACTCTCATGCTGTAAGGTGTTTTAGAAGAGAGAGAAGAGGGGGCAACCCAAAGTGACGTCATCAGAGGGCGATCATTACACAGCACACAGCAATGCCCTGAAATCAGCCAGCTTGTTACGTACCAGCATCTCTCCATTGGAATGAGGTCTCTCCACGTCGTAGATAATTTTAAGGTCACCACTGAGTCCATGTTCGCCACAGCCGTCACACTGCGTCTGCTGGACCTCAGTGGGGGAGAAGGTTATCCACGCCTGGAAGAAACAAAAGTAATATACAGCAGGACTGCACAGTATATCCAAAATATCGTGATATCGCAATATACAATATCATGATATACATATTGCAAAACATGGCTTAACTACAATAAATGGGACATTACTGTAAGATGTTTCCCATCATCAGGCCAGAACTACAGAAGTCTTTTGAATGAAAGCTCCTAAAAGAAGTGGAGTTGCTTACAGCTTAGCTCCTTTGACTACCTGAACCCCTGGGGTTCAGTGCCAGAAAGGAGGCAAATTAAACTCACAGCCATCCGGTGTGAGGGCTGATCTCTGGCCTCCAAGCCGCCACCACCACCACAGTGTGCCAGAGGGTAAAGGTGAGGGTGTTTTTTTTACTGTTTCTTGTGTTGGTGTATTCTTACACAACAGGCAGATCTGTGCTCCATGTGTCAGCACCAGAACCACATTCAGAGCTGGGTTCTCATGGGGACCCAGGTTCAAATCCCGCCAGAGTAATTTCCCTAAAACCATACCCCATCTTTCTCTCCCACAGATTTCCTGTCAACTCCTCACTACCCTACCCAAAGACTGAAACATAACTTAAAATGTCTTTGACCGTATTTCACAAACTGAGTGTTAATGTAATGATGGTGTTCTGATAGCATGTTAATGTCAGCATCCTGGGATGTAAATACATTAAATACACACATGCAATACATGCAGTTCTGAGTGTTACCTCTTTATCCACATGTGATTTTGTGACAGCAGTGGTCAGTGTTTTTGAAGCCAATGAGCCTTCCACCTTTAGAAACTTGATTCCAGGCTTCTCGTACACATTTACATTAATCTGGGGCGAAAGCAAAAAAAAAAGAAATTCAAGTAGACTATGCCACTATTTCACAGCATACATTAAAATATTCAATTACAAATATTTGACCTTTGACCTTTCTGCCTGTCCTCCTCTCTATAAACCTTTCACCTTGAAGTCCCTGACGATTTGGCCGGGTCGGGCGTTGATGAGCAGCTCGTAGTTGCCGAGGCGACGCTGCAGCAGCTCCTCATAGGTGAGTTCAAAGGTCACCTTGTTGTGGGCAGCAATCGACACAGACGTTCTGAAGTCCTCTAGAGTTCTGCCCACAGCACTAAAAAAAGACAATTATAGTGACACCTTCATATTCAGACCTTTGAAATAAATAAAGTATCTATACTACGTCGTTCTAGCGCCTCTGGTCTACAAAGACTGTTTACCCGTGTTCACACAAGAGCCGCATCAATGGGACATTGCGTCGCTGTGATATTGCATTATTGTGTCACACAAGAGCTCGCATTAACGGGGCATTACGTTTCATTTAATTATTGTTTTTGCTCGCTGCAGCGCCACTGGACTGCAAAAAATTGTGTTGTGGTGACCTTGCCAAACTGTAAAGCACTTTGAGCTGCATCTTGCATGTATGAATTGTGCTATACAAGTACAGAGCATTACCTATCTATCTATCTATCTATCTATCTATCTATCTATCTATCTATCTATCTATCTATCTATCTATCTATCTATCTATCTATCTATCTATCTATCGTACCTACCTATCTATCTATCTATCGTACCTACCTATCTATCTATCTATCTATCTATCTATCTATCGTACCTACCTATCTATCTATCTATCGTACCTACCTATCTATCGTACCTACCTATCGTACCTACCTACCGATCATGGAAAAATATTTTTGAAATTCGGCCACAAAGGAAACTGACTCTGCAGTGCCAGCCTGAGCTCAATCCAAATTGAGGTGAGCGATTTTTGCTTATTTGGGGTTTTCAACAGGAGTTACATATGCATTTGTGTGTCTGATCTAGATCCTCCAAAACTGAGCAGAGTAATTCTAATAATTGTTTAGAGACACTAGATGAGAAGAGGGGCTGACTGAAGACTCTTGTTGTGCCTTGCAGCTCACAAGGTCGCAGAAGCGCAGCATTAGTTCCTCTGAAATAGTTAATCATTTCACGTGTATGGATGCCTGGCAGGTTTGGGCTGATTCACAGGGCTGTAAATATGGAAAGATTAACTTGTATAAATGCCGGCAGTCAAAGCTGTGTGATTGGCAGTCAAATTCTGTCTGTCTGCCTGTCTGTCTGTCTGCCTGTCTGTCTGTCTGTCTGTCTGTCTGTCTGTCTGCCTGTCTGTCTGCCTGTCTGTCTGTCTGCCTGCCTGTCTGTCTGTCTGTCTGTCTGCCTATCAGTCTGTCTGTCTGCCTATCTGTCTGTCTGTCTGTCCCTTACCCTCTCTCTGGTGGTTGCCCTGCTGCATTAGTTTGTTCTGGTGCTAATTTTCAGGGGAGGTCAAAAGTGATTAGATGTTGGTGGTGATCTGAGCTGCCCTGGCGGAGGTCGGCGCTCTCTGAGTGCTTTTCTAGTTTTGTTCTGGTGCTACTGGACCTTGTGCCTTGTGTATGTCTGCTTTCTTGTGTTTTCTTGGCAAACTGACGAGCTACATCCTTTGTATTAATGCATTGTGTACACTGTATTTGTATTAATACACAGTATTAAGACTTCCTCTTTACTAGTTAATGATTCACATGTGTAGATAGATGCCTGGCGGCCTGAGGCCGAGTCACAGGGCGGTAAAACAGGAAACATTAACTTGTATACATGCCGGCAGTCACAGACGTGTGCCAACAGGACTGTAAAATTAATCTGCGTGTGAACTGTGTGTGTATATGGCTCTACCATGAAAAAGGAGCATTGGCTTTTCTGTGTAGTTAATAGGTTCACTCTAAAAAGTATCTATCTGTCTGTCTGTCTGTCTGTCACAACAAATCTTGTGTTGTGTATTTCTTGGCAAACCGTCAAAGCACTTTGAGCTACATCCTTTGTATGGAGTGTGCTATACGTGTGAAGATTATTATTTATCTACCTACCAACCTTACATAAATATGATGAAATGCATACTTAGACCCACATGAAATGCATAAATGCATACTTGGACCCTCATTTGGCCTTTACACCATAGCTTTTCCATGTGAGTTTGGTGTGAAGATGTCAGAAATATGAAAAGACTGATATTTTAGGTGAATATTTGGTTTAAACAACATACCTGGGGGATGCTGTGGCTAGATCACCCATAACCTTAAACAGGAAGTGCCCATGGGGACCCAGGTTCGAATCCCAACAAATGATGAATTTCCCAAATCACCCCATCTTTCTGTTCCATTCCTTTCCTGTCACATTGTCACTGTCCTGTCCAATAAAGGCACAAAAGGACAAAATATACTTAATAAATAAACAAACAGCACACCTGACCAGTCCAGCTGTTTGGCCCTGATCCACAGCCTCCTTGTACTGCTGTTCAGCCTCCTCCTTCTTCTTGACCACTCCATCATACATCTTCCCATCAATTGTCCTATTAGAGGGCAAACCACAAACATATATGTGTGTAACTATTGGGTAGTAACATAATTATTACCATTACAAGCCTGCATTGGTATATTTGTATCCCAATTTTCTTTGGTAGGCTAAAGTGAATGTACTGTAGCAAACCCACATCCTGAATTTGCTGATGAAGGCCGTTTTAGGGATCTTCACGTGGAAGTCAATCTCAGAGGAGTTGTCATGGCGATTAGCCACACGACTGGTGATGACTGTGATGGCATAGCGACTGGTCACTGTGGCATTGATGTGAAAACTGTAGATATCTCCACTGTGCCTCTGCAAGGAATAATAACAAAACATTAAAAACTTACAGCTAATTCTTCCCTCTAAGGCTCCATTTCCACCGCACTCTCTGCGTGTTCAGCGCGTGGCCGTATTCTGTCCGTATTCATTTAGAATGCACGTTAGCAGATGAGACCATAGATTTACATAGAAGACTAGATTCCTCGCCGCGTCTTCCAGAACGTCCGCACAGGGCAGCCATCTTACCACAGTCAAGCTTTCCCACAGAACCTGCTGTTACCTATATAATAGGTAAACTGAGGTAAGACCCGGAGGTGCTTAAAATGTTTTTAGCCTTATCTCGCTGAAATTTTGACGTATAGACAAATTTTGACGTATAGACCACATTATTAATGTGGCTGTAATTCTGGGTGTTTGAACATGTTAAAGTTGTACATTTTCTCTTAAAAACGGCTTATTGCAGCTGTCAAAGTTACGTTTCATAGCTAGGCTAGCTCATAACAATTGTACGAGTACATGGAAGGTTAAGTAAGATAATAATTCCAATAACTGAAGTTACACTTGCACATGGTTTTCATTTTCGGGTTGGTTAATTGACTACAGCTTACATTATGATTTCTAGAGGAAATTAAATTACTGGCTGCCACTGACGATGCCAGACTTCTGCGCAGCCTTCGGTTGCTCAAACTGGCGATGTCTGAAGTAGGGTACGCGGGATCACCTTTCACCAGTAAGATCATACATCATCAATCATTTTTAAGGATAATCGTTAGCGTATTTAGTGAGATATAATGTCCAATACAGTTCCTGATATGAGCAGCCGGGCAAGGACAACAGCATCATACGAGGTTCATTTTTTATTTAAAACTAATATTTTAATAAAATACATTTTTGCACACTCTGCTTCAGCTTTCAGCCCATTCGTATCCAGTTCATATACATTTACAAATAAATTCTTGCTTGAATTTGAGCACAGAGTCTCTGCTGTCTTTATTCATTGTAAACGTCTGTGGCAGTATTATTTGTCCCTTCGGGGTGGCGTAATCTGGGTCTGCAATTGGCCTACTGGAATATTTTCGCCAAGCTGAGTAGCATACTTAAAAAACATAACATGATTATTCATCATTAATATCATAAATGCATACTAACGTTTTTTTTGTATATAACAAATCAATCCGTTTCAATATCGAGTGAAATTTGAGGAAGTTACGGTCATTTAAAAAGTACATATCCCTACCAACGCACTGTAATGGGTAAGCCTGCTGTCTGAGGTAAGATGGCCGCCATGTGCGGACGTTCGACTTCGTTGACGGGCAACGGGGACGAGGAATCTAGTCTTCTATGGATGAGACCATTCCCACCGCAAGCGTGTTCTGAGCGTATTCTGTCCCCATACAAACCATTGACTGTATATTGACCTTATTCTGGAACCGACCATGGGCGGCGTGACGCGCTTCCGTATTGTAATGCTATTTCCGGGTACTATGCGCCCTAATGCAACCTTCTACTGTATATGGATGCAACTCAGCTGATGTTACTTGAAATCTAACGATCTAAAATACCGGTCCATACATCTAGTATCGGAGTAAGCTATGCAATTAGACTACTGCTCCATGCTTCTAAATGTAATATTTCTGAACGTCACCAAACACGATATAAAACATTGTAACATTTTAGTGTGGGAACTTGGCTCAGCCAGAGGATAGGCAAACCGGGACCGAACTAAATATACAACGCCTTAGAGCAAAATAACATCGTATTCCACAGGATCCGCACACAGAACAACTAGATTAACAAATGAGAATGATAGCACAGGAAATTATGATGTTGGGAGAGTGCAGTGAATCCGTGCGCTTTGCCCAATGTAGAGAGCTGGGTCGTCAGTGACTTGCTGTCGGCGCAGACGGGTCAGTAAAGTGCAGGTGTACCCATCTATGAAACAGCGCGACAGGCTGCTATGCATTACCTAAAGTGAAATTAATCTATTGCTATTGGTGGCTTGCAGAAGCTAAACGTGAGATGTTGCTAGGAAAACAGTAGCTTAAGCAATGTGGTCTGCAGTTAGGGAAGTAAAAATTACAATGGACGTTTTATTAATAAAGAAACAACCCATTTCTGTTCGTTCGTTTTTTTTCCCTCAAATCTCCCTACTGTTCCGCGCTTCTACATTTAATGTTTCTGAACGTCACCAAACACAACATTAAACATTGTAACATTTTCGTGTAGGAACTTGGCTCACGTGAAGCGGATAGAGCTGCGTCGTCAGTGGCTTGCTGTCAGTACAGGCGGCTCAGTCAAGTGCAGTTGTATGCGTGTGTGTTGTCTAGCATCTTAATCAGCATTGCCTAAGGTGAAATTATTGTATTGGTGGCTTGCAGAAGCTAAACGTAAGATGCTGCTGGAAAAATAGTATCCTAAGCAACGTCTGCATAGTTAGGGAAGTTAAAAATACAATGGCCATTTCCATGAATAAAAAAAAAATCCCTTTCTGCACACACATGTTTATTTATTTTTTGACAAATTGCCCCTTGCCTCAGCCCACCGCTGCATGCTATGCATGCTATCCAGCCACCCAGTGGAGTTCATTAACCTCGAGTGATGAGGCACAATCTCTCCATCCAATCTTTTTAGGTGTCTTTCTGAGTAAGCTATCCATCTTTATTTGCAAGGTTTTCCAACGTAGCTGACTTGCTGTAGCAAACCGACCGGAAGTAATGTTACAATCGCGGAAGACGAGCAACTTTGAAAATGGGCGTGTCAGAATAAGGTCAATAGGAGGGACCAACCGTCAAACGTCATAAATGAAGCAACTGGGAGCGTGCTCGCCCCCTGGTGGACGGCTGCAGTACAACTTTTCAGCCCTCCCATTCCCATGTATCTCTATGGGAAAGTGCCACATTTTCCGTGTCACTTTTCTCCCATACAAATGTCCTTGAGTCTAACCCGTATCATTTGAGAAGTAGTTTTCCTAGTCCTTCAAATAATTTTTTTTTTTTTCGCCCAGCACCTCATTTTTAGAATGTTATTCCAATGTTTCATTGGCCAATGGGCAACGAGATTGGGCTTGATTGACACCTCTGATTGACAGCTGCTAGAGAGAGGCTGCACCGACAGCGGTGACAACCTATCACGTTAGCTGTCATTAGTCTTACGTTGGCAGCTACAGTGAAGTTCTTCAGGCAGGCAGCTTGTCTAACTTGTTTTGGTAACATACTGTTATGAACAAATCCATACTCACAATTATATGCAATTTTGCCATTGGATCATGTACTACCAGACGACCTTCAGTGGGAAGATTCTGTGGAATTTTGCCGGTAAGTAAAATAGTACGTGTAACGTTACGTTCATGTAAGGTAGCTAGCGTTAGCTAACCGTTATAATTTAGTTCACCTAATAATTTATCATCTACTTGAGCCTTCCCGGTATCACCACAAAGATTGTCATAATATGTTAGATATTTATGGAGACGGCTAATACAGCTAGTGAGACATTTTATTTAAAAAAGACTTGAAACGACAAAAGTTCAACCATAGAAATGTTAACTGTTACTGTGAGGCATAAAGTTAGCTAGCGATATCTAACAAGTCTCTAACAGTCGGTGCTGCGTTAGCATTTTACAAAGATCCAGAGATGGGTTGACGATAAACACTACATGAATTTTAGTGCTGTCCACATGAATAGGGAAGGAAAATCAGTTTTAGCCGTTGCTGGGTAAAGTGTTTTAAAACCGTACAGTGTAGGCTATGCCAGGCTTTAGGGATGTCAGCTAGGGCAGAGAGTGTTGAGGAAAAGAGAGTCGCCAACAGCCGTTTGCTTCCGTGTTCTATTTTCGCAAGGGGGAGGGGGGAAAATCCCCCTTTATGCAGTGCAGAGCAGATTCTAGGTTCGTTTCATTAAAATGAACGTGTCCGTGTGGAGCTTAACTAATAAATTGGTCATAACGTCTTTCTGGAGTTGTTAAGGGTTTTATTGGAATCATGTGTCACAATCCGCAACTATTTGTAATAATTTCAAGCCTAATAGTGTAAGTTGTTACTGTTTGGATTTTGAGAAAATTGGCTTTATTTTAGGTCAGGTAGCACGACGTGCTAACGCTAGCGAACAACGCTAACGTAATGTTTTAAATTGAAAGCTCTCACTTTACTCACTAACACCCACCTAGATACTGTTACTGATATTAGTGTAAGCAGACAAAGTAATATAAAGGTATAGGGTTACAGCAATGTATTAAATTCAAGGTGAGTCCAATCACTGTTAGCGTTTAGCACATTGGTGTTGTACCATTCACTTGATACCATTCACTTGAATGAGCTAGTGCGTTAGCTTGCTAGCTCGCTTTACAGACACACTAAATTATTTTCTTAGAGTTCGAAATGGGAATTTGTTGGCATCATACATCATCCTAGACAATAATACACTACACAGCATTATATTTATATTGTTTAACAGCTTATTAAAATAAAAAGTGTATAATATGACGTCATATGACACGCCCATTTATGCAGTCCGGACGTGTTCACATTTGGTCCCATAGTAACGTATTATGTTGGCTTATCTTTGTAGAATCTAAGATCTTTGGCTAGGGTTTTTGCTGTAGCTGTTGGGTCGTGAACGAGACGGACTCGGCAGGACATTTGATGTGTTGTTAATTTACCATTAAGGATTTGCTAAGCATGCAGTTTTTCAGCACCCAGTTTCTTACAATCTTTTCTTGTCAGCACGTAGATCCAAGTTCAGATAGAGGCGTAAAAACTCAAGCACAGATGAATAGATTATCATTTGCTTTAACTGCCTTAACAGGTGGGCATTCTCACCTCGTTCGTTGTTTTCTTTCAGTATGCTTCGAGTAGGTCGTGATATTTGAATGGTAATTAACATTGATTACATTAGATTCAGATTGTTATTGGCATAACACTGATCATTTACATTGCTGCAGGTGTGAACAATATGTACATCTGTCTGTATGTGAGTGGTGACATTTTGTTTTTTACTCTGTTGTAGATTCAAGCATTTCACCATGGAGCGCCGAGCTAGACCAGCAGGTACTGTACCTTAGTCATGATGCTCCTATTAAATACATGTGATTTTAAATAAAGATTTTCAAATACTTTGATACTCATCCTGATTCGCATGACAGATAAAAAGTATCAGTTGAAAATACCTGAGACCTATTCCATTGTTAATCTAGTATTCTCATATTCTCAGCACAGCACATCAGCAACTGGGCTTTTTAAAGGGCTGCGCACACAGATTGTGTAGTTTTTAACCATGTATGTCTTAACAATGGTTGGCCTGGTTTATTGTTAGATGATTGGGCCCAATGTAATAGACATGACATTTTCATCACAAACCTGCAAGGGTGGTTTAAGAGGGCCCTTCTAAATTCCAAATATATGAATTATGTAAATATTACTTTAAGTATCTGAATTACTGGTTTTATATTTAGGTGGTGGTGCCTGAAATGTGGTCCTGTTCTCAATTCCTTTTCATGTACCATTACTTACAACTTCACAGCTGAAGATCTACACTCCAGATTGCACCACTGCTGCATCTGCCACCAACTTCACAGCTGAGGCACAACACTCCAGCCTGCATCATCACGTGCCACCAACCATTGTTTTCACATAAAGCCAATGATATGTTATGAAACAGAAACTTAATAAACAGAAAAGAATGAAAGGCTAAAGGATAATGTTATGAAACAGAAACTTAATAAACAGAAAAGAATGAAAGGCTGGCAAAGCCCATGTTTTTTTTTAGTTTAAAAATTAAATGCACACTGTATTATATGTATAATTGAAAAGTGTTACAAGCATAACATCTTAAAAAGGAAAGCACATGCTCAACTGATACAACACAGCTGGGTGTTAGAATGTAGGCATGTTAACATGATTATGAAAAAATTAAACAGTAGTTAATATTTTAATGTTAACATTTTGGTGTCACATCATTGGTTTTAATGGTTAAATGTTTATTAATAGTTATTAACAGTTAATGGCTAAATGGATTTTAAATACTTAGGAATAAAATCCACAGTTCCTTTTTCATGTTATACAAACTTGAAAACGGTAAACACTTTAAACATATTGAGTTGGGAGAGATTTCACTTTAATCTGAATTTCAAGGGCAAGCTGAAAAATGTTTAGCTGTGAATCCTGTTACAAGTACATTGAAAACACAAAGCATGGGCATGATATCGTGTTGGAGTTACGTCGCGTCTATCTTCACTTCTGGTTACTTTGACTAGAGACGAGAGGACCGATGCTGTCTTCTACCACAACCTCCTCTAGCCAATGCCCCCGCAGGTTTGTTCAGGCGGCATCTGTCCAAAAAAAAAGATTCTTGTGAGCAATTTTGTTTATAGTTGCCATTTGCTGGAATCTCATCCGAGATGTCTAAACAGTCTTCAGCACAAACACCACTAAATAGCATATGCATACTAGTCTGCAAGTAAACATTCTTCACATTTCTTAAAGGCAACTATTAATATGGTACGCCCCACACCCTAAACAAGCACATTACAACAGCTTTGACATGACAAAAAATCACGGATGAGTGAAGATTACATTTAACCCCTCTGTGAAAGTAGCGAGATGATGTATAAAACGATTAGCTTTCAAACAGGAGCATTGGTAAAACTGTTCGACTGTTGTACACAAAACTGTTACTGTTGTAGTATTTAGCAGACGCTTTTCTCCAAAGCGACGTACAGACCAGCAATAGAAAAATACTGCATGATATCGCCTTTTCTGATAGGGCTGTTAATCTTACACGTCTGTTATTAAACTACCTAAATGTAGCCTATACAGTCATTTGGATTACCCAGGCTAATATAGCAACGGTCTAATGCTAACAGGCGACCTTGCCTACCCTACGAGCTGTTCTCATTTTCACTTTGATTAATTTGACATTAATATACACCAGACTAAACAACGATCGTCTTGATTCATAAACTGTCTACATATTTCTTTGGTAGGCAATGATTTTACCGGTGACACATACCTGACAGAAGAAATAATAAGACCGTAGGATTTCCATAGACAGTAAGGGTGGGTTTCAGAGCACGGTACAGGTGTAGGCGGGACATCACATCGACTGGACATTTCTGATTGGGCGGCTGTTCCTCCTTGTACGCATGCTCAACCGTTGCCAAGCAGGAAGTAAGTGGCCCTGGCTCCAAAATTGACGGTTGCGGTTGCTTCATTCTTCATTGAACGGAAATGAATGGGCCCGTTATGTCCATCCTATATACAGTCAATGATACAAACCTATTGTATACGCCCACGCGCTGAACACGGCTACGCGCTGAACGAGGCGGTGGAAATGAGCCCTTAGACAGTGACACATCCAAATAAAATATTCCAGGTGCTAGACAAAAATAGCAGATACTTTGAAAAAGTGGTGGCTGCATCAACAGACACTGTATAGTGATTAATGTCAGAAAAGTCCGATCGGATTACCACAACAGGCTATATAAAATGAATGAGGGAGCGCACCCCAGCCCTTTTTTCGACATGTGGAACATGTGCATGTACATATGCCAATCAGAACATCAGAATTCTCCTGTAGTTACAGCCTCGTAACAGGCATTCGTACTTCATTTCTTTGAAATTAAATGAAGTACGAGGGGCTGGTTTAGCAGGCTACGTAGTTAGCCATCCTACTTCGTTTTATCCCTAACAACGATAAGTGAACAAAGTGTGTGCATTTAAATTATCCTCGTAGCTACATACGATATATATCTACATACATTATCTACATAAATCATAAATATACAAAACAATACCCCACCCCAAATTGTGTTGTGGTGTCTATTTCCGGGGTTGTAACAGCAAACGAAAAGCTTATGTGAAAATTCTTATTTCGCAACATACGCTGTAAATGTCAGTCTCTATTTTCACCCATTCGGCAAATACTGTAAATGAAAACATCAGCCGCATTCTTACCTTATGCCTTTGACTTGTTGTGATTTGTAAACAGCTGACAAAAATAAGAACAACCGCTGCTGTACTAGCCATGGCCAGGAACGTACGCACTTCCCACGCTGTAAACTGCGAACTGTTTTTGACATGTCAACCAGTGCCGCCACTAGTTCAGATTACAGTCTGTATCTCTACTTACCGTAATGGTGCTATTTACTGTGCAGCTAATAAAATGGTGCTCATATGTCAACAGATTTGGGAAACATTATTAAATACTGATTTCACTGACAACAGTACAGTCAAAACATTTGCATTTTAAAACTTTTACATTTAAAAATGTACAGCCACCGAATTCTGTCTATGTTTTCCAAAATATTTTTTTTAACACTGAAATTCTCTGTAACCTGAACCCACTTTGTTCTTATTGTTTGAGTGGGCCTCACCTGATTTTAAAACTACAGTAAAGTTTAGTGCTGTTGTACCCCTATGCACACACACATACATGCATTACACACACATACAAGACATACAAATAAAAGACAATATACACAAACACACATTTACATTCATGCTTTTTATTTCACTGTTTATGAAGGTTATGTGTCCTCGTTATGGATGTGATGTGCCCCCGTTGAGAAAAGAAAAACAGAAAAGCATTTGCACAAAGCATTAGTGTAGTTTAGTTTGTCAAAAATAAATCATAGTCAGAAATGTAAGCAAACTTAAAAAAAATCCAATCAAATTTTTCAATCAAATGACTATTATGGCACCCTCGATAGTTAACATGTACTAGCAGGTCCATTGTCTCTCGCTCTGATAAAAACACATAATAATAATTACAAAATATTCCCGGCACCGAGGTGCATACAGACTGAAGCAAGGCATACTTGGAGCATACAGGCCTCCTCTATCAGCTTCATACCCATATCCATATTCCACCTACGCCCACTAGTGCCTCTAGTGGCTATAACCAAACATTACAATGGTTAAGAAAACTAACCAAAGTAATAACTAAACATATTAATCAGAGCAATAAACTAAGCAAATAACTAGCTATAGAGTGTTATCACAAATATTACTATTATGAATAAAATAATAACAATAATAAACAAACAACTAAGTTGACAACATAAACTACCACTAAACCAGGTCCAACAGCAAGTAAAATAGGTGAGTGATCAGGACGCTTTATATTGTGAATACCAGGTCCAGAGCAGTTAACTAAGCAAATAATAATGATAATAAACGAACAACTAAGTTGACAACATAAATTACCACTGAACCAATATAGCTCCACCAGCAGGTGAGTGATAGGTGAGTGATCTGGACACTTATACTGGGCACTTTATACTGGGCACTTCATATTGTGAATATCAGGTCCAGCTGAGATGAAGTGCCTATCCAGTTGGGACACTCAGGGAAGTTAACAGCCATGGTATCTGGCCCTGTAATAGCTGACAGGATTCTTGAGTCATTGGCATTGTTGAATATGAGCACCTCAATGGTAATCATTTTTCTTTTGTACATATTCTCAAGGGAAATTAAAGGTAATGTATATTGACATTAAAAGCCAACATTGAATCATTGACACTATTAATTGTACATGTACTTCATTGTAAAGTGATGACAGCAAGCATAAACCTATGAGGGCCTTACCTGTTACCACACCCATACCACTGACGGTGACTTCATAATAGTGTTTATAACCACAGCCTTGATAATAAGATCCCCCCATGAAATCCTCTTGGCTGTAATCACAATTCTTGGTAACGTACTCAGGGGCCTTTAGTTTGACCCCGTCCCCAGTCATGAAGCCTGTGACTGTGCAAGGACAAAAGCAGAGGCTGTTATGGTCACGAAGCCTATAAGTAGACAAGAAGCAAAGGCAGAGACTGATGAATTCATGAAGCCTGTGACTAGACAGGGAATGAAGGCTGCTGTAGGCCCGTTAACACTGCTGTCACCAGTTGGTGAGACCTCTTTGGTATTAGCTCTAGAAGTCCAGATTTGCCTCCAGCCTCACAGACCCATAATGCATTATTATGAAGAAACACAAACTCTACCTTTAAGCGTATGCTGGTGAATCACAGAGTAGACTTTACTCTACCTTTAAGTATGTCCTGGTGGAACACAGAGTAGGCTATAGTCTACCTTTAAGTATGTCCTGGTGGAACACAGAGTAGGCTATAGTCTACCTTTAATTATGTCCTGGTGGAACACAGAGTAGGCTATAGTCTACCTTTAAGGTTGTCCTGGTGGAACACAGAGTAGGCTATAGTCTACCTTTAAGTATGTCCTGGTGGAACACAGAGTAGGCTATAGTCTACCTTTAAGGTTGTCCTGGTGGAACACAGAGTAGGCTATAGTCTACCTTTAAGTATGTCCTGGTGGAACACAGAGTAGGCTATAGTCTACCTTTAAGTATGTCCTGGTGGAACACAGAGTAGGCTATAGTCTACCTTTAAGTATGTCCTGGTGGAACTGCTTGGTTTTCTCCTTCAGATCTGGAGACACTGATGTCATTACGTTCTTGAAGGAGAACTGTGGTTTAAAGATAACTTTGGGAAGGTCCTTGGTCACAGATAAGGTGAGGTGAGCCTGGAATGCCTACAAGGAATCACATAAGCAGATTATGGACTACTTTGATCTCAGGGGGAGACTACTGTTGAATTTGTTTTAAATCTTAATGTCACGGTGTCACTCTGGGCTCAGGATTATTTCGTGGGTTTTTTTTTATTTTCATTCAGTGTTGCACCGCTCCTCCCCCTCGCTGTCTTGTTCATTCATCTCACCTGCACTTCCTGGTTTAGTTAATGAGTAGTTTATCTCCTTCACTCTCCCCATTATCTCCCTCGCTTCGTTTCCCCACTCACCGTCATTATTATCATCCGTTCCACCTGCACTTCCTGGTTTGTGATCGTCACGTTATTATTCAATCAGTCTCCTCACCTGCACTTACTACTTTCTATGGCTTATTTCTAAACCATTGTTACTGACATTCAACTCATTTGGATTGACAAAGTAATTAATCAACATTTCAAGAACAAGCAAATTACAAAAAATACCCTGTAATATGTAAGTAGAGTTTTTTTTAATTGATTTTAAAACTGGCAATAGTTTGGCAGGATTTGATACAAGGTGGGAAACTATTCCACAGCTTGGGTGCATAGGCAGAAAAGGCCCTGTCACCTTTGTTTTTTAGCTGTGTGAGGGTATTGGAAGGAGTTGCTGGGGGGAGGACCTGTGGAATCTTGGGGGTTAATAAAGGGTCAAAAGTTTCATGATGTAAGCTGGAGCAAGAGCGTGTAAAGATTCACAAACGAAGAGTAAAAATTTTAAGATCAGTCCTGTATTTAATTGGTAGCCGGTGAGGTTTCGTCAGAACAGGCGAGATGTGTTCCCTCTTTCTGGTGTTTCTTAAGAGCCTAGCTGCTGCATTCTGGCTGTGTAATGTGTCTAATTTGCCTCAGTTCACATCACCCCCTTTTTATTCTGCATCTTGTTTTTACAGTATTATTCATTTTTAATTCTTTGTTGTGTGTATGTTCTGTCTGTTTAACTCAGGTGCACCATGCAGCTCAAGATGAAGAGTCTGTGTGGCCTGGACCTGAGAGGAGACCTCAATAGACCTCCCGCCCTCTTGAACAAAATCTTAAATGTACTTGTCTAAATAAATACATAAGAATAAATTGTGTGTCTATGATCCAAACGGCCGTGTCGCATTCCCGGCAACCTTTGCGGGAGCAGCCGTGAGGACGTGCCGGACTCGATTGTGCACCTGCTCCTTTCTTCGACCCCGGTGCGTCCCCGGCTCTCCCTGGTTCTCCAGCCCTCCGGTATCGACTCCTGATTGTCCTCTACTCTGCTCTGCTGCCCTTGGCCTCGACTCCGGATTACCCTCGACTCTGATCTGCCCTGCTGCCCCTGGTTACCGACTCCTGCTTGCCTTCGACTCCGCGCCGCTGATCGAGTCTGATCAGTGAGCACACCCGTCTACTCTCCCGTGTGCTCCTGCGAGTGGCGGCTATTACCTGTCTACCCTCTTGCGTGTTTGACTTTGTCCCATTTCCCGAACCCTTTAATAAAGTCCATTGTTTGAGGTTACGCACTTGGGTCCGTGTTTGTCTGTCTGGGTCCCGTGACACTTAAAGAGGACTGCCTAGATATCATAACACATTAATTAGAAATGCATGCTGTTTCAATGTAAGGCTAAGATAATTCACAGCTTTCTAACCAAATATAAAATATTGTATTCTGACTTATTTTGCCTAACTGGATAAGACTTGTCACCTGCATAATATGATGTATTCAGCCACTAAAGGTATTACGCACACACACACACACATATATGTATGCCAGTATACATCATCCTTATATAAGTGACAAGAGTTGTAATCCTGTTACCTGGAGAAACTCCGTGGCATCCTCTATTGGTTGGAGTTGCCCAATGTTGGCATCTTCATTTTTCAGTTTGGTGATCTCCATCTCCAACTGCTCCAGGAGTCCTTCAGCTTGACTCACCTCTGCCCTCTCCTGGGCTCTGATGGACTCTGTCACCTCAGAGCGTTTCTGCTCCATGAAGCTGATCAGCTCAGTGAAGATCCTCTCAGTTTCATCAACAGCCTCCTGTGCTGAGACCTATTGGTGAGAAGGAGAGATATGACATACGCATTCGTCAAGTTCTGGTTTGATTTGTCATCTCTGCAGATCAGTTTTGTCAAGTCAAGTCAACAGCCATGTTCATGAGTGATCACCTGCAAGGACTTTAAAGCCTGTTTCACCTTCTCCACCTCGTCCTCCCTTCGCTGGATCTGCTGGGCGATATCCTTTTTTATCTCCACTAACTTTCTCTGTGAATAAATGTGCACAAACACACCATACATTTAGACAACACACACAGCAAGACACTGACGAAAACAGATGCAGATGTCTCCTCATGTAAAATGAATGACAGTTTTTGAATGGTTTCTAACTCGCTCTGTTTCAAGTAAAAATGTTTTTTTTTAGCATCCTGTATGTTTGTATACAGTACAGGCCAAAAGTTTGGACACATCCTCTCATTCAATGCGTTTTCTTTATTTTCATGAATATTTACATTGTAGATTCTCACTGAAAGCATCAAAACTGTGAATTAACACATGTTTGGTGGGTAAACAAGCATTCTGAGCATTATTTGTGGAGTTATGAGCAAAAATGTCCAAATTGGCTTTATCTCGCAATGGTGAAAAAAAAAAAAAAAAAACTTAATCCCGATGGTGATCTGGATCACCACCAAAAACTAATCAGTTGTAAGTTAGCCAACTACTGATCTATCCTGAAATTTTCGTTGAAATCCATCCAGAACCTTCTGAGTTATACTATTAACAATCAAAAAACCAAACAAACAAACAAGCTAATGGACAGACAAACAAACAAACCAATGCCGGCAAAAACATAACCTCCTTGGACATAATTATGTACTTAATAAAAAAGTGTGAAATAACTTAAAACATGTTTTATATTCTAGTCATGAAAATAAAGAAAACACATTGAATCAGAAGGTGTGTCCAAACTTTTGGCCTGTACTGTATATTGCACTAATGCATACAGCATCACTAGATAATCTTCATACTGGAGATTTGAAATAGAATAATTACAATACAACAACTACCATCACACTCAGAAACAGACATACATAGGCACATTATATATATTTGATAATGCGACTAATGATGAATAGGTGTGTGAAAATTAAGCCTAACATGCTTATACCTTGGTTCATATTAGTACAATTTTTCACAAGTACTATATCGCTTTAAAATATTCAGGGACATACATGCAATGTTAGACAATGTATAAACAAGTATTCATGTAGTATATATGCTTTTGTAAATACAAATATTGAATCAGAAAAGAAAGAGAATACTAACCTGCTTTTCAATCCGTTCTGCTGCAGTGGAGACAGTTTTGTGTCCGCTGTGGTCATCCATTGAGCAGAGCATACAGATGAGCTTCTGGTCTGTGCGACAGAACACCTCAATGATCCTGTTATGCTGAGAGCAGATCCGGTCTTGTATCTTTGTGACGTTGACGATCATGTGTTTCTTCAGGCAGGCCACTTCGTAGTGAGGCTGGACATGAGCCTCACAGTACGAGCCCATGCATGTCAGACACGACTTGATGGCTTTGTGTTTCTCCCCGGTGCAGAAATCACACTCCACATCATCTGATCCAGCATAGCAGGGAGCTTCAGCTTCAGACTGGACTTCAGTCTTCTTCAACTTCTCCACTACTTCAGCAATCAGGGTGTTTCTGGCAAGTGCAGGTCTTGGGGTGAAGGTCTGTCTGCACTGGGGGCAGCTGTAAACACCCTTCTGGTCTTCATTATCCCAGCACCCTGTAATACAGTTCATACAGAAACTGTGTCCACAGGGAACAGTCACCGGGTCTTTTAGCAAATCCAGACAGATAGAACAGTTAAACTCATCATGAGACACTGAAACACTCGCCATTTTAGCCTCTCTCACCAACAGACGAGTTCTAGTATAGCTGGAGACAAATAGGTTTCGTTTCACCAGAAGTGGGTGTGTTTGTGTTTTTATTCCTGGTTCTGTGTGCACCAATCTTAAAGGCACAGAGCACATTGCAGCAACACCATAAATTCCTGTGCCATGTTGTAAAAAGCTTTATTCTCGATAAAGAGTTATAAACAGACACAGTTTCGCTGAAATTGAGATGAGACCCTTATAACCGCAAGTTCTTAAACAAAAAAGTAAGCAGAGTAATTCATGTAACTCTCCTACCGTGAAGACCACTCATGGGCTGAAAATTATATGCTCTGCTACCTCTAGGCTTAATTACACACAAAAACTTTATCGCCTCATGACTCATCAGTCTTCACTGAGAAGGTTCATTTTGCTCCAGGGTCAAAGGTCAAAACTGGGAATGATGGGTCATTGTGTAAGAGGAGCATGCAGGGGCTCTGACAGACTCGGATGCAGAGCCAATCAGCTTTCAGATCCATGACTACAGTATATAGATACGAAGTGTGGACACACACACTTATTCATACAGGTTTTTGTGTCTTCATTTATTTTTTTTCCACAACTGACATCAAAAGGATGAAATAACACACAACATCATGCAGGAAACAAAAACATAGCATTGTTTCAGATTCTGTAATATAATGACATTTCACACAATTGCCATCACCTTGCCTTAGTTTTCATTCAGTAGTCACCTGGAATGGTGTTCTAATGGTGTCAAAGACATTTCTATGCATGTTGAGCGCCACCTGTGCAGGCTCTTCATCGAGATGATTAAAAAAAAAATCACAGGTGACCACCTCATGAAGCTGGTTGCTAGGATACAAAAAACATTGTACATCTGTCACCTTAGCAAAGGGTGGTTACTTTGAATAATCTGAAGAGAAATCTTTATACTTCACACAGTTTCAAACGTGACTTTCAAATTAAACTAGAATGTTGTGAGACTATCTGAAAACTGTTTATTTAAAGACACATTTTAGACATAGTGTTTTTTTTACCCTCCACCAAACTGGATGACAATGACAAGCCATAGAAGAGTGTAGTAAAAAAATTAAAGAATCAGTAAAGAAAACTGCTTGTCATTTGAAGAACATTTACAACAGAATGCTGGTTGACAGCAGACACTTATAAACACAGCTTTCCATTCAAACTGGGAGAGAAGAGAGGCTCACTATAGCTGTAGGCACTGACAGGAGTACAGCAGCAGCAGCAGCAGCAGTAATGCTGTATGAACACAGAGACAGCAGCAGCAGCAGCAGTAATGCTGTATGAACACAGAGACAGCAGCAGCAGCAGCAGCAGTAATGCTGTATGAACACAGAAACAGCAGCAGCAGCAGTAATGCTGTATGAACACAGAGACAGCAGCAGCAGCAGTAATGCTGTATGAACACAGAGACAGCAGCAGCAGCAGCAGTAATGCTGTATGAACACAGGGACAGCAGCAGCAGCAGCAGTAATGCTGTATGAACACAGGGACAGCAGCAGCAGCAGCAGTAATGCTGTATGAACACAGAGACAGCAGCAGCAGCAGTAATGCTGTATGAACACAGAGACAGCAGCAGCAGCAGCAGCAGTAATGCTGTATGAGCACAGAGACAGCAGCAGCAGCAGCAGTAATGCTGTATGAACACAGGGTCAGCAGCAGCAGCAGTAATGCTGTATGAACACAGAGACAGCAGCAGCAGCAGCAGCAGTAATGCTGTATGAGCACAGAGACAGCAGCAGCAGCAGCAGTAATGCTGTATGAACACAGAGACAGCAGCAGCAGCAGCAGCAGCAGTAATGCTGTATGAACACAGAGACAGCAGCAGCAGCAGCAGTAATGCTGTATGAACACAGGGTCAGCAGCAGCAGCAGTAATGCTGTATGAACACAGGGTCAGCAGCAGCAGCAGTAATGCTGTATGAACACAGAGACAGCAGCAGCAGTAATGCTGTATGAACACAGAGACAGCAGCAGCAGCAGTAATGCTGTATGAACACAGAGACAGCAGCAGCAGCAGCAGTAATGCTGTATGAACACAGAGACAGCAGCAGCAGCAGCAGCAGTAATGCTGTATGAACACAGAGACAGCAGCAGCAGCAGCAGCAGTAATGCTGTATGAACACAGGGACAGCAGCAGCAGCAGCAGTAATGCTGTATGAACAGAGAGACAGCAGCAGCAGCAGCAGTAATGCTGTATGAACACAGGGACAGCAGCAGCAGCAGCAGTAATGCTGTATGAACACAGAGACAGCAGCAGCAGCAGCAGCAGTAATGCTGTATGAACACAGAGACAGCAGCAGCAGCAGTAATGCTGTATGAACACAGAGACAGCAGCAGCAGCAGTAATGCTGTATGAACACAGAGACAGCAGCAGCAGTAATGCTGTATGAACACAGAGACAGCAGCAGCAGCAGTAATGCTGTATGAACACAGGGACAGCAGCAGCAGCAGCAGTAATGCTGTATGAACACAGGGTCAGCAGCAGCAGCAGCAGCAGCAGTAATGCTGTATGAACACAGAGACAGCAGCAGCAGCAGCAGTAATGCTGTATGAACACAGGGTCAGCAGCAGCAGCAGCAGTAATGCTGTATGAACAGAGATAGAGTGCAGGGGGATGAAGGTGATGGGATGAGTGTTTTAGGGAGTATAGTGGCAGCCAGGTGAACCTGCAGACACAGTAGATCAGCATGGCAGTGTATTGTCAGTGACCCATGACCCAGTGCTGGTGTTGACTGGGAACGAATGGAGTGTTATGTGTTTCACTTTAAAATGAGTCACAAACATCTTGCTTTCAGCTGAATCCCACTTCATCTGAAACGGTGTGAAATATGTTGAAATTTTATGCAGGCTAAACCTAAACTAATTTCACTCCCCTCTTTTAAGAGGGATACATGGTCAGAACCTGTTAGTCGAAGGCACTCGAAACAAATGTGCAGTTTGTTAAATCAACTTATTTTCCGCTCCACACATAATGCCTGTGACCGTGAGGCATTTTAAACAGTAAGTCAGCAAGAACTAAATGCAGATATGGACAGACAACTTCTTTCACTAAAACGTTTATTAGATTCAGCATTGATTCCATTTCAAAATATTTTATACAGTCTCACATTTAGTACAGTATATTCAGATTCATTCAATTTAAAACAATACATCTGGATTCATTTTGAAGTGACACAAATATCACTCCAAAGGTCTGACAAAATGTGAGAGTCTTTCACTTCTAATGATGGAGTGCAAAAGATTAGTACAGCAAATTCAATTTCATCTTTAAAATAAATAACTCATTACAGACTGTTTGTGAACAACCAGTCAGTCAGCGAGCTAAAACCTGCAGATTTGTAGAAACACCAAAAACTGTTCACAAATGTTCATGGCAGGATGACTATAGAGCTGAGAACCCAGATGCCCACTTATGGGTGTGTTCTTATCAGTTTAACATAACAAAAACACTTTTAGAGAAAATTACTTACTGTAAACCCTGTCATGTTGTTTTAACATGCAGCATCACCACAATAACATTACTGTACTCCCCTCATACCAATGCCCATGATCATGACCAATCACATCTTCTGATCCATTAGATGGCCAGCTCCATTTCAGAGGGGTCTGCACACCAGTTAAAACCTTCAGGGAATTTAACATACATGATGCCATCAACGACACCTGTGGCAACAGGAGAGAAGAGTTGGAGATGGTGAACATCATTAGACCAACTATGGTAACCATTACTAGCACAATCATGGCATCTGCTAAAATCCAGGATTAATTAAATCCAATCATGTATGAAAACTTTAGACAACAATCTGAACAACATCAGGAGGGTCTCACGTTTCACCACGCCCACACTACTGTGAGTGACAGGTCCCCAGCTGTATGCTGGCTCTTCCACAGAAGCCTTCACTCGCACTCTGTCCCCAACCCTGATACCTGTAACAGGAAGAGCAGCAGAAGTTGTTACTCCTGACCAGCTCAGACCATCTCCAATATTGGTTAAGAATTATGACCACTCTGTTATTTATTGGTGTTTTACCTTTTGATAGCATTTACAATTTTACATTTTGTTCTGCATTGCAGAGAAGGTAAGACTGTATGCCACACAAATTCTACATTTCAATTAAGAAATCTGAGAATATGTATTAGGTTGTTTGTCTGTTGACCATTTCATTTGTAATAGTAGTTAAATTCTTTTCAGTGCTGTTCCATTGGTGAGCAAGTCCCATGAGCAGCAGCCGTGACCTGCAGTGTTGTGGTTGGTGGGTCCATCTGCCCTGCTCACAGTGTCAGGCTGAGCTGTGTGCATGTGCACCAGTGCACCTCTGGCCCAGTGTGGGAGTGAGGCTCAGGGGGATGGGGTCATTATGGGATGGAATGGAGGTCACTATAGTTACAGACTAGGGCTCTATGGGGTACAAACCTCTCTTTGCAGTGGGAACAGTGGAGTCATCAGACTGGGACACAGGGACTTTAGATTTGTGATCTGTGTGGTAATAATAAAAAATATATGATTGTAGTATAGTACAAAATACTATACAATGTCCAACATATATTTCACCAACAGCAGTTAAAATTCTGAATCAATAAAAACCTGCAACTGACATGATACAAGGGCAAAATCTACTGTAAAAAAAGATCATTGAAGTATATTACATTCTGCAGAAATCAAACATAGCAAAATGATTAAACCAGTCTAAAATGCCTCACCTGGACTAAACTTCAGCAACATCTTCTCTACTTCCTTGAGTGCTGGTGTCAGGATGTCAGTGGAGGATAAATGTGGAGTGAAAGCTATGGTGGAGATCTTAGACACAGGAGCAGGACAGCAGGAATCAAAGCTCTACACACACACACACACACACATACACACACACACACACACACACACACACACACACACACTCACACACGCACACACAGGGCTCTTAGGGAGACAAAATACCTGTTGGACAATATCAGGAAGAAGCTGCGTATCACTGATGTTTTGGTTTTTAGGATTTTTCTTTAAAATCAAATAAAGGGAGATGGAAAAGTAGATACTACTTTCCATACACTGATTAGTATGTAATCTAAAATTATAATCTTGTTCTGTAAAACAAATGTGTAAAAATATTTTAATCTAATAGTTACAATACATGTTATAGCTTAACTAACTAACTACATCAGTGTTAAATTGTAAATAACTTAAAGCATGGTTGCTTTACCTTGAGGAAATCAATATGATCCTCAGTCTGTAGCAGTTGCTCCATCTCAGCATCTCTGCTCTTCAGTTTGGTGATCTCCATCTCCAGCTGCTCCAGGAGTCCTTCAGCTCGACTCAGCTCTGCCCTCTCCTGGGCTCTGATCGACTCTGTCACCTCAGAGCGTTTCTGCTCCATGAAGCTGATCAGCTCAGTGAAGATCCTCTCAGTTTCATCAACAGCCTCCTGTGCAGACACCTGGTAGCAGAGGAGACTCACATTGGCTCATTTCTAGTCATTTAAAAGTACTCCTCCACCCAAAGACAGGGCGATGACGTATTTTTTGCTTCATTAGAAAAAAATCATAAAAAATGCTGTGACAAAAAAGTATAAATGTTCAAAACTAATAACCTGTAGCGTTTGTAGGGCCTGTTGAACCTCTTGCAGCTCCTTCTCTCTCTGTTGGATTTGTCTCTTGTTACCCACTTTCTTCTGTCCCAACTTTTTCTATGGAGAGATGCACAGATGCATAAATCCAGAACAATGTAGGTTATTCTTTTAAGTATGTATTTAAATCAGCTGTTGGCAGATTGTCACTGTGAATGTTTCATTAAGCCTTGACCTACAGTAATGCATTATATTCCTTCTAAACTAGCCTGTTTGTCAGTCCGTTCTGCTGCAGCTGAGACAGTTTTATGTCCATTGTGGTCGTCCATTGAGCAGAGCATACAGATGAGCTTCTGGTCTGTGCGACAGAACACCTCAATGATCCTGTCATGCTGAGAGCAGATCTTCTCCTGTAGCTGTGAGGTGGCATTCACCAGCTTGTGCTTGCTTAGGCGAGGCACTTCATAGTGAGGCTGGATGTGAACTTCGCAATAGGACAGCAGACAGGACAGACACGACTTGATGGCTTTATACTTTCTCCCAGGGCAGAAATCACACTCCACATCAGATGCTTCAGCATAGCAAGGAGCTTCAGGATCAGACTGGACTTCAGTCATCTTCAGCTTCTCCACTACTTCAGCCATCATCGTGTTTCTGCCAAGAACAGGTCTCGGACAAAAGGTCTGTCTGCACTGGGGGCAGCTGTAAACACCCTTCTGGTCTTCATTATCCCAGCACCCTGTAATACAGTTCATGCAGAAATTGTGTCCACAGGGAACAGTCACCGGGTCCTTCAGTGTGTCTAGGCAGATAGAACAGTTAAATGTATCCTGAAACATTGGAACGAAGGCCATTTTAGCCTCTCTCACAGTTGCACAAGTACTTGCTACAAGGAAATCTTGACAATGTTTCCTTTCACCAGAAGCAGGAGTGTCAGTGACTCTTCCTGGTTCAGTGTGTACACATTTCTTAAAGGCACAGAGCAACATTTTAGAAATTCATCAGAAATCTCAATATGACATGAAGTACATACAATTGCCTTGAAAACACATTTTCTCCAAAGTTCAGATCAACTCCACTTAACAAATAAACAACATCACACAAGTAATGCATTTTATTCACCTATTATCTTTATTAAAACATGCTTTGCTTCCTATGTATGTGTGTGCACATGTTAACAGGCAAAAGTAGTTCCCCAATACCATTGTACAATTCTTCCTTATCAGCCACCCAAGTAAAATAGAATTATGGCATTAAGCTCATGCATTAGGCACATTAATTCCATCACATAGTCCCCACCCTCATTTCACTGATATACAGGAGACACTTCCAACAATGTCTTCCTCTCAAATCTTTTATTGTTTCAGAAAATTGAAAAAAAAAGATAAATAACAATAAGTGAGGAACAACCATTTAGTAAATATCTATCACTCTCTGTGTCACCAGATGAGAGTGAAAGGTTTGTTTACTGACAGACACACAGTTAGAGATGTGGCTTTCCGTCCAGACACACCTCTACTGAGCAACAGACACACCAGAGGACTGTGTCTCACTTAGCATAGCACAGCATAAACAGCTGCAGTGCTACCAGTGGCACAATGTAGGGGTTACAGAGGTCAGGGGATGTGTGTATTTGCATGTGTATGTCTGTGTGTATGTGTGTGTGTGGCTGCTGTTCACTGGCATTGTGACCTGGGTGGACACACACACACACACACACACATATTGTGCAACAACCCATAAACCTTAATCCTTTAAGATTAACATTTAGAGGTGGTGGTTTTTACCTCTCGTTCACAGTGTGGCTAAGAATCCATCAAACAACAAAGTGGTAAAGAATGTCGGAGCAAACTAGTTGGCATCTGAAGTTTTATTGGTGAACAAAAACCACACAGTTGTGCAAATGAAAACCATGAACCTGCTCAGAAAGTGTGCCCATATTTTTCTCATGGTTTAACACCCAGAGAAGATAAAGTGTGTGTGTGTGTGTGTGTGTGTGTGTGTGTGTGTGTGTGTGTGTGTGTGTGTGTGTGTGTGTTTGTGTGAATCTTGGTGATCTGAGAAAATAATGGGTGTGTTCATACAGGCCTTGGCATAACAAACATGTTTATTAAATGTTGCTTGTGGTGCTGGCATTCCCACAATCACATCAGTTCTCTACCCTCTAAATGAAACCTCATCCCCATGATCATGACAGGCACAACATGTGATGCATCATGGGACCAGCTCCAACTCAGAGGTGAGTGCCCAGATACTGTCCTCAGGAAACGCCACACGCATGAGGTTTGACTGAGGTTAACTGTAATCTGTGGGAGCAGGGGAGAGCACTGAGTCAGACATGCTACACATTATTCGCACTAATCTTAGATTACAACCCAGAATTCAGCATGTATTAAACTCAATGATGCATACAGTACAAACATTAAACAAATATTAAACAAAGCATATCATTATTTAAAAAAAATAAAATCAATGTATAAAATGAAAACATTAAACAGAAATGTAAATGCAATGGAGGTCACTATAGTTACTATGGCTCTACGGGGTACAAACCTCTCTCTGCAGTAGGAACACTGCAGCCACCAGACCGAGAGGCAGAGACTTTAGATTTGTGATCTGCGTGGTAATAATAAAAATGAATATAATTGCAGAATAGTACAAAATACCACACAATCACAATGTCCAATAAGGCTGCTCAATCAATCGAATTCTAATCGTGATAACGATTTCAGGGCCAAACGATCTCAAAACAAATAAAATCGAGGGCAAGAATGTTTTTGTCCTAATTATTTTCTACTGCTGTACTGTACATTAGATGTATACATTAGACATATTTCTACTGTTTGTACATTAGACATCAAAGGAGACTTACTAATGTTTACGAAGAAAGGTATTAGTGAAAATCCGAAGGTAGAAGAATGTTTTTTCGAAATGTTTTTGAATACATTTTCAATAAATGAAGCATGTTACTGAGGAAAACAAAATAATCGTTTCAATAATCATGATTTCAGTTTTGGCCCAAATAATCGTGATTCAGATTTTTTCCATAATCGAGCAGCTTTAATGTCCACTGTATGGGGTACAAACCTCTCTCTGCAGTGGGAACAGTGCAGTCACCAGACTGGGAGACAGGGACTTTAGATTTCTGCTCTATGCAGTAGTAATAAAAATATAATATATAAATACATATATACTAACATGAAATATATAAAAATCATTACTGAACACGAGTCACTGACATAAAACAATGGCAAAACAACTGTACAAAACATCACTTGAGTATTAAAACAGAATCTGTAGAAATATAACATAGCAAGATGATTACACCAATGCCTCACCTGGACGCAACTTCAGCAACATCTTTTTGATTTTTTTGACTGCTGGTGTCAGGATGTCAGTGGAGGATAAATGTGGAGTGAAAGCTATGGTGGAGATCTCAGACACAGGAGCAGGGCAGCAGGAATCAAAGCTCTACAGATACACACACACACACACACACACACACACACACACACACACACACACACACACACAAAATTAATCCCATTTAATATGATAAAAAAATATCTTCAACATAAAGAGGGTTCTTAGGAAGATGAAATGACAAATATCTGTTTCTTAAATCTTAGTTGGACCATATCATACCACTGTTTTTTTTTTCAACCTTCCTTCAGATAAAACTCTTAATTCAGTTAATTTTGCAACCCTTGGTTGTCTTCATAATGTAGTAGTACTATTTTGTAGAAATAGAGTGAACCCTTGTGTTTTCTGTAGGTGGACTGCGAGCTATGATTTTCTAGCCAAACTGACATGCACTAATTAATATGATTTCTGAATACTTTTCTTTAATATAACCCTTAGAAGTACATGCTCTTATTAGGCTGATTGGACAAGTGTAGAATTGTAAAGACATCTTTAAAATGGCTTCAAGGTTGGTGATTGTTACCTTGAGGAAATCAATGTGATCCTCAGTCTGTAGCAGTTGCTCCATCTCAGCATCTCTGCTCTTCAGTTTGGTGATCTCCATCTCCAGCTGCTCCAGGAGTCCTTCAGCTCGACTCAGCTCTGCCCTCTCCTGGGCTCTGATGGACTCTGTCACCTCAGAGCGTTTCTGCTCCATGAAGCTGATCAGCTCAGTGAAGATCCTCTCAGTTTCATTAACAGCCTCCTGTGCAGAGACCTGGTAGCAGACCAGAAGAATCCCACTGGCTGATTTTCATTTAATTAAATAATATTAAGTTATTTACTTAGTATTATTTTATAATATTAACAAAACTTAATGTTAATTTGAAAGTAAAGGTAAAGTAAAGGTAATAACGTGGCTTCTTCATTAACGTTTTACGATTAGAAAAATAACTAAAGAATTGCACTAACAAAAAGAAAAGTATAAAACTTCTAAAATAGCCACCTGTAGAGTGTGTAGGACCTCTTGAGTCTGTTGCAGCTCCTTATCTCTCTGCTGGATGTGATTCTGGTTATCTCCCTTCATCTGTAGCAACTTTTTCTATGAATAGATGTGCACAGACACATTGCAAGCAATTTATTATTCAAGTATGTCAACAAACAGTTGCATGGTTTTGGCAGGTTATCACTGTGCATGGTGCATTAAAACATCACTTCCATTAATATATAATATTCTAACTTAACTAACCTGTTTGTCAGTCCATTCCACTGCAGCCAAAACAGTGTCATGACCATTGTGGTCGTTCATTAAGCAGAGCATACAGATGAGCTTCTGGTCTGTGCGACAGAACACCTCAATGATCCTGTCATGCTGAGAGCAGATCTTTTCCTGTAGCTGTGAGGTGGCATTCACCAGCTTGTGCTTCCTTAGGCGAGGCACTTCATAGTGAGGCTGGATGTGAACTTCGCAATAGGACAGCAGGCATGACAGACACGACTTCATGGCTTTATACTTTCTCCCAGTGCAGAAATCACACTCCACATCAGATGGTCCAGCAAAGCAAGGAGCTTCAGCAGTAGGCTGGAGTTCATTCTTCTTCAGCTTCTCTAGCATATCAACCATCATTGTGTTCCTACCCAGCGCAGGTCTCGGGGTGAAGGTCTGTCTGCACTGGGGGCAGCTGTAAACACCCTTCTGGTCTTCATTATCCCAGCACCCTGTAATACAGTTCATACAGAAACTGTGTCCACAGGGAATAGTCACCGGGTCCTGTAGCAGACCAAGGCACATCGGACACTTAAACTCCTCACTTTCCATTTTAGCCTGTCTTAGATTTGCATGTGCTAGCAGCTACGCGGGAAAGTCTTGGTGGGTGTGGTATGTGTACACGTGTCTTCCATTTTTTGTACACAAACCTTAAAGGTACAGCGCAAGATTGCTGATGTCTAATTTTCACCATTAATTATTGACCAGAATGAAATGATACTAAAATTCCCGTCATACTGTGTTCAACAACATCAAAGCAATTCCATATGCACACAAAAATGTCTAATGATATTTTATGTCAGACGTATTAGTCTACTTCATTGCATGCATAGAACCCTGATGCCCTGAAAATATTAAAAATATGAAAGCTACAAAGACTCTAACTTCTAAGACACTGCTAAGTCAGTCAAAACAGCAACAACAAAAAAAAAGTCTTGTAGCCCCTTAATATAAAAATGTAAAATGTAATCCCAGCATAAGCCTTTAGAAAATGTGCCACTATGTGTAACTCACTGTGTTTGGGGGTTTTAAAAAGGGTATTCACCTTCACGAATCTAAGAAAGTTAGAAAAATGCCTCCTAGGACAGAGAAAGTAAAGGGCGCCGACTGATGGTGCTACGAACATCCCCAATTTGCCTGTGTACTGCCGTTTAAGGCCCTTAGGGGGAGACAGAGGGCCATGAAACCTTCACCTATCCGTATTCCAATGACGGGTTTGAAGACAGTGGAAAAAAGATGAGCATATGACGGTATCAATTTAAACTTCAGCACATCTTGCAGCACATGCAACACAAGTGTTGATGATGATGATGATGATGATGATGATGATGATGATGATGATGATGATGATGGTGAAGACACAGGTGGAGGTGAAAAAAATACACTCCGCGTTACAGGACTTAACTACATAGTTTAAATTACAGGTATACAGTAGCCCCCAAAGAGACAAAAATAACAGGATTGTGGGTTCTGACATATTGATGCAATTCATGTCAAATGTAATAGGTAGTACCCCTGTAAAAGGGAGCACCCCCAATTATGGAAGGATAATTCATACTCGGCATAGCTACCAGCTTATGAAGAACTCAACGGAAAATCTTGTGTTACTGCTGAATATGGCTCTCATTACACTTCTTTAAGTCAACCAGCCACTCCTGTGGACTTGTAGCCGCATTTACAACAGATACAAATATGGGTATTATCAATGACAAAGCTAATTTGACCAGTTTATGGTTTTCAAGTGATTGTATAACAATATAATTACGCACTGGTTGCTCCACAACATACATATCACCCTTCTGCATTGTGCAATGCATGTAGTCTTTACAACCCTTACATCTTATTAGAGTAGCAAATAACTCATTAAGTAAATTATGTCATGGATAAAGTATTTTTGTCTGAAGCAGAGCAGGTTTATGGATTCACGACAGCAACCCTTCAGGTGCTGTATGCCACTTCAAGAAGAAAGCAAACTCCCAAACGTTTCCGTCAGATGATCATCATCAGGCAATCTTCTGATTTTCTGAATTGTCTGAATTGCTTGGTGATGCAGCTGACCGAAACGTTGCACAATAAATGAGTTCAACTGCTACTGAGGACAGTGTGCAGGAGTCTGTTTTGTTCTTGAAGTTGGTGACTCTGTGGGCTTTCTGTGCAGAAGTACTTAACGTGCTTAGCTGTATGCCACTTGTCATGCAATATCAGGGAGCAGTATATCATATTTTAGTAATGACATGTGTTTGTACATTTGCAAACTGGGTGCTCAGTCAGGAACATTGGATCCAACCATCCAACCAACATGTAAGGCTGCTCCCCCAACCAACATCCATCCAACATGTAATGCTGTACAGGTCCATCTCTAATTAATTTCCAAACTTCTCCACGATCCTGCCATGATGTGAGCAGATTTTCTCTTCGAGCCTGGAGGTGCATTCAACGTCTTGTGCTAGGAATTGATCTTGGCAGTATCAGACCAGCCATGTTGGACGTGACTTGATAGCCTTACATTATCTTCCAAAGGAAGAGAAGATCTTTCTGTACTGTAGGCGATTGTTAACGCTCTTAGATGGAATATTACTGCATAGAGGGACTAGAAAACTGTGACTTTGTAGACTATGCACATACCTATGTTAAATATCCTATTCCACAAAAGGTGGCTAATAAATTTACTCTGTCAGCCTTTGTGCGGTCTCCCCATGACCTACACACTCCCTGGATTGTAAGTAGTTAGCCGCTATGCATTTTTAATCTGCCATGGTGAGACAGGTAGAGCTGTTACAGAGTCTGCGTCAGAGGCTTATGCCATTTGATAGCCATAGAGGAAATTGGATTTGTGCTTTTAAAGGCGATCAAGTTTTTGTCTTTGAAACGCATCTCCTTTAAGTAGGCAGGGAGACTTTCCCGTAGGCCTACACTTAATTTATGGATGATTTCATGTTTAGCTGTGTTAAACAGTTCTTCACATTCTTGGCTCAAGATCAATCACACATATTAAACATTTAAGACTGCTATCTTAGGAACACTTAAAGGCAAGCGAAGTTCACCACACAAAAGGCCACATGGTGGAATGCAATAAAATGTCAATGTTCATTCTGTAAGGTGACAATACATTTTGGCTCTAGTTTGCAGTAGTTGAACAACAATCCTATGATATGTAAATAACGACAGGATTCAGACCGTGCTGCATTGTGGTCACATGTCTATCAGTGAGAGGGAAGGAGTGCGCGCTTGACGTGCCCTTTGGCGGCGCGGTGTATTGTTGCTAGGAGGCAGCGGGGCTACCAGACAGGGCAAGATCAAGAGGCTCTCATGGATTCTTTTATCAAGGGTTCTTTTATCAAGACAGTTGTCTGATTTGCAAGTTTAATATCGTCAGGACCAGGTACAGAATGGCTGCATAGATTTGAGTGTCTATTACCAAAAATACTTGTTCGTTAACGCTGTCGTACCTATGAAATGTAGGTTAACGCTAGCCACACATTACTGGTAAGTGAGGACGACTCGCTTCCAGTGAACATGTGAACTGGCGAGCGTTAGCTAGCAAGCTAACTGATATATATCTTTTCACACACTTTTACACAAGCTCTGTGTAGTGACCCAGTAAAGCCAGTGGTACATAATTAGTGTTATATCTGCATTGTTAAAAAGACAAGCATTAGCCTTAGAATCAACCGGGCAGGGTCGCAATGCCTGATTTACATAGCTAGCTAGCAACCTCACATAACTTAATGCTTTATAGTACTTTGTCATTCGGCTGGGTCGAATAATTGATCCACTTAGCAAAGTGACAGTGCCAAGTGGCATTAGTTCGTAGCCCTAGCAAGACCATAATATCTAAGGACAATTCGTTTAAATGTTGTGTTTAACTTCAGAGCTAGCTTGTTTCTTCGCTAACCCGAAAACAAGTAGCCTAAGCCAGTTAGCCGGTGCCACATGGGTTCTGCGTTAGCAAGTTCTGCTACTTTCAGCTACAGCGCACTCGCAAAGAGTATAGCAGCCCTACACTCCGTGCTATTAGTCCTAACTAGCGTGTTGACACAGCAGTTCTTAACCACGCAGTGTAGCCAGCGCTAGCTATAAAGCTAGGGTAACGATGGCTGGTGTCATTTGGAACAATCACGTGAGAAACAAAGGAATATGGTATTCCAATATATGATTAGAGAAATGTGTACTTTTTTAGCCGTACTTGCCAAGGAAACCTATAATTGTTACCACATGATGACATTTCGTGCTGACGTTACCAAGGCTACCCTGGTTTACTCCTGGTTAAAGTTAGCAACACCCGCCTTTTTTGGGAGTTATATCAATGCCACACGCTGAACAAGTTGTCTTACTGTTACAGTATTTTTCTAATCGAGGTAGTGCTATCAGATATTGGGTGCAGTCACATCAGACAAGTACTTTACTTGCTTTGAAGGTAATTTGGAGTGCACCAGTCAACCTTTGGGGTGTTTATGCCATGACAGTGAAATTATACTTCAATAAGTGACAGTAGCTTTATCCCTTTGTAGCAGAAGGTGTCATGTGTCTTACATTAGAATGCAATGAAAAAACAAAACAAAACGTAAACATATATGCCAGTCAACATTTATGTTTCCTATTGGTTTGTGATGTTTCTGTGCTGACCCCCCCCCCCCCCCTCTATATCTGTCAGGTAAAGACTGGTCCCCTTCCTCTGGCGGTCCAGTTGTGATTGATGTGTCTGCCAACACTAGTGCCATTCAGGTGTGCCATGGCCATTCATGGCCACCCATGCAGCTGAAGACTTCAGGAGACCCCTCCGCCGCAGTCGCAGGCTGTCCCTGCCCCAGCCTGGCCTGATCGTCCATGCCAAGCCTGCCGTGGTGCACGCCTCCGCGTCCCGCGCCCTCCCCGCCTGCCCGCTGCACAAGAAGCCTCAGCCTCAGCCCCAGCCCCCCTCGGCCCTGTGCCCCATCCCCGGCCTCTCCCCCCGCCCCCTGAGGGTGGTGCACGACCTGCACCCCCAGTGCCTCTCGGGGCTCCCGCCAAGCTGCGTCCTCCTGCCGACGACCTCGTCCTCGTCACCGCCTTCTCCGCTCGGGCCTGGGGTGGCGCCACGCCCCTCCTGCACGCGCAGCTCCAGCGCAGGTGCCCGCCGCAGCTCCCCCCGCAGCACCAGGTATGCCAGCGTGCCGCCCGCAGGTGTGTCCAAGTGCCCCGCCTCGCTCCAGTCCAGTGCCTCCTCCTTCTCGTCTCCCCTCCTGTTCTCCTCCTCCTCCTCCTCCTGCTCGCAGTGCCACGCCCCGCCACTGGAGGCGCAGCAGCGCCCCCTCTTCCCACTGGACCCCCTGAGGTTGCGCTCCGGTCTGCTGGGCAAGCGGGCGCCCTCGCCACAGCTGTCCGCCTACCCCACCTGCCCGTCGCCGCCCAAAGCCTCCGCCTCGCACCGCGGCGTTGTCGTCGTGGTAACCGACAAGGTCGCCATGCCCACCAACCAGTCTTCCACCTGGAGCGGGGCCAAGCTGCGGGACGCCGGCAGCCTCATGGTCAATGGGCTGCCCCCCGAACGACCCGGTGACCCCGCGGTGCCCTCCCCCCACCAGCCCGCCGACGGCCGCGCGCCCCCCTGCCACCCCCCCCATGAGAAGCAGCTGCCCTGCTGCCCCCCCACGCAGCACTGCAGGGGCGGGGACAAGGGCGACAGCCAGGCGGAGGCGAAGGTCATCACCCCGCCCGCTGCCGTGCCTTCGGAGGAGAAGAGCGGTGATGTGCCTCTCGGTCACGCCCAGAACCAGAGCCAGGGCGAGGGCCACCGGTGGCCTGTCCACGTGCCTGTGACGCTGCGCGCTGCCCGCAAGGTCAGCTCGGAGATCAAGCTGACGGCCGCAGTCCGCAAACTGGCAAGGACCAGCGGGGCGCACCTCAGCCGGAACGCCGGCTCCGCGGTGGCAGCTGCCAGGAAGAAGACGGTCGCCAGGGTGACGGAAGCGTCACTTGCCCCTCGGGAGGCAGGGGAGCGCCCTCGTGTGGCCGTGGAGACCCACAGTGCCCCCTGCGGAACCGCCGAACCTGCCCCAACCCCCTCCCCCTGCCCCTCAACCTCCAGTGCCCACCACTGTGCCATGCCAGGGGAGTCGTCTGCGGTGACGCCCCTCCCCACACCCTCGGTTTACTCCGTGACCTCTGACCTCTCCGCCATACATCTGACCAGACAGGACAGCGCCCACGCCCTCCCGTGTGACAATGGGCCTGCAGCCGAGCAGAGTGCTGCAGAGAATCGGCCTGAGCAGGGGCCTGAAGGGTGAGCACTTGTCCTCTCTCCCCCTCTCGACTCGACCTGTCTTTCTCTCCCCTCCAAACACTTAGCCTACAGTCAACCTGTCTCCCTCTCTCGCCTCCACTTAGCCTACACTCGACCTGTCTTTCTCACGCCTCCAAACACTTAGCTTACACTCGACCTGTCTTTCTCTCTCCTCCAAACACTTAGCCTGCACTCCACCTGTCTCACTCTCCCCTCCAAACACTTAGTTTACAGTCAGCCTGTCTCTCTCTCGCCTCCAAACACTTAGCCTACACTCGACCTGTCTCCCTCTCTCCCCTCTAAACAGTTTGCTTACACTCAACCTGTCTCGCTCTCTCTTTCCTTTAAACACTTCGCTTACACTCAGCCTGTCTGTCTTTCTCCACCCCAAGCACTTACTCTTAGCCTATGTCTCTCCCCTCTAAAACTTAGCCTACACTTGGCCTGTCTCTCTCTCAGTTGAATTGGACGGCCCCTAAGAGAGCTGCTCCAGAACCGTGGCAGCATCGATCTGCTCAGTGGCAGGATGTTCTGTTGGATTAGTGTGAATTACTTATGAGCATATTGAGTTCAGAGGTCAGTTGAAGGTCATATATTCTGGTTGTGTCTGCTTATGGTCATTTAGAACATTTGTTGCTTCCTAAACTTTCTAAATGTCCTCTAGAGCAGCGATGACGATGTTTTACATACAGTCAACAGAAGAGAAAAGGTTTGTGTGTGTGTTTCCCCCGTACATCTTATCTCCAATGCACAAATCCTTCTGAAGTAGCAGTTGATGTCGCAGACACACACACACACACACACACACACACACACACACACACACACACACATAGTCAGACTAGTCATACATCTGAACTAGAACATGACATTGAGTTCAGGTCGTATCGTTCGTAATTTGCTTCTATGATATTTTCTGTAATCACAAATACTTGGCCTATCACAGATAAGCTGACCTCCTAGAATTGCCTTAATGTTGTTTTTCAGAAATGTAGAATTCTGGGGTTTTCTGTATGACCAAGAAACAAATTAGATCTCATCTTAAACTCTTTTTTTTTTCCCGTTCCTAAGGGTGTTTAAGTAAAAACAGTCCAGGATTCTGTAAGACTAGGCCTTTGTGTCATGATTCTTACACCCTTAAGAAATGGTGTCCAGTTAATCTTGATAAAAGTCAACCTGTTAGTTTAACTTAAGATTTTAAAATACTCTCATATCACCGGGGTGGTTAGGAAAAGCAAGTGTCAATTAGGGTTTTTTTTTTTTTTTTGCTGCTGTAAGAAGTAATACTTTCTTCTGTGAAAGCTCGCCTGTTGTGTATGGTCCTTTACTGTGCTGTGCTGTAGTTTGTGTAGCTGCTGTGGCATTTCAAGAAAACATCCACTTGGGTCATTAATCATGTGGAGAGACTGGAGTGAAGGAGTGACTAAATGGGTCTACGTGTTTTGAAATGTGACACTTGGTTTGCTTGTGGACAGAGCAGAGCATGCTTGTGTGTGTGTGTGTGTGTGTTTTGTGAGAATGAGAAAACAGAAAAAAGAAATAATCAAAGAAAAAGATAAAAGAAGAGAGCTTGTTCTCGCGAAGGCCAGTGTCTGTGTGTGAGGGAATCCTGAGAGTTGTGTGTGTGTGTTTAGTGAGAAGGAGAAAACAGAAAAAATAAATAATCAAAGAAAAAGATAAAGATAAAAGTGTCTGTGTGTGAGGGAATCCTGAGAGGTGTGTGTGTGTGTGTTGTGAGGAGCGTTTTGTAAATCTGAGGACTCGTCACAGTGATAAATCCAAACCAGCCTGTAGCGTTTTTTACTGCGCCATGGAAACCAGAAGCAGCAGGAATGTTGTTTAGCCAGCCCATAGTTGTTTGTTTCGCCGCTCAGGTTTGCTCTGAAGGTGTGCCAACCTTTCACATAGGTAGAAACCTCCATTTGTGTGTCTGTGTTATTCTCATTTGTTTGTGTTTACAGTTGTCTAAATGATCTTCAGTGTATCTTACACACACTTTGCTCAGTCGTTAGACATGACGCACATACATACCCACAGCTGTTCCACACACACACACACACACACACACACACACACACACCCATACATACATGTGTGTGTTTGTGTGTTCTTCAATCAGTCTACCATGGCACAAGACAATTGCGTTTCAGATGTATGTTTTACATTTACATGCCCAGTAGTTTAAAGTCCGCACTAGACATCTGAAATGAGTATCAGTGTACATGTACTGATGTTGTGTGTTGTTCTCTTGGTAGTCAGGAGACTGTTGCCATGCTACAGGAAAGGGAAGAGGAGGAGCTACCTGATGAGCTGGAGAACGACTGCAGCGGTGATGACAACGGTAAGGATGTCAGGCCACACCCCCAGTCACTCAGCTCTGTTAGGCCACACCCATATACCCACTTCATCAGGCCACACCCACAGATCCACACCCTTAGTCACTTAACTCCATCAGGCCACACCCACTGACCCACACCTGAGCTACTAAACTGTTAGGCCACACCCACAGACCCACACCCTAAGTCACTGAACTCCATCAGGCCACACCCACTGACCCACACCTGAGCTACTAAACTGTTAGGCCACACCCACAGACCCACACCCTTAGTCAGTAAGTTCTGTCAGGCCACACCCCTAGCCATTAAACTGTCAGGCCACACCCACAGACTATTATCAGTAAAACTTAGGTCCTACACCCTCTGCCTTTCTGCATTCCTAGTAAATATCAGACCCTTGAGGTCTCATAATGGCACTTCTCGACCATTATTGCATGATTGACCGAGACAAAAGCCATTCGAAGTTCTCCACGGGTCTGACACAATGTCTTCAGAATCCGCGCATCTGTGCCCGACGCTCCCCATTACTAGCCAAAGCCATTAATAAACACGACACCTTCAAGTGTGCCCTGATCAGGTGCACACTGGGACACGGCGAAGCCCTCAGGAGCACACCTGACACCAGCACGCTGTCATCAGCTGCACCTGCCTCATTACAGTGTAACTGGACCCTAAACGCTGTGCAGTAATCGAGTCCCGCGCGCTCATTAATCCGCACTTAGTTTTTCCTTTACACGTTAAGCCTGCCTTTAGTCTCTTGGCACTTGGCAGCTACGTGTTTTCGTTGGTGTGTTTCCATCCTGCTATGCAGTCACGTAGGCCATGTTATTCAAGCCAAGATGGAGGCGCGCTGATTAAATGCAGATATGCCTCACATCTTGTGTGCGTGCGTGAGTGTGTGAGTGCTTGTTTTGTATCACTGTGTCCATATTATGATATTATACATTTTTAGTGTCTCATGTGAGAGGTCTGCACACAGTGTTACTATGATATGTGGGCAGCTGTGGCCAAGTGGTTAGGGAGTTGGTCTTGCAGAAGGTTGCCGGTTCAAATCCTGGCCTACCCATGGTTGAGATGCCCCTAAGCAAGGCATCTAACCCCACACTGCTCCAGGGACTGTAACTAAACCCTGTAAATATCTGTAAGTCGCTCTGGATAAGTGTAATGTAATGATATCTTTGTATTACAGATCATGGTATAAACTAGTGGTGGGCATAGATTATTTTTTTTTTTCTAGATTAATCTAGATTAATCATAAAATTAATCTAGATTAATCTAGATTAAAATGGCTCATTTGAATTCTGCCGAAGGCATTCAGAATATGTGTGCTACCTAAATAATGACTAGAAGTAAGTCTTTGAGAACGGGTTTCTTAAGCCAGGTGGCACAGTAGACCAGGGGCTCATCTCCTGTTTCCAAAATGCATCACTAACTGCTTGAAAAAGCTGTTCTACTTTGATACTTGGTGATGGAAATAAATCATGTTCAATAAAATGTACTTGTGTTTACTAGCTGTTTATTTAGTTAAACATGAACTAAATGAAACATGAAACATGGATTTTGAACTGTAAGCCTACATAAGAAGTTGTGATGAACTGTTTACAGTCAGTAGCTTTGTGTCAATCAGTCCAAGCTCTATTTCTCCTTCTTCCACCAGTCACTTAGGCAGACCAGCTTGTTCACATTTTCTGGTGGCAAAGTAGATCTCCTTTTCTGCACAATATGGCCTGCTAAAGAAAAAAGTCTCTCGCATGGGACAGTTGTGGCAGGAGTCCCCTTCAGTGCAATTCGGCTAAGTATACATCCGCATTAAAATATAGAGGTAGGGTATACATCCGCGCTAAAATATCAAGGTGAAAGCTGAAAGTGTTGAGGAAGGGAGCCGTTTGCTTCCGTGTTCTATTTGCGCAAGGGGGAGGGGTGAATCCCCCTTTATGCAGTGCAGAGCAGATTCTAGGTTCGTTTTACTGAAATGAATGGGACACATGTGGAGTTTAACTAATAAATTGGTCATTACGTTTTTCTGGAGTTGTTAAGGGTTTTTTGGAATCATGTGTCACAATCTGCAACTATTTGTAATAATTTCAAGCCTAATAGTGTAAGTTGTTACTGTTTGGATTTTGAGAAAATTAGCTTTATTTCAGGTCAGGCAGCAACCACTTACTATGTGGTTGTTAGCGCGCTAACGCTAGCGAACTACGCTAACGTAATGTTTTGAATTGAAAGCTGTCACTAACACCCACCTAGATACTGTTACTGGTTATAGTGTAAGCAGACAAAGTAATATAAAGTTATAGGGCTACAGCAATGTATTAAATTCAAGGTGAGCCCAATCGCTGTTAGCGTTTAGCACATGATGTTGTTATAGTTACTACTATTCACTTGAATGAGCTAGAGCTAGTTCGTTAGCTTGCTAGCTCGCTTTACAGACACACTAAATTATTTTCTAAGAGTTCGAAATAGGAATTTGTTGGCATTTTGGTCCCATAGTAACGTATTATGTTGGCTTATCTTTGTAGAATCTAAGATCTTTGGTGAAAGTCATCATAGTTTGTGTAGTATAGACCCAGCTCCCAACCCAACTTTGAGAATAGATTAACGGCGATATTTTTTTTATCGCGCGATAAGAGTCTCGCGTTAACGCAGCACGTTAACGCCGATAACGGCCCGCCTCTAGTATAAACACAGCATTGTTTGTAGTTGTTGTTTTCCACAAAAGGGTTGACTGGCTGAAACATCGTTTATCATTAAAGTGTTTCGTCCGTCTAATAAGCAGTGTTGAACTTTTTGTTTTCTATCAATATTAGCTATTATTGTGTTTTGCAGTACGGAGGTAATTGTCCTGATCTTTAACACTATTAGTGTTATTGTAATTATTATAATTATACTAGTGTTATGTTGCTGTGATATTTAACCACTCTGTTGTTGCTGCTGTGATCTTTAACACTGTGTTGTTGTTAATGCGATCTGTAACACTGTTGTTGTTAATGCGATCTGTAACACTGTATTGTTGTTGTTGCGATCTGTAACGCAGATGGGTCCGACTGCTGCTCCATGAATACTGACTGTGCATTGGACACTCCTGAGGAGGCTCTGAGGTAAGTGTGTGTGTGTGTGTGTGTGCGCATGCGTGTGTGCTCTCTCGAGGACGGCTGGCTGTAATGTGACGGAGTATTACTGTACACAATGTGTTGCTTGCCCTATGTCTATTTTCAATTGCTGTTGCTCGCCTTTAACAGATTCTAGTGAGGAGAGTCAACTACCTGAAATCAGAGATTGTATAAAAACGCTAAAATGAGGAGGTGGAGTGTTTGTGGCGTAACAGTCAGATCAGGTCAAATCAGGGCTTTTAGTATGGACAGAGAGTGACAGGTCCATGCTGCAGCAGGTGCTGTCGCCTGTGGATAGGACACAGTGTTACTGCCGCCCAAGCAGTTGGTAGCGCTGGGATATGGTAGTGCTGGGATATGGCAGTGGGGATTTCCAAGTTCTCATTGGCTGCACAGGGGATGGCTGTGGCCTAATTGGCTGTGGCCTAATTGGCTTTCACTTAATGACTTCCTGCTGTGGGGCAGCACCCACACGGGATTTCCCATTGGCACACTGGTAATTTCCTGTGTCAATATGAGGGCAGTGCAGTCTCGTGTCGGTGGGGTGGGGTGTGGGGGTGATTCATTGGTGCTTCAGAGTCTGAACACCTCCACCTACATTTTACTGCAAATGAGGGGCTGCCACAGCCCAGAATAGTGGATCACGACCTGCTTCCAAGGGTTGTCAAAATTAGATTTTGGATTTGCAGTGAAGTCGTAACAATTAAGCGACATAGAATGTTGGAGAAAGAGTTTAAAGGAGAACTTCGGTGTAAAATGAAAATTGGCATGTTACAACATCATACCGATTTGGTGGGTAGGTGCCCTTAGATGAAGCATGAAGATTACACTATTATTAAACCATTAAAACAGCTTGAAGAAACTCCACACTCCATCAGTAGTACAACAAATGCCCTGGCATTCAAAATAAGGCACTGAGAACTTTGTAAAAGTACACAACATTTATTTAAAAAACTGTTCTTACATGCAGTAGTTTGCAGTTGTTTCTCGTCGCCGCCATGATGAAAGTCCAAGTCGACTGTACTACCTACTGGTTCGTGTTCGGCAGTCGACTTGTGTGGACTTTTATCATGGCGGCGACGAGAAACTACAGCAAGGTACTGCCTGTCAAAAGTGTTTCATTAATAAATGTTGTGTACACTTACAAAGTTCTCATTGCCTCGTTTTGAATGTTGTGGCCTTTGTTGTGCTACTGATGGAGTGTGGAGTTTCTTCGAGCTGTTTTAATGGTTTAATAATAGCGTAATCTTCATGCTTTGTGACACCTACCACTTCCATAGGGAATGGGCACGGAAGTGGGCTGCGCAGTGCATTGTGGGGCGAAATCAATGCGTGCCGCCATTTTTGAGGGCGAGAAGAACAGCTTACCAGCACAAGGGAGTGAGACAGTAGGCAGAGTTACAGCTTAGTATAGTTCAGTTTTATTTAGAATGCTAAATACTTGTGCAAAAGAACGCCATGGCTTGTACAGGGACAAACTCATGCCGTACGCGATCAGGAAAAAAAAAAAACGTTTGATCAGCGATATGGATCCTTATGGGATGCATACAAGACAATGAGCACCAAACTTCTCATGGAAATCTGTAGTCATGCCCACTCTACCTTTGCGTCCAAAATGTTGGAATTTCGGTTTTGATTTTTTGAGAGGTGAGAGTGGGAATGACTACAGACGTCCATAAATTCACATATTGATAGTTGCTGAGGTTAAGCCATTTCCTAATAAGACTTCAGTGGATATGGCTTAATGTTGACATCTCCCATAGGCTGCCTTTTGACAGCTGTAGTGTTGGTGAAAAGGTGTGTCTGAGCTCACGCATACAAACAGTAAAAACAATAAAACAATAATCTGTTGTCTGTTTGCTTGCCCTGTCGATATGCCAATATTTTCACCTAGGCAGTGTTGATTGCGATGCTAGGTCCTACGGCAAAAAAAACACCTGCCTGCAGCGCTCTCATACATTTACCTGTCATCTGCGTGTGAATGCAATGAAAGTGGGGATGCAAGAACGACTTTACCTAGTCAGTGTTTGGGGGTTTCTCCCCGGGAAAAATGTGCAAAATCGTGTCGGATAAAATGACAACTTTTAAGCAGTTTCATACAAAAAACCATGCTGTTGAGTACAGTGCTCTCATCCGTTATTTTGCGTGAGTGGAGAGACATAGCCTGTTTAGAATTATTTGTATGCTTCGGAAACATAATCTGACAACTGGAATGTGATAACCAACCTGTGTGCCTGGATAAAATATTCTCTCTTCCTCTCCTCCTGACTTTAAAAACATTGCTAAACTTTGAGCAAAACATTTTCTCCGTCGTCTATTTCTTGAGAAGTTTTTTTTTTTTTTTCCATTTTGTGCGCACGCCTCTCTCATTCTGATACAGAATGCTCATTCTAGGCTGCATTCAAAATGTTTCAACTAATTTGTCATGAGTCCTAGACAAAACAGCATAGGCTATGCATTCGCGAAATCACTAACCAATGCATAGCCACATTTTCCGCCTGGACACCACGGGGCAAAGTAAAGTTCGCACTTCACCTACTCTCTCGTTCATTTTGCGGGTAGTCTGTATTTAATTAATAGCACAAAACAGCATCAAAAGTGTTAGCGGAATGGTGGATTTGTTGTCGTGGTATTTTTGGTCAAAGTTAGGGATGCAAGTGCATGCCTGCATCCCAGCTTTCAGCGCCTGGCACCTGCACTTGACTGACCTGTCTGCGGTAACAGCCACGAGCATCGCGCCATTTGGCAAAGCGCACTTACTCAGTGCACCGTCCTACCACATGTGATAGCAAGCCGATCTACAACAGAGACCTTTTTCCATCATGAGGCTGGGAATCGTCCTGAACATGAGCTCTAACTTCCACCGCAACATCATTTCTTGTGTTATCGTTCTTGGGTGTTAATCCAGTTATTTTGTGTGCTTGTCCTGTGAAATATGATGCTATACGTTTTAAATTTTACCTCTGGTTCAGCCAAGTTCCCACATGAAAATGTTACAATGTTTTATATTGTCTTCGGCGCCGTTCAAAAATATTACGTGTAGAAGCCTTAGATAACATAGGCTACATTCTCTTACATACAGTCTATGATAGATATTAGTATGGGCCCATGTTTTTAGATCGTTAGATTTTAAGAAACATTGCATTATGTTGAAGTTGCGTTGCATTATACGTCATGAAGGGGGGATACTCTTTGTCCAGACCGTAGATAAAAATAATTTAGCCGAGTAAAATGACTTCTTTCACTGAACCAGTTAACAGGTTAACACAGAACAAGGGAAAACTTGGCCACTTGGTGGGCGGTTCCTTCTTCTGCGCAAAGTCGTGTGACGTCACATGCCCATTCCCAATTGTTAGCCTTCTGGGACAAACGGTAAAAAATAGTTACGTTCTGAATGCAACAGGCTAAATCAATTTTGCTACTCAGCAAACATACCAACTCGGTATGATGTTTTAACATGCCAATTTTCATTTTACACCGAAGTTCTCCTTTAACAGTTAAAAATAAATAAATAAAATAAACAGCCACCCAGTCACTGAAATGTGAAACTGGTGCTTTACCGCTTGTGACCGACTGACCCACTCAGAGCAGTGTTTGTCATATGTCACTTGACTAGTTGAGTAGTTCAGTAGCACTGTTGTGTATGGGGGTTGTAAGCACTTGGGGGTGGGGGGGGGTTTGGAATTGTAAAACCAATCACTTTTACACACATCCGCTTTTCCTGCTATAGCTAGACTGATCTAAACATACACATACGCTCCCTCTCTAATCCTATGCATTCTTTCTCTCTCTCTCTCTCTCTCTCTCTCTCTGTCACTATATCTGTCTTTCTTTCTCACTCACTCTATCTCATTTCCCATTCCCATGCAATTTTTCTCTCCCTCTTACTCACTCACTCACTCACTATCTCTCTTTCATTCTCACTCACTCTATCTTTCCATTCCTGTGTTTTCTCTTTCTTTGTCTCTCTCTCTCTCTCTTACTCGCTCACTATCTGTCTGTCTTTCTCACTCCCTCTATCTTTGCGTTCCTGTATTCTCTCTCTCTCTCTCTCACTCACTCACTCACTCACTCACACACACACACACACACACACACACACACACACACACAACGCAATGCAGCGCAACACTCATTTTCATTCAGTCTCCTCTCACTGGGCAATTCCAGCCTGATGGCCTTCTTCACACCGGTCAGCTGACGTTGCCATTGTAGTCACTGTAGAGGGTGGCTTCTTTGTGGCCCAGTGTGTTCTGGTGCCTGACACAGGTGAATGGCGGACACACACACACACACACACACACACACACACACACACACACACACACACACACACACACACACACACACAGAGAGGCCAGTGGAAGGCTCTCCCAATTGTGACAGACGTCATTGGCAGCAGAAGGCATTAACAGCCACAGCTCCAGCCACTGTTGCATGAGTATTATACGGGCAAGCACCACTGTTGCATGAGTATTATACGGCCAAGCAACAACACTGGTGATGGCAGTGTCCAAAGCCCCATTGCCCCCACCCCCAGCTAGCTCTCTGTGCATGGGATAAGGTGGGTGTAGCATTGATGGTACTATGGTCAAAACCCCATTGTCCCACTCCCCCAATGCCATTGATGGTGCTATGGTCGAAACCCCATTGTCACACTCCCCCAATGTCATTGTCACCCCCCGTTCACCTGATTGCCTCCCTTTCCCAGCTGATGCATGTGTGCTCTATGAAGTTTCCTGTTTGTTGTTTACAAAGCAAGCAAACATAATGGGGGGGGGGTGTTAGAGTGGCACATGCCCCCAATGCCATGTCAGTCTTACTCTCTCTCCGCACAGCTGAGGGGTTTAAAACCAGCTGGCAGACTGAGGCACAGGTTTTCACATGACCGTCATGTAAGTTGTGTGTGTGTCTGTGTGTGTGTGTGTGTGTGTAGTGGGGTGGGTTTTAACTTTGGGAAATTGTCTTAAGTCGGAGTCACCCAAAACCAGATAGGATATGGACCTGGTCTTTTTACAGGTTTGTGTGTTTGATGTCCTACCATCTTCTATACTAAAGTGGATTGTGTGTGTGTGTGTGTGTGTGTGTGTGTGTTTGATGGTTTTATGTGTCTTTATGTTGGTATGTTGGATGGTTCTGCGTATGTGTTAGACAGTGTGTATTTGTGTGTCTAATGGTGTGTGTGTGAGTATGGGCTTGTATGTTGGATAGCGTGTGTGTGTGTGTTTGGGTGTTAACCATTCAACTGGAAGCTGTGGAGTTAAGCTTGCTGGAAAATGTGTTTTTCCAGTCCTGCCCTACAAAGGCAAAGTACTGTAACTACGTGGACATAGAAACCGAGAAAAATGCCCTTTAAAGTTGTAATACTGTCCAGTCAAACATGTTGTAGGTATAATGGTGGTGATGCTTTTATATAGCCTACTTTCTAAAGGGGAAAAAGCAAGATATTTTGTCACAAGACAAAAGAGCTGTTATAAGGTCAATATCCAGTCTAAACTCAATTTTGACAACATACAGGTCTGTAAAAAATTAAGAGACCACTGTAAAATGACACCTTTATCTGATTTAACTATTTATAGGTGTATGTGTGAGTAAAGTAAACACTTTTGTTTTATTCTGTACACTACTGGCAACATTTCACCCAAAATGCTGATTTTAGGAAAATGTGCAGTGGTCTGTTAATTTTCTCCAGAGCTGTATGTAGTTACTATGTTTTGGCTTTGTAGGGCAGCATAGTGTAGCCCTTGGCAGAGGGGTGACCCAGGGCCCTGTGTCATGTAGGCGGCTCAGTGGCAAACCTGGGTGATGTTACTCTCAAGTGTGGGCTAACTTTCCTAATACAAGAGTCCTGCAGCCTTTGTTTTCTTTCTAAGTCAACTGTTTACTTTCTGCTTACTTTCTAAGCTAACTCAGCTAGGTTTGTTACGAGACCCACTACCTCATATATCTCCCAGTCTATTTGTCCAAGTCCTCCAGGAATGGGACCTCAAGTTGACCCAGAAGTGTATGAATACTTGTAGTTGGAAAGCATTTGTGTGACGTACAGTATCTACCTGCTTGTATACATCTGACCCAGTTTTGGACAGGCACATCTCCTTTCTGTGGTGAGGGACTGTGGTCAGTGTTGCAGGTGAGCCACCTTCATGCCGACCTGCATGTATTCCCCATCTAGTGTGGCAGAGACTAGGGCAGAGATCCCCAGTGTGTGTGTGTGTGTGTGTGTGTGTGTGTGTGTGTGTGTGTGTGTGTGTGTGTGTGTGTGTGTGTGTGTGTGTGTGTGTGTGTGTGCGTGTGCGTGTGTGTGTGCGTGTGTGTGTAGAGGAGAAGAGACTAGGGCAGAGATCCCCTGTGTGTGTGTGTGTGTGTGTGTGTGTGTAGAGGAGAAGAGACTAGGGCAGAGATCCCCAGTGTGTGTGTGTGTGTGTGTGTGTGTGTAGAGGAGAAGAGACTAGGGCAGAGATCCCCAGTGTGTGTGTGTGTGTGTGTGTGTGTGTAGAGGAGAAGAGACTAGGGCAGAGATCCCCAGTGTGTGTGTGTGTGTGTGTGTGTGTGTGTGTGTGTGTGTGTGTGTGTGTGTGTGTGCGTGTGTGTGTGTAGAGGAGAAGAGACTAGGGCAGAGATCCCCTGTGTGTGTGTGTGTGTGTGTGTGTGTGTGTGTGTGTAGAGGAGAAGAGACTAGGGCAGAGATCCCCAGTGTGTGTGTGTGTGTGTGTGTGTGTGTGTGTGTGCGTGTGTGTGTGTGTAGAGGAGAAGAGACTAGGGCAGAGATCCCCAGTGTGTGTGTGTGTGTGTGT
>CM050213.1:29375000-29377500 GCA_027475355.1 Coilia nasus | reverse complement strand
TTAGCGTTAAACACTGGCATTAAACACTAATGTTAAACACTAGCATTAAACACTAGCATTAAATGCTAGTATTTGTTTCCTTAGGACTATGAGGTCTGATCCATTTGAAGTTCAGTCATTTCAGGTTTTATGCAAAGTAATGATGGGGCATATCCAATTAATTAGTTGTATTGATGGTCACATTGGCTATGGTAGATGGACATGGGGTTTATTATAACATATATATGAGGCTATGGCAGATGGATATGGGGTTTATTATAACATATATATGAGGCTATGGCAGATGGATATGGGGTTTATTATAACATATATATGAGGCTATGGCAGATGGATATGGGGTTTATTATAACATATATATGAGGCTATGGCAGATGGATATGGGGTTTATTATAACATATATATGAGGCTGAAATGGGTCAGAAAGATATTCTTGTGCTTCCACTTCCTTATATATCTTTGTTCTCTCTCCTCTTTCTCTCCTTTTCCTCTCTCTCTTTTCACTCCTCTCTCTCTCACTCTCTCTTCTCTCTCTATCACGCTTTCGCTCTCTCTCACTCTTTCTTTTCTCAATGTGTCTCCTCGCTCTCTTGCTCTCCTCCTCTCTCGCTCTCTCGCTCTCCTCTCTCTCGGTCTCCCCCTCTATGTCTTTCTCTCCTCTTCTATCCATCTCTACCCTTCCTCTCTCCCTTCTCTCCCTCTCTCTCTCCCTCTCCTTCTCTCCCTCTCTTTCTCTCTCTCGGTCTCCCCCTCTCTGTCTTTCTCTCTTCTTCTATCCATCTCTCCCTCCCTCCCTCCCTCTCTCTCTCCCTCCCTCTCTCCCTCAGTTGAACCATTTCCCAGGCTCCTTTCAGATTGGCCGGAAGGACCGGCTGTGGCGCAACCTGTCCAAGATGCAGGCGCACTTCGGCAAGCGGGAGTTCAACTTCTTCCCACGATCCTTTGTGCTGCCACAGGACATCAAGCTGCTGCGCAAGGCCTGGGAGGACGGCGGCGGCCGCCAGAAGTGGATCATCAAACCGGTAGGGCCACCGCAGAGCTGATCAGTAATCAAACCGGTAGGGCCACCGCAGAGCTGATCAGTAATCAAACCGGTAGGGCCACCGCAGAGCTGATCAGTAATCAAACCGGTAGGGCCACCGCAGAGACGATCAGTAATCAAACTGGTAGGGCCACCGCAGAGCTGATCAGTAATCAAACCGGTAGGGCCACCGCAGAGACTATCATCAAACCGGTAGGGCCACCGCAGAGCTGATCAGTAATCAAACCGGTAGGGCCACCGCAGAGCTGATCAGTAATCAAACCGGTAGGGCCACCGCAGAGCTGATCAGTAATCAAACCGGTAGGGCCACCGCAGAGCTGATCAGTAATCAAACCGGTAGGGCCACCGCAGAGCTGATCAGTAATCAAACCGGTAGGGCCACCGCAGAGCTGATCAGTAATCAAACCGGTAGGGCCACCGCAGAGCTGATCAGTAATCAAACCGGTAGGGTCACCGCAGAGACGATCATCAAACCGGTAGGGCCACCGCAGAGCTGATCAGTAATCAAACCGGTAGGGCCACCGCTGAGTCGATCAGTAATCAGTATAGTTGAGGAGGAGAAACTACAGGGATGAGTGCATAAAGGATCATTCACACTGAAGGTTGATTATTGATGCTGAAGATCTAATTCCTTCATTTTCCCCTGGGATTTCAATTCAATAGAAAAAAAATCCCCTGGGATGAACAAATTCACTAGATATCTTTTATTCTAATAGTGACAGGGAATATAAGAGTTCCTACTGCAGTTAGTTAATTATTGTAGTTAAACTGCTGTTGTGTTATATGGGTTGTTAAATCCTGATTGAAAGCAGTATGTAGTTATGAAAGGCTAAGGCTATTGGTTGTGTAGCTTGTTTACTTATTTATTTGTGTGTGTGTGTGTTGCGTGTGTTGCTTGTGTGTGTGCATCCGTGCACATGTGCAGCCTGCGTCTGCTAGGGGAATCGGGATCCAGGTGATTCACAAGTGGAGTCAGATGCCTCGCAAGCGACCCCTGCTGGTACAGAAGTGAGTGTGCGCCATGTGAGCTCAGCCGAGAGCTAATATATGGGGAAATGTCCAGTCTGCATACAATGTAATATTAAAGACATTGTACAGATTGCCCATGTGTGTTTGAACTGGATCATGGGGAGATTAAATACGTGGAAAATTTGATTTAGCCATATGTTTTTTTTTTTTTTCATTTCTCTGTAGTAATAATCGTCAATCAACAAAATCAACAATTTGGCACATTTCACGCAAAGGATGTAGTTGAAAATGGTTTGGCAGTTTGGCAAAGGAACACAAGACAGAAATACACATGACAAGCTTTGTTGTAGTCCAGTAGCTACCAAGTGCTCCACTGATGGTATTGTGTGTGTGTGTGTGTGTGTGTGTGTGTGTGTGTGTGTGTGTGTGTGTGTGTGTGTGTGTCCTAATGGTGGTGATCCTGTTTGGCAGGTACATCCATAAGCCCTACCT
>CM050213.1:29360000-29370000 GCA_027475355.1 Coilia nasus | reverse complement strand
GGCCCTATAGACTGTGTGTCGAGGGTAAGGCTTCTGGGTAAAGCATCTGTTTAAACACTGTGTCCTGTTATGGTTAAGGCTGTGAAACTGCATTTCAACAGACCCTCTGTGAAACCTCTGTGACTGCCACTATCTTTACACAATCTTACCATCCTTTTATTCCTCCTTGCTTTGGTTCCCTCAGTGTCAGCTTGAGGTCAACCATTATTAGTGTTAGTTTTGTTTTTCTGCTTCCTGCCTTAAAGGAGAACTTCGGTGTAAAATGAAAATTGGCATGTTAAAACATCATACCGAGTTGGTATGTGTACTGAGGAGCAAAAGTGATTTAGCCTGTTGCATTCAGAGTTTAACTATTTTTTTATTGTTTGGCCCAGGAGGCTAACAATGGAAGTTGTAGGTGCCCTTAGACGAAGCATGACGGCTACGCTATTTTAAAACCATTAAAACAGCTCGAAAAAACTCCACACTCCATTGGTAGTACAACAAAGGCCCTGACATTAAAAACGAGGCACTGAGAACTTTGTAAGTGTACACAACATTTAATAATAAAACAGTTTTGAAAGGCAGTACCTTGCTGTAGTTTCTTATCGCCACCATGATGAAAGTCTGCACAAGTCGATTGATGAACACAAACCCGCAGGAAGAATAGCAGGAGAGGTAGTACAATCGACTTGTTTGGACTTTCATCATGGCGGCAACGAGAAACAACTGCAAACTACTGCATGTAAGAACAGTTTTTTACGTAAATGTTGTGTACATTTACAATATTCTCAGTGCTTTGTTTTGAATGCCAGAGCCTACGCTATTTTTAAACCATTAAAACAGCGCGAAGAAACTCCACACTCCATTGCTAACCCAACAAGCAGAAGTAGTGTTGCGCTCTTCAGCAGAAACACATCCTGTCTGTGAGAGTCCACAGCAGATCTGCTTTCCCTGACAACACAGCACTTTTTCTCTCCCTCCCTGTCTGTCTCTTTCTCTCCCTCCCTCCCTCCCTCCCTCCCTCTGTCTGTTTCTCTTTCTCCTCCTCCCTCTGTCTGTTTCTTTCTCTCCCTCCCTCCCTCTGTCTGTTTCTCTCTTTCTCTCCCTCTCCATCATGTGTCGGTCTCTGCTACTGCAATGCTTGCATGCGCCCAGAATCTCGCACACACAGTTTCTCTCTCTCTCTCTCTCTCTCTCTCTCTCTCTCTCTCTCTCTCTCTCTCTCTCTCTCTCTCTCTCTCTCTCTCTCTCTCTCTCTCTCTCTCTCTCTCTCTCTCTCTCTCTCTCTCTCTCTCTCTCTCTCTCTCTCTCTCTCTCTCTCTCTCTCTCTCTCACACTCACACACATACACATACAAACACAGCCACACACACACAGCCTCCTTGGGTTGACACATGAATCTGGCAAAGGACTTTACCCTACGGTATGCCTGTGGCAAAAGACCTAAGACATGGGCCTGTGTCTGTAGAGGGAACTAGGTCCAGAAATGTCCTCTGCATAGAACGCTGCAGGAAGCACCATCTAAAGCTAATGATGTGGAGTCACAGTTATAACTATGTGTGTTTTGTGTGTGTGTGTAGGAGTTCTTTGCGTCGGTGCTGAAGATGTTGACCCCTGATGACGTGTGTGTGTGTGCAGGACTTCTTTGCGTCGTTGCTGGACATATTGACCCCTGATGACGTGTGTGTGTGTGTGTGCGTGCGTGTGTGTGCAGGACTTCTTCGCGTCGGTGCTGGACGTGTTGACCCCTGATGACGTGCGCGTGCTGGCCGAGTCGGAGGACGAGCTGTGTCGGCGTGGAGAGTTCCAGCGCATCTTCCCCTCCCCCACCTCCGCACGCTACCTGCGCTTCTTCGAGCACCCGCGCTACCTCAACATCCTGCTCAACCAGTGGGAGCACAAGCACTGGCACAACAGGACCAAAGGTGTGTGTGTGTGTGTGTGTGTGTGTGTGTGTGTGTGTGTGTGTGTGTGTGTGTGTGTGTGTGTGTGTGTGTGTGTGCGGGCAGGCGGGCGTGCGTACGCTGCACACCTTGAGCCTGGGCATGTTTTATGTTTTACTACCAGGTGTGCATATATGTGCTGTATGTGTGTGTATATGTGTGTGTGCACATGTGTGTGTGTGCGTGCGGTCAGTCACCTCAAGCCTGTGCATGTTGTATGTTGAACTAGCAGGTGTGTGTGTGTGTGTGAGTGAGTGTGCGGTCAGTCACCTCAAGCCTCTGCATGTTGTATGTTGAACTAGCAGGTGTGTGTGTGTGTGTGTGTGTGTGTGTGTGTGTGTGTGTGTGTGCCCGGTCAGTCACCTCAAGCCTGTTCATGTTGTATGTTGAACTAGCAGGTGTGTGTGTGTGAGTGAGTGTGTGTTCAGTCACCTCAAGCCTCTGCATATTGTATGTTGAACTAGCAGGTGTGTGTGTGTGTGTGTGTATGTGTGTGTGTGCGCGGTCAGTCACCTCAAGCCTGTTCATGTTGTATGTTGAACTAGCAGGTGTGCGTGCGTGCGTGTGTGTGTGTGTGTGTGTGTGTGTGTGTGTGTGTGTGTGTGTGGAGGACATGAGGGGTTGCATGTACAGTAGGTCAGGGTGGGATGATCACTGCTAGAGCCTGTTAGAGTTCCTGAGTTCCTGACGGCTACAAATGTGTTTAAAGCCAACTAGAAAGTCAGCTGACGCACGCGGTCAGTCACCTCAAGCCTGTTCATGTTGTATGTTGAACTAGCAGGTGTGTGTGTGTGTGTGTGTGTGTGTGTGTGTGTGTGTGTGTGTGCGCGGCCAGTCACCTCAAGCCTGTTCATGTTGTGTGTTGAACTAGCAGGTGTGTTTGGTGTTTGTTTTGTGCACCACTCATCCGTTGTATGTCCTCCTGCTAACCGCTTAAGCGCAATATTTGTGTTTGGTGAAGGTTTTCCACCTGTCAGTTCTGCCTAACATTTCTCACTTCTGTGTGCGTGCGTGCGTGCGTGCGTGCGTGCGTGCGTGCGTGCGTGCGTGTGTGTGTGTGTGTGTGTGTGTATGTTCAGGTATTGACCTGCTGAAGAATCTCTGTCAGAAGGGGGTTCACCTGGGCAACCTGTCTGACACAGTGCATCATGTGAGTAGTGCATCATCCTCCATGAGACACACACACACACACACACACACACTTCCACACACAACAACAAACATGACCTGGGCAACCTGTCTGATACAGTGCATCATGTGAGTAGTGCATCATCCTCCTATGAGACAAACACACACACACACACACTTCCACGCACACTACAAACATGACCTGTAATTTAGTAAAATGACCTCTGAAGTATATTTCAGCCACACCTTACATACACATTAACAGACACACACACACGCGTGCGCATATGGACTGCATGAAATGGCTTAAGCACTCAGCCTTAAAGGAGAAACTCTGTAAAATGAACTTTGGGTATGTTAAAACATAATAAGTTGGTATGTTTGCTGAGAAACTACGCTACGCTCTTGCATTCCAAACCTTGATTATTTTTATCGAAAAAGGCTTGCCATGCTAGTGATCCCATCACTGTTTTTAAACCATTAAAAAACTCAAAGTAGCTTCACGCGTCCTTGGTAGTATAACAAGGGCCCTGGCATTTCAAAATGAGGTATTGAGAACTTTGTAAGTGTACAGATGGTTCATTAAAAAGTATAGTTGAAAGTGGCAATAACTACAAGGCTCTGGGTCTTCCAGTCATTAGCCTGTCTGTCTACTAGTCTGTCTATTTCATAGTCATTAGCCTGTCTGTCTACTAGTCTATCTATTTCATAGTCATTAGCCTGTCAGCCTACTAGTCTGTCTATTTCATAGTCATTAGCCTGCCCTTATTATATACATTTCTCTTGTGTCTCAATGCAGTGGTCCTCTAAGTTATCTAACACATTTCTCTCGTGTGTAAATACAGTGGTCCTCTAAGTTATCTAACACATTTCTCTCGTGTGTAAATGCAGTGGTCCTCTAAGTTATCTAACACATTTCTCTCGTGTGTAAATGCAGTGGTTCTCTAAGTTATCTAACACATTTCTTTTGTGTGTGGGTGCAGTGGTTCTCTAAGTTATCTAACACATTTCTTTTGTGTCTGGGTGCAGTGGTCCTCCAAGTCCTACTCTGGGCATGTGCGGACAGACTTGAACAGTAACCCTACCACCAAGCCGGAGCTGACCAGGTCTTGGTATGTTATAATACATACACACACACACACAAATACACATGCAGAGCACACACAGCACACACACACGCACATGCCCACAGCACGCTCACACAGAGCACACACACACGCACACACGCGCACGCTTACACACACAACCAAGGTCTGAAATCTGCACCTTTTGTAGTTGTGTATATATTGACACACGTTACGTCTTTGCACATAAGCCTTGCATTTTACCAAAGTCAGAATGTTTTTTCTCTTTCTCTCTTTCTGTTTCCCCTTCTGCAACACTCGTTTTCCTTTTCTCTCTCACCTCTCTCCATTTCTTCTACCTATCCCTCTCTCTCTGTTTCTTTCTCTCCCTCCCTCTCTCTTTCTCACCTTTCTCCATTTGTTCCACCCATTTCTCTCTCTCCCTTCCTCCACCCCCCCCTCTGTCTTTCTCCCTCCTCCCTCCCTCTCTCTTTTTCTCTATCTCTGTCTCTTTCTCTCTCTCTCTCTTTCTCACCTCTTTCTCCATTTCTTGCACCCATTTCTCTCTCTCCCTTCCTCCTCCCTCCCTCTCTCTTTTTCTCTATCTCTGTCTCTTTCTTTCTCTGTCTCTTTCTCACCTCTTTCTCCATTTCTTCTACCCATTTCTCTCTCCCCCTTCCTCCTCCCTCCCTCTCTTTTTCTCTATCTCTGTCTCTTTCTCTCTCTCTCTTTCTCACCTCTTTATCCATTTCTTCTACCCATTTCTCTCTCCCCCTTCCTCCTCCCTCCCTCTCTCTTTTTCTCTATCTCTGTCTCTTTCTCTCTCTCTTTCTCACCTCTTTATCCATTTCTTCTACCCATTTCTCTCTCTCCCTTCCTCCTCCCTCCCTCTCTCTTTTTCTCTATCTGTCTCTTTCTCTCTCTCTCTCTTTCTCACCTCTTTCTCCATTTCTTCCACCCATTTCTCTGTCTCTGTCTGTCCCTCCCTCTCCCTCTCTCCCTCCCTCCCTCTCCCTCTCCCTCTCTCTCTCCCTCCCTCCCTCCTTCCCTCCCTCCCTCTCCCTCTCTCCCTCCCTCCCTCTCCCTCTCCCTCTCTCTCTCCCTCCCTCCCTCCCTCCCTCCCTCCCTCTCCCTCTCTCCCTCCCTCCCTCTCCCTCTCCCTCTCTCTCTCCCTCCCTCCTTCCCTCCCTCCCTCTCCCTCTCTCCCTCCCTCCCTCTCCCTCTCCCTCTCTCTCTCCCTCCCACCCTCCCTCCCTCCCTCTCCCTCTCTCCCTCCCTCCCTCTCTCCCTCCCTCCCTCCCTGTAGTGTGCTGGTGACCCAGAGTGTGCCTTCCCCAGCCGGTGTGGGTGCGGAGGCGTCTGACCGTGAGGTCCAGTCTGTCGCCTCCAGCCTGCCCGACGCCAGCATGCTGGACTCCGCCAGCTCCAGCCCCAGCCCCAGCTCCAGCCCCAGCTCCAGCTCGAGTCCCAGCCCCAGCCCCACCCCGACCCCCAGCACCCCCTCTCTTAGCCCCCCCTCCACCCCCACCCCCAGCCCTAGCCGCTGTCTGCCCCGCGACTACCTGCCCCCAGCAGATTACCTGTGAGGTGTTGGTGTGGGTGGGTGGGTGTGTTTGCGTATGGGTGTAGCACTGGTTGGTTGCAGTTAGCCAATTAGAGAGAGCAGTGGCTCAGGCTGGGGGCTGGGCAGAGCAACTACTGCAGTGTCAAACAAGCTGGCCACCAGGGGGCGATCTAAAGCCTTAACTCCTTGATGGGTGAAATGTTGTTCTGCTTTGTTTTGCTGTTGTTTTTTTATTAACATTATTATTTTCCTAAAGATTCAGGGGCTTCCCGGTAGCAATGTGCTGTTGACAGACAAGCACAGGCACACAAACCACCAGATGCATATGTGCTCTCAGGGTTCTGTAATGGGGGGGGGGTGTGGAGAGTGTGTCTGTGCAAGAGAGTGTGTGTGTGTGTGTGTGTGGTTTGCTGAGTTGGGGGTACTAGCACAACTATCCTTTCCCTCCTCCCCTCAGAAAGGAAGGGCTTGTGGTTATTCTCTCCACTGCGCCCATCACTAACAGAAGGGGGACAGTCATAGGTTTACATTGCCTTAAGTTACTGGCCAAATCTTAAGTCTTTTTAAAATGCCTTTTGTATTACAACATATTTAAAAAGACAAGTGCTATCGCTAATTTGCCACCTCTCTCTAATAGTTTTCAGAGGTAGAGATAGTGTGTGTTGGGGGTGTGTGTGTGTGTGTGTGTATGTGTTGTTTCAGTAAGGGGAGGGGAGATGATGTCGCTGGACCAGATATGCAAAGCGCCTCATTGGTTGGGATCGGAGCACACCCCCACCAACTGCCATGTCTCTTTACATAAGCATGAGCCAATCAGATTCCTCTGTGTGGTTTGTTTACATTGGAGCTCCGCCCCAAAAGGGCTCTGGATCTCCATGGCCATTGTGGCATCTCCTTACAAACATGCTAAATAATAATTATATCCCTGTTTGTTGGGGAAAGGCAACGATTTAATAGGATTGAACAAGTTCTAATAAACATTTTTAAGAATTCATGTATGGCTTTTTAATCATTTTTGTTTTACTGAAAATGCAGTCTTTTTACGATATAAGTTCGTTCTAATTGCTGCTGCCTTTTAGAGTTTTCACATTAAAACAGGTTTTGAAATACAGACAATTTGCCTCCTGTTTCTGTATGTGTGTGTGTGTGTGCATGGATATGTGTAAACCTTGCTGTAAGTTAGTGTTGTGAAACATTTCACATCAGGGCCAAAGTAGAATAATTCAGTTATCTCCCTTTAATGAAAAATAATTACTTACTGCCAGGAAGTCTGTAAACCTGACTTTGGGACAATACAGGACAATTATGGAACTAACCGTGTAAAGCAAGATTACAGAATGGCAATATGACTTCTTTCAGACCTTTTTTGGGGCTGTGAGGTGGGCATGGTTCTAACCTGTTCTTGTACAAGCAAATGAAGTAAATTAAGGCCTTGCCACTGCTACTCTGAACCTCTATATTATACAGCTCTGGAAAAAAGAAACCTTCCAAATTTTCCTAAAATCAGCATGTCTTCATGTAAGAGCATGTCTTAATATACATATAAATAGTTAAATCAGAGAAATTTATATTTTTTTCAGGACCTGTACTTGTATATAATATTATGCAGCGGCCTATTAATTTCCCGATGGAAATTCTGGTATTAGCTTACAGGTCATTAATGCACTAACGGCTTACAAATGGCGTTATTAGCATGCATGCTTATTTTATGATAACCTTGCTAAGCCACACGCAATCGCAATGCTTGTGAGACCAAACGGGGCGAACCTACTGATTCCACCCCCCGCTGGGCTGGGGTCCAGGACAGAGCTGCTCAGCTGTTGCCTGATGCACTGGCGTTGGTCTTGCTGACAGATACCTGCACTGACGACCCGATGGGACCCATATCTAGACTGTCCGCTCCTCACCTCTGTCTCAGGCCTCGGTTGACTACGTTTAGTTTCCCAGAAAGTGGTTGATCAAAATTTCATTTCATATCCTCTTTTTATTCTTATTCCTCTCAAAGATTTACATTGTCAACTTCAAAGAAGCTATTGGCATGACAATAAATAGTGTTGCCAAAACTAACAATGTCACAAACACATGAATTGAGAAGAAAGCAATGGCTGTATATTACAGTCAGTGGGTGAAAAAATAACACAAAAACACGGAGTATGTTTCCTAAATTGTTTCAGTTGTTCATCAACTCGTGAGTCTGAATTCGCTTTGCGGCCCTCCATGGGCTATAACTATGCTGTGTTCAAATGAGCCACAAGAGAAAAAAATCCGCTTCCAACCTGTAGGGCGACCGAAGAGGAAAAGTGCTGCATGTTGCTTCAAACTGCAGCAGTGGCAATGCAGGTTTTTTTTTTTTTTGTAATTAAAGTTTTTATTTGAAAACCTGTGACTACATCATTTATATGGTACATCATACTGAACAAGGCAATGTTTTCAATGAAAGTGGAAAATGGTTGGTTTTTGCCAGGGAGGGCCCGGAGTGAGGAATCTAGAACCGCCCCTGGTTCAGGTTCTAGGTGGGTTTGTGGGGGTCCTGCTCAGACACTGGCCCCTCCATCAGTAGAGGAAAAATAAACACACTCTCAACTACTGTTTTATTCTTACTTCATTAGACGCGACCGTCTTGGACATGCTATCAGTCTAATAAAACGTAAGAAATATGAGTTGAGAGTGTGCTCATTTTTTCCTTGATTCAGTTATTGTGCTTGTTGTGCACCCAAAGACTTATGATTGGAGTGGAGCGCACCGACCTCACCGGCCCCTCGATGAGTAAGCAGACCCCGCCGGTTTGAGTTGGCAGGCGAGGGAGCGAGCTGCAGAGCCCCAGGGCAGGTATAAATAGCCTAGCCGCGTCCCTGTAGCTGCATGTTGACATTCTAGCGCCCCCCCCGACACAGGAGCCAAAACACTCTCGCCCTAAAGAGGGGGTGACTCAGGGGTTCACAAACAACACTGTCAGCAGTTACTCCGCTAAAATATTAGGTAATTATATGTCATGTGTTACTTAATATTTAAGTTATTGTATGTGCATGTTGTAGCTATATCACACACATGCACATGTACACACACACACACACACAAACACACACACACACACACATGCACACACGCACACAAACACACACACACACACACACACACACACACATACATAGGGTGAAGACACAGGAGATCATTTTGTTTGGACAATGTCGTGGTCAATAGCTATGTGCATCTACAGGGCCAGTAATGTGCTTTATTCTTGTACTTACTTGTATGCCGAGGCTCTCTCAAGCGCTCCTTGGAGAAGCTGTGATTATTGTGAACATGGTTTGCGTTATACAGACGTACACAAAACAATTTCACTCCATAGGTGAACGTTACATCCCAGTATATTCGTGAACAGCGCAGTGTTCTGCCAAGCTGCCTGTGTGTTGTATATTTGAAACACATTCACACTCTTCATCGAGCCATTTATTTGCTTGTGCACATAATGACTTCAGCATTCTCTCAGACTTCACTTGAGTCTTGTAGTTCCTTACAAACACAAACACACACACACACACACACACACACACACACACACACACACACACACACACACACACATATCCTTGGTAAAGAACTTGAGACCAGTTGCCTTCGTTGCCCTTTTCCCTTTGTGGGTTGGCCCACACACAGCTGCCCCTTGTTTGTGTATACACACACACGCACACACACACACACACACACACGCACACACACACACACACACACACGTCAACCCCTCCCCCTTGCTCTTTGAAAGCCCTGTTGCGCTGTCTACTGATTTAAATGGGCAAGCTTTTTCTCTCTCCACACACTTACACCCACACAGACACCCTCCCACACACACACACACACACACACACGGGAGTATGTTACAGTGGCTGTGCTGAACACTTGGGAGTGTGAGACAGAGAGACCTGTTTCGGTCTAGGAACACTCTGCCACGACATGGAACCACTATCGGAGGAGGTAAAACACACACTGTCCGCTGTCTAAGAATGTCGTGTATGTGTGTGTGTGTGTGTGTGTGTGTGTGGGTGTGTGTGTGAGTCATAGGAAAGTATTTGAACACTGGCGGCTAACATTAGCACTTGCCAGTTCTGTGTGTGGCCATGTGTGAGAATAGCAAGAATAGCGTAAACTATACCGGGCTCTGGCCAAGGGGTTGAGTGTGGGCGCTGGTACTGTACTGTATAGTGGGAGAGTGTGCGTGTTTCTATAACAGTGCTAAATCAAGTCATATACGTTCACATATACATACACATATACATACACATATACATAGTGAGACAAAACAACGTTTCACCAGGAACAAC
>CM050213.1:29322500-29355000 GCA_027475355.1 Coilia nasus | reverse complement strand
TCAGTAGGAGTTTTAGGAGCCACCCTGGGGGCAGATGGGATCATGGGAACTGTAGTCCATCCGTAGACAGGAAGCCAGGGCACATTGCTACCTTTCACTATTTAACCTTTAAAGTTTAATGAGCGGGACAGCTATAGGGTACACTCAGGTTTCAGCCACTGAGTAATGCCAAAGGGAACCAGGTTTCTTGTCCAAGCACCCTACGCTGCCCCTCTCCACCCCACAAAACTAGTTACTGCCAACACACCATGAAGCAAAAATTTTGCTGACATGTTACGTGCTATGTTGCATTGTGTTACTCCGAACAATTTGTATGCTATTTGTATTTGTACAATACACATCTGTATTAAATTTAAGGTATATTTATTGTCACATTTGTGTGTGTGTGTGTGTGTGGTGATATTATGGGTATGCAGCAATATTGTATGACTACTGGTATTCGGAGTTATCGTCCTCTGCTTGGGCATTTTCTCCCGACGTGTCTGCCCAGTCGCTGGTCTGGTGGTGCCATGTGGTCTAAATTTAGGCTGGCACCTGGGCTCTGGGCTCTAGGCGTTGGCGACTGTGCTAATCCTCAGCACCCTTCCCTGGGATATTTATACTCGCCCCAGTGCAGAGCCATGTTGATGCAGCCGTGATGCGTGAGAGGGGGGAGTGGCTACGGTGCCCAGAGTGACACACAGACAAAAGGCAATGGAAGCTTGTTTTACCAAAATATTTGCCATTTTCTAACAGCATTCAAACTTTTTACGGCACTCACTTGTGCCATTAGCAAAACACCTAACAAATGTGAGCTCAGTGAAACAAATGGTTTAAGAGTTATGTGTGTGGTGAGTAATACACAGACACACACCGACAGACAGTGCATTATATGCAGTATAGCCCACACTCCTATAGGTGCCTGCTGCGGATGGTGCGGCCATGCGTGGCTGTATGCACTGGTCCTGCTACAGTTGCTCCTTGGTGTTTGCAAATACTGCTTCTTTTTTGCTGTTCCTGCTTTGTGCTGTTTACTGTACTTTTTTTTTCTTTTGTTACCTCTCATCTTTTTTCGTGTTCTTTCTTTTAGTTTTCACTTTGCCGTTCTTTCTGTTGCTCTCTCTCTCTCTCTGCCTCGCTCTCTCTCTGTTTCTGTCCTCTTATCTCTTCTCCTGTGTGTTGGTGTGTGTGTGTGTGCATTGGTGTTTGTGCGTGTGTTTTGTAGGTATGCTGACCATAACAGACTTCATAAACATTCTCCATCGCTACTACAAGTCTCCTATGGTGAGTGGTCCCCTCACAGGCATCAGGCCTGAAGCAGTGTGTCATCTTCATTCATTCAAAATGGGAGTTCATGCTGCCCGCAGCTCGGGTGTTTTAGCGTAGTGCCCTTTGTACTAGCGTATACTGTAGTCTCAGAAGAATAAACAGTGTGTATGTTCAGAAAAACAGGCTGGGCTACTTCTGGGAGACTACATCCAGGGATGACCGGAGCACTCAGAAAAAGCACTTTTAAAGTTTTTTACTGTGGTGTATAGAAATGACTGACGTTTCGACGCTGTGTGTCACCAAAGAGGCTAGAGCGCAACCGATACCCTTCTTGCACTGTGCATATTCTGTTGAGAAGAAGCGCATAGATATTGGCTAAGGCATTGTGTGTACTGTCCATGAGCGTGTTCACAGCATGTATGTCTTGTGTGTGTGTGCTGTATTCTACACGCTCACTGTGTGCATAGCAGTGACTGGTTGTCACACATTCCAGAGGGTGGGCTGGTATCTGGGCTACGGCTGGCTAGGGAAAGTGTGAGTAATGGATATTGTCATCAAATGGCTGCGTCTAAAATAACTGTGGGAGCCAATGTAGCAGATCTGGCCTGGTGATATTACAGGTCTGATAATGATGAGAGTCAATGATGAGTTACAATGGACTCAAGTGATAACGGCTGATTAGCACCATAGCTAAGGCATGCCGTAGCAACAAGCATTTAGTGTTTAGAGTTAAAAGAAATGCTTTGCCAGCCTTAAGGTCTAAGTGGCCCTGTGTTTGACATGCATTGAGTTTTTTAGTGAGTCATTCAACTTTGACATTCTGCATTATAACTGCACCAGGGCATTGAAGCACAGCCAGTCAGCCACTAAATGAGGAGTATTTTAGGGTCCAGGCGTAGTGTTGAAGATGGGCCTGACTCTCCCCATGTGTGTGTCTCACAGGTACAGATCTATGAACTGGAGGAGCACAAGATTGAGACATGGAGAGGTAAGGAATTTAACACACACTCACACACACACACACACACACACACACACACACACACACACACACACACACACACACACACACACACACACAGGGATGTTGGGCATTTAAAATGGTTTCATATAGTAATCAATGATAATGACCGCCTCATTGAACATTATCCCTTATATAGATACTTTATCATACTATTTTTCATTATGATGTTATATATGGAATAGCACTAGTGGTTCACTTTGTTTATTGCAATAGTTAGACATTATTTGTAATGATATGCACCAGAATTAGAATATGACTCCAAGATGTCTGTGTTTTTCTCACATCTCTAGAGATCTTCCTCAAGTGCTCCAACTCTCTCATCAGTATCACACCTGAGGCCAGGTCAGTCTGACGGGACCCCACGCCACCTTTATAACAGCCCAGAGATATATATGTAAACATGTAAAAAACATGTACAAAGCATGTAAAACAACAGTATATGACAAGAGAATGAGCATGATAAAGCCATCACACACAAAACACAAACAGAGACTTAACGAGAACAGAGCACCCTAAGTGGAATACACAGCACAAACACACCCACACTGGAACAACAAGCAAGGAGACAACACAAAAAAAAAGAAAAAAAGAAGGCCACACTGAGAAGAGAGCTAGCGGTCTTGTTTAGGAGGTAATGAGTATGTTTGTGTGTGTGTGTGTGTTTGGGGGGGGGGGGGCACACTGAGAAGAGAGCTAGCGGCCTTGTTTAGGAGGTAATGAGTATGTTTGTGTGTGTGTGTGTGTTTGGGGGGGGGGGGGCACACTGAGAAGAGAGCTAGCGGTCTTGTTTAGGAGGTAATGAGTATGTTTGTGTGTGTGTGTGTGTTTGGGGGGGGGATCAACACGGCAAGCCCAGAGATATATTTGACTGATCTGGTCGTCAGGCAGAAAGTGTCCAGTGAACTGCAGTGTTTAAGTGATCTGACATGCCAGACTACTCCAGTGTGTGGGCAGCTGTGGTATAAGGGTTAGGGAGTTGGTATTGGGATTGGATGGTTGCAAGTTTGAATCCTGTACCATTAGGAGGAATGTGGGTGGGAGGAGTAAATAACTAGTGCTGTCCTGCACCCTCATCCATGGCTGAAGTGCCCTTGAGAAAGACATCTAACTTCACATTGCTCCAGGGACTGCACCCTGTACCTAAACAAATGTAAGTCGCTCTGGATGAGAGCGTCAGCTAAGTGTAATGTAATGTACTCCAAATCTCCTCCCCATTCTTTCTTTGTTTCATTCAATCCCTTGCTTAAAAAGTAGTTTGGTCAACCAGAGGAAGCCTAATGTAAATGTGCTTTGTATACTACAGTACATTCACCTTATTCATTGTGTCACTACCCTGATAAACAAAGAACACGTCTTCTTAGATGTGTTTGTCTGTGTGTGTGTGTGTGTGTGTGTGTGTGTGTGTGTGTGTGTGTGCGTGTGTGTGTGCTGTGTGTGCGCGCGTGTGTGTGTGTGATGTAAAAGTGACAGTTCCTCTTGCTTCCCTCAGCTTGTTTGAGGCCATCTACTCTCTGCTGAAGAATAAGATCCACAGGCTGCCGGTGATCGACCCTGAGTCGGGGAACGTGTTACACATCCTCACACACAAACGCATCCTCAAGTTCCTGCACATCTTCGTGAGTGCTTTCACCTTGCTTCCCTTTCTCCTTTGCAGATACATGCACTCTGTCCCATAAGCCTCTGGACCCACTAACTGCACATACATGCACTCCGTCCCATAAGCCTCTGGACCCACTAACTGCACATACATGCACTCTTTCCTGTAAGCCTCTGGACCCACTAACTGCACATACATGCACTCTGTCCTGTAAGCCTCTGGACCCACTAACTGCACATACATGCACTCTGTCCCATAAGCCTCTGGACCCACTAACTGCACATACATGCACTCTGTCCTATAAGCCTCTGGACCCACTAACTGCACATACATGCACTCCGTCCCATAAGCCTCTGGACCCACTAACTGCACATACATGCACTCTGTCCCATAAGCCTCTGGACCCACTAACTGCACATACATGCACTCTGTCCTATAAGCCTCTGGACCCACTAACTGCACATACATGCACTCCGTCCCATAAGCCTCTGGACCCACTAACGGCACATACATGCACTCTTTCCTGTAAGCCAGCCTCTGGACCCACTAACTGCACATACATGCACTCTGTCCTGTAAGCCTCTGAACCCACTAACTGCCCTCGTAGTCCCTTTACCATTGCAATGTGGGCCAGGTGGCCTTTGGTATGGGCAGTAGGTATGGGCATCGCCATAAATGACAGAAGGTTTTATGAATGAAACAGCCCTGAAGGGTCTCATTTTTTGGAGTTTTGTTTTGTTTTGTTATTAAACCTTTTAATATGGAATGCAAGAAACTGTTTCTTTTGTAACAATCAGAGCATTTCGGTACCATTCTGATGTTAGCAATGATACCACTGCATTAAAAACCATACAGCTTACATTTTATAATACCCTAGTATATGGCATTTTCAAAATATCGCCCAAGCCTAGTGTGTAATTCCAGCAGTAAATGTGTGCTTTCGTAGGGTGTGTAATTCCAGCAGTAAATGTGTGCTTTCGTAGGGTGTGTAATTCCAGCAGTAAATGTGTGCTTTCGTAGGGTGCAATGATCCCCAAACCGCGGTTCCTGCAGAAGCGCATCGAGGAGGTGGCCATAGGGACGTTCAGCAAGATCGCCACCGTCATGGAGACGGCCACTGTGCATGACGCACTGACCATCTTTGTCGAGCGGCGAGTGTCCGCTTTGCCTGTCGTCAATGAGCAAGGTGTGTGTGTTTGTGTGTGTGCGTGTGTCTGTCTGTCTGTGTGTTTGTGTGTGTGTGTGTGTGGACTGTAAAAATGTGAATGAGTATTCACACTTAAACCCTTCAAAACTAAAAGAAGATATGTTTATTCTTTATGAACACCTTTTTTATCTTTGATTATAATGTTAAATTTCATAAACAGTAAAAATAATCAAATGGTCATTGTATAAACTATTCAAATAGAATCTATAGTTCCTCACATATTAATCAATATATTTCACATGTTGTGTCTTGTCTGCAGGAAAGGTGGTTGCACTCTACTCCAGATTTGATGTGATCGTAAGTACAATAAGTGTTTGAACATTTGCAGAGTTGTAATCTGACCCCAGAATAAGATTAATACTATCGTCCAAAATTGGCCTTTCAGCTCCTCCTCGCAGTTAGAAGACTTCCGTGTTGCAAACCACAGATGGCCTCGACCTGTAGGGTGTTGCCCCAAACATAGACTCCTATGTACAGCGTACACAGTGTGTACAGTATACAGTGTATAGAGTGTCGCCCCAGAAAGGGGGGCTTGGCCATGTGCTGACTAATTTTAAAAAGCTCTTATGTAAGAGTTTCTGGTCTGGTTTTTAACGCTGTAACTTGAGGCTTGAGGCTCATAAAATGACTCAGAACTCTCTGCGTTTGACTTTGGGGGGATAGGTGATAGGGGTCAGGGGCCGTGTGTCCTATCTTATATCCGACCTAGAAGATCATCCTGTCATGCCTAAACTGGGCCACACCTGACACCCCCCCACCCCCCAACACACACACACACACACACACACTGCTCCATTTACACAGACCTGTCTAGCACCCAGAGACCACTGCGTAACCTTTACTGAAAAGATCAAAGATCAAGAGTGGTAATGATAAGGCTACTGTTTACCACTTCATACACACGTGGCTCGTCTAATTGATTTGCTCCTGTAGGAAAAACACCTCTTTGAAACCCTGATTTGAGCAATGAGTGGGTAAGCCTGTGCAGGGTATACAGAGTTACCTAACAAGGTGTGTGTGTGTGTGTGTGTGTATTTGTATTTGTATTTTTTCATGCGCCAGAATCTTGCAGCTCAGAAGACCTACAACAACCTGAACATGACGATGCGGGACGCCATTGCCAGCCGCTCCTGTTGCATGGAAGGAGTGCTCAAGTGCTACCCTCACGAGACCCTGGAGACCGTCATCGACCGCATCGCCAAGGCTGAGGTAAGATCCAGACACCATCATCGACCGCATCGCCAAGGCTGAGGTAAGATCCCAGACACCATCATCGACCGCATCGCTTGATGGAAATGCAGTTTCAGTTTGTCATGAAATCCAGTTTTAGCAAATGCCAGCTAGCTAAACAGAGCTCAAAGATGTTACGCTTCAGATGGTGCTGTGTACATACTGTCATTCTTGTACGAGTCATTGCTTGCCCACAGGCAACATGAGGCTTTCAGGTGTTAATTAAACAACACATTACTACCCTCCATTCCATGTCATCATTATATTTGTTAGGGTCTAGCCAGATCCATAACCACCAAGTGTCAGCAGGGCAGTAGATGTGTGCACATTTAACCCATTGTAAGGCCAGTAACAGAACTAGGATACCTGTAGGAGAATAAAGGCTAAAGTGTAGCAGAGAAAAAGGTGTGCACACAGGAGCACAGCTCCCAATACTTAAAGGAGAACTTCGGTGTAAAATGAAAATTGGCATGTTAAAACATCATACCGAGTTGGTATGTGGCAGTACCTTGCTGTAGTTTCTCGTTGCCGCCATGATGAAAGTCCGCACAAGTCATTTGAGGAACATGAACCAGCAGGAAGAATAGGAGGAGAGGTAGTACAATCGACTTGTTTGGACTTTCATCATGGCGGCGACGAGAAACTACAGCAAGGTACTGCATGTCAAAACCGTTTTCTTAATAAATGTGTACACTTACAAAGTTCTCAGTGTCTCGTTTTTAATGTCAGGACCTGTGTTGTACTACCGATGGAGTGTGGAGTTTCTTCGAGCTGTTTTAATGGTTTAAAAATAGCGTAGTCGTCATGCTTCGTCTGAGGGCACCTACCACTTCCATTGTTAGCCTTCTGGGACAAACGATAAAAAATTGTTAAACTCTGAATGCAACAGGCTAAATCAATTTTGCTCCTCAGTACACATACCAACTCGGTATGATGTTTTAACATGCCAATTTTCATTTTACACCAAAGTTCTGCTTTAACCCAACAGAGTATTTACCCTCAGATCGATTAGAATATTACCTGTGCTACACTCTTGCTCACTCTGTTCTCCTCTGCATATCTGTAGCTCGATTTCTGTCCACTATTGTAAGTCGCTTTGGATAAAAGTGTCTGCTAAGTGTAATGTAATGTAATACTTTTGAGTTCCTTTTTGTTTAGTTATTATATGACCATATAAGGTAATTAGTTGGAATTCTCTAGTTTGACTCTTCATCACCTCTGCTCTCTTCCTCTTTTCCTCTCCTCCTTTTCCTGTTTCTATCAATCCCCCTGTCCTCCCTCTCTCCACCCTGCCCTCCGTCCTGACTTCAGTCATCATTTTCCATGATTTTTCAGTCTTGCCCACTGTCCAGATTGTACCTATCCAATCATTTTTAGTTATGTGTTTTGTTGTTGTCCTTGTGTTTGTTTTAAAGCTCTTTGAGATGTGTACCTTGTTCATAAAAATGTGTGATATAAATGAAGGTACTTACTTAGTGCTCTCCTCCAACTGGCAGGTGCACCGGCTGGTGCTGGTGGACCAGGAGGACATTGTGAGGGGCATCGTCTCCCTGTCGGACCTGCTGCAGGCCCTGGTCCTGACCCCAGCAGGTATTGATGCTCTCCTCAGTTAGCCCCCCTCCCTGTGGGCCCCCTCACCCATACCAACACCACCACCACCACCACCACTGCGCCTTCTCTTCCTCTTCCTCCTCCTCCTCACTGACCCCCCCTTACCCAGGTAGGCCCCTGACATGAACGCCATGCCATGCCATGCCATGCCTCGCCTCAACCTGAGTCCACTTTGACCTCTAACCCTTGAACCCTGCCATCAGAGAGACTGCCTGGCCCTCTCTGCTGCTGGTGTTGGATGCCACCTGCGTACTACCCCTCTACCCCTGAGGAGCTAACCCTGTACCCGGGGTGAGAGGGCAGGCCTCGCTGTCTGGCTGTCTGCCTGGGGCTTGCATGGCTGACAGATGCCTTCAGCCATGATCCTCACCTTGAGAAAACCACCTTGAGACTGGGTGTGTCTCCTCAAGGGTGTGTGTGGAGCCAAGCGGTGTGGGTGTGGTTAGACTAATAGGTTGCTCAGGTAACAGCTGGCTGTCAAATGGAAGTTAAGATACTTTTCATACTTTATTTCTTGCTTTTTTAAGCTTACATTCAAACCTCAAATAATGTTAGCCTACATGCTTTTGTTGTGTATAGCAGAGCAAAAAAATATGTATCCATTTCTGACCACAAACAACTAGCCTACATATGGCTCCATAACCTACTAAAAACAAACAAACAAACAAATGAGTATGCTTTTAGCAAGGCCACTTGCTAACAGCTGTGCACGGAACTGCCCCAAAGGCTGCTTTTACCCTGCACCCAACCCAGTTAGGTCGAGATCAGGTTTTGAGTTACCTGTCAGCGACCTGAGAACACGTGTGTGCTGTTTCGCCTGATGTAAGACACAGAACAGCTCTCTTGGTTCCTGTTCTGTGCACACTGAGTTTTAGTTTGTACCACAGAGAATATGACATCATATGTGTTACATGTCACAGCATAGTTTTATACACTACGCATTTGTAAGCACACTATAATCTGTGCTTTTTTGTGTCTTCATTTCTCAGAGATTACAGAGAGCAAGCAATGAGGACTGGACTGCCGGCTACTAGAGGAACATATGCGTTCAAGACCGCTCAGCAGACCTCTCGAAAGGCTGTTCAAATGCTTCGTAGGAAATGGCTCAAATATGTGCATAATTTCCAAAGATATGTAATTATATTTTATAAGTATCTATTGATTTTGTATGAACATTCTGATGAAAGAAGATTACGATTGTTTATACTGCTGGAAGACGTCAAAGAGGATTGTGTTGCTTTTTTGTTACTTTATCTATCTCTATAGGCGTTATGACTATTTGAAGGCGCCAGCATTGCTTGCTCAGACGCAGACTTACCTGTCCAGTTTGATCACACTATAAATGCAGGATAGGTACAACTACAAGCAAACTATCCCAAAGGCCTATGAAGGTGACCTTTAACGTGTTAGTGACTGGCCATGATTAGCGCTCAAGGTATCCTTCTCCGTGCGCTAACAAATCTGACACACACGCATGCAGACTTCAACGGGACTGGCACGCTCGCCTTCTAGCCACTCATGGGCATAGCAGCAATGCAATGTTGACAGTACGTTGTTTTTAAATAAATTCTTAAAACCCCAATTTTCTTCCCGCCTTGTGTTCCTTGAGATGAATTTCATATATTTACCCACTCAAAACATTTAGACTTGCACAAAATGAAACTGTTAATGCCAACCAACTACTCAATCCTACCTCTTAGGAGCTGGCAAGATTTAAAATACTAATACCTGCCCTCATATTCTACCATCAAAGACAACATTGGACAAAATGCAATGATATTTCTTGTTGCGTGCACTCCTCCCACAATGAAGTCGTCGTGCAGGCTCTTACCTCCGTAGATACCGGGCGCGTGCATCTGTACCGTGTTAAGTTCTAGAAGTTTGAAATTCTTTGAAAATAAATATATTTGGATACTGAAAGCTACTACTACCACTCGGAAGACATGAAAAAGTAGTTGTACTTCACGATGGCTGCAACATTCAAGGCACATTTACCTAAGTAACTCACCGTAATCTGTAGAGGTTTCCACATTCAACCCAAGCCTTTATTTAAGAGAATTTAGTGAATTTAACATAAAAATGTCATGAATTTAACAAACAAAATGACACCAGTTTTCCCCTCAGAATTGATATCCCCTTAGCATTTGCACTGCAATGTCACGTTCCAATCTGACAACATACTGCATTAAAAAAAATAGTACTATAACCAATAGGACTTCTGCTTACTTCCACCTAAAATCCCAATAATTACACAAATGCATTTGGGTACCATGCGCCAATTAGTCCCTAAATTACATGATATGACCACCATATGAACACTGAGATTTTGAAAATGAAATGGGCAAAAATTACAGTGAACAGTTTCTGGACAATGAACCAACAAAATGTGATTTCAAAAACAAACTGGTAGCATTTATTGTTAAGACTTTTGAGATTAAAAGGTAGGATAGAGTGCAGGGGACATAAAAGGGTGATAATAAAAGAGCTGGAGACAAATCTTTAGGCCATGTCCTCCTCTCCCTCCTCTTCGAACTCTCCCTCCTCCTCGGCCGTGGCGTCCTGGTACTGCTGGTACTCGGACACCAGGTCGTTCATGTTGCTCTCGGCCTCGGTGAACTCCATCTCGTCCATGCCCTCGCCCGTGTACCAGTGCAGGAAGGCCTTGCGGCGGAACATGGCGGTGAACTGCTCGGAGATGCGCTTGAACAGCTCCTGGATGGCCGTGCTGTTGCCGATGAAGGTGGCGGCCATCTTGAGCCCCCTGGGTGGGATGTCGCACACGGCCGTCTTCACGTTGTTGGGGATCCACTCCACGAAGTAGCTGCTGTTCTTGTTCTGCACGTTGAGCATCTGCTCGTCCACCTCCTTCATGGACATGCGGCCGCGGAAGACGGCGGCCACGGTCAGGTAGCGCCCGTGGCGTGGGTCGCAGGCGGCCATCATGTTCTTGGCGTCGAACATCTGCTGGGTGAGCTCTGGCACAGTGAGGGCACGGTACTGCTGGCTACCTCTGCTGGTGAGGGGGGCGAAGCCGGGCATGAAGAAGTGCAGGCGGGGGAAGGGCACCATGTTGACGGCCAGCTTGCGGAGGTCGGCGTTGAGCTGGCCGGGGAAGCGCAGGCAGGTGGTCACGCCGCTCATGGTGGCCGACACCAGGTGGTTGAGGTCGCCGTACGTGGGCGTGGTCAGCTTGAGGGTGCGGAAGCAGATGTCGTAGAGCGCCTCGTTGTCGATGCAGTACGTCTCATCCGTGTTCTCCACCAGCTGGTGGACTGATAGGGTGGCGTTGTAGGGCTCCACCACCGTGTCGGACACTTTAGGGGAGGGCACCACGCTGAAGGTGTTCATGATGCGGTCGGGGTACTCCTCGCGGATCTTGCTGATGAGCAGGGTTCCCATGCCAGAGCCAGTGCCACCGCCCAGGGAGTGGGTCAGCTGGAAGCCCTGAAGGCAGTCGCAGCTCTCTGCCTCCTTCCTCACCACATCCAGTACAGAGTCCACCAGCTCTGCACCCTCCGTGTAGTGGCCCTTTGCCCAGTTGTTGCCGGCACCACTCTGTCCTATTTACAAAAAAGGAAAAACACAATTAAGGGGGGGGGGGGGGGGGGGGGGGGGGGGGGGGAGTGTTAGTCTCAAGGTATACACAATGATGCATTCTTAAGTGGTGTACACATTTCCATTGCTTTTAAATGAATTTAAGTAGATTGATTTCCTTTTGTGCAAATATGTTTTAGGATTTTTTTTAAAACATTGAATCATACCAAAAACAAAGTTGTCAGGGCGAAAGATCTGCCCAAATGGCCCAGAGCGCACAGAGTCCATGGTGCCTGGCTCGAGATCCACCAGGATTGCACGAGGAACATACTTTCCACCTACAGAAGCAGTCAGAGTAAACCAATGCATTATTAGGAACACGTCATGCCAAACGCCAAATGTTTGACCTCACTGTAAGTAATTTCATTTGTTACATTAATTTCTTGCTTCACAGACGTAAAACAGTCTAAAATTCAGTAAACATGTATGGTTTAATAGTGGTCCTGACAGGCGATGTGAGCGGCAAATAAGCGGAATGACTGAAGTGTGCAACATACATTTGCATATTTTCGCTAGACCTTACCTGTGGCTTCATTGTAATAGACGTTTATTCTCTCTAACTGAAGGTCGCTGTCACCGTGGTAAGTTCCTGTCGGGTCGATGCCGTGCTCGTCACTGATTACCTCCCAGAACTGCAACACACGTGGTGGCATACATGCATGTTAGCCTTGACTGCTAACTCTACACCTGAACGCGAACACTCAAGGTTATGTTCTGACTTTTGGTTGTCTAGACTGAGCTTACAGCTAAACCAAAAGCGTCTATTTATTACATGCATTTGCCATGGCTTCACAAACCAACGAACAAACAAGTGGTAAGGAACCCATATAAATTATTACTTGCAAATGACCACTCTTTAGTTAATTTCTTGACTCAATGTAAACGTCCCAGTCGTTACCAAGCTATGATAACTTAGCAACCAGGCAACCTAACGTTAAAACTCCAGCGGTATCAGTGCTCACCGAAAATCTAGCATTAACATTAAACTACAAAAGTTATCTTCAAACATTACGTAGACGTATTCATGTAGGAAATGAGGTGGACTTATATTTGTATTTAAATATCAAATGCTAATAGCCAATGTACAAAGTGAAGACAGTATTAGGCAGCCTATGTTACCAAAAGTTGTTAACTTTGATGTTTAACGTTAGCGTTAAGTTAACGTTACCCTTAGTTCGTTATTTACTGACCTTGGCGCCGATCTGATTCCCACATTGACCTGCTTGCAAATGGACGATCTCCCTCATCTTGTTATAACCGTTATAAAACTAGAATTCGTATTAAAAAAGTAAAAAATAATGTCAGCTAGGTGGATGGTAATACTTATTTATACCCACTCTTCAACGACAGTTTCTAGGTTTGCCCTTCCCCTGAAATGACCGTTGAACTTCAGAACATTCGTTTATACAGATTCAATGCGAATAATCTGATTGGTCATTTAACAACCTTGGTAATGCAGACCCTCTTATTGGTCATTTTAATTAATGCATCGAATGGTGATAGGTTGTTTCCCACCCATCCGTACACAACGTTTGCAATCCCGTTGGAAGGTGAAGTCTCCTGAACCCATTGAGCAAAATGTTTTAAAAATGTATTTAAACCTTTAAGTAGCATAGATGTACTTTGAATAAAATGCATTATGCATCATGCTTTTTTTTAACCTTTCCCCACCTACTTTACACCCAAATTAGGATTCCACAACGTGTCTTACTCTGAAATTCATTAATATTTAATTCCATTTATGAAACCATTGGTTCATAGCCACCATATTTCTCAAGCAGCAAGTACATAGCCTATCACAAAATTCATTCTCAAGTGAATATTTAGGGCTACTAGGCGTGTATTTGTTCAGCTCCCAGTTTCAAACATCCTGTTCCACTGCACATAGGCAAACAACTTATGCAATCATCCTTGTTGCTTGTGCTGCAACCAAGATCTGCTACTCCCCGATCTACAACACAATAATTTCTCATATACAGATTTTCATACACGCAAACATCTTGTTTACCGATTTCCTGACTGAAAAGCATTTCAGGTATATACCTGTTGTCACAAAACATAGGCTACCTTTCAACTGCAGCCATTTGTTGATTTCTGCTTAGGGCACGATATGCTTTTTTATATCATGTGTTGATAACAGGGCAAAAAAAAAAAAAAAAACATGTGGCAGAACAAGGCAGAGACTTGGCTATGTCCTAAATAAGTTAAATACTTACGACTTTTGCTTAAAAACATATCAGTTGTACAAATTTTAGGAGTGCTGGAGGTCCTAACTACCGGTATCATATATTTTTTTTAAATTAATGTCATGAAAGAAATGACAGTTGCTCCTCACTGGCTTATCACGCACACAGTTTCTCAGCAGGTCCAAGACATGCAGACACATTAGCTGGATGTTGCACTGTGGTGCTACTTACAACAACTGACAGCCAAGGCTGCTTACCACACAAATGCAGAATTTATCCTTTGGCTACAGAAAGTCAAACAACCTCCATGCTCTAAGGGGTGGGTGTATGCAGAGCTGTCCCATCCCAAGTTCATTGTCTCCCTCGAAGGCTCTGGTTTTTTTTCCCTCCTGTGTCAGTCTTTGGACACACCAGCAATGGCAGGTCTGATGGCTCAGCTCCTTGCACTCTGAGGGCTGTTCATTAAAAAGGTGGTGTGGACAGTGGTCAGCTGTGGTACCAGAGACTACATCCCAGGGTCCTTGTGTGACATGGATCCGATGGTGAGCACCCCGACAACACAGCGGTAAGCGTGCCGGACGAATTATGGATGGCGATGTAATTAGCGTTAATTAGCAGATAAGTGTTAAGAGACAGAGTGGAGACACAAAGTCACATGGCTGATTTGGGATGGCATTTTGGCAGGACAGGCAGGATGCTTGCTTTTTTCACTTGAGATACACAACTACTGTACTTAACATTTACAGTGGTTTTGAAGTGGGTCCTCATGTCTCAGCTTGCTGTGTAAGTCTATTTCTTCTGTGTGTGTGTGTGAGAGTGAGTGAGTGAGAGAGAGAGATAGAGAGAAACAGAGACAGAGACAGCGAGACAGAAATAAATGTGTATTTGCCTCTGTGTAAAAGTGTATTTTCTTGTGCTTGGGTATGTGCATGCATTTCTGTTAACAGTGTGTAATATAAGTGAACCTAAGAATCTTATTTGCTTTCGTAGGAAATTGTTTGGTATCAAAGTGAAGAAGAAAAAGAAGAAGAAAGTCAACAAGGGTCTAGTCTTGGCAAACAAGGGTGCTCTGGGTAAGGCCTTGAAAGTAAACATGCCTCTGTATACAGATGACAAGACGGTAATGCATATGTGCGAGGAGACAGTTATGACTCAGAATAAGCACACAGAAGCTCGTGACCAGCTGGTGTGTTTTATGGTCATTGAGATTAGGCCAGTGTTTAAGATGGAGCAATGGTAGGCACTATGATGTTGTGGTGTACATATATATATATATATATATATATATTTTTTTTTTTTGTTATGCGATATATTGTTCTTCTTTTGTACAACACACCTGTTTAAAAGCAGGCACCATTTGCTTGTCTGTAGATTTAAAATCTTGATGAAATTGTATCAGGAGGAAAAAATAATGTAGTATAATAATATAATGATGATCAACATTACATAGTTAGACATACAAGTCAAACACCAGTGTGGCAAACAGATAAGGAAACTCTTCTGTGGGAAGTCTATTCCAAATCATTTAGCGATATTTACGTAGATCTTATTCTGCACTATTCTTTGTGGTGAATATGTACATATTGTGAATGAAACCTAATGCTATTTTCCCTGTGTGGCGTCACTCAGTGCAGCTAAGCTGAACTTGACCAAGTACAGACGGAATTTGCACATCAGAGTTTGTTCACTTTAGAAATAGATAAAGGCTGTTGCAGAGGTGTCTTGACATGCATAAAGATCGAATGAAATGGCCCTCCTGTCTTGCGTCCCTGTTCCAGAGGGTGCAGAGGTTGAATCTGGCCAGGAAGACTCCTCACTACTGGGAGAGGCCGAGGGCAGCTCTCTGGCTGGACCCTCAGACCTGTCCCCATTCAGAGAAGTGCCTCGAACCAGGAGGTACACCTGACCTCTGACCTCTGACCTTTCTCATAGTCTCATATCTGCAAGGTTCAAGAACATAATAGCTAACAAGGTGGCTTTGTCTTTCCACTCATCATCTCACAGGTCGAGGCTTCTCGCCAAGATTCAGGAGGGTGAAAGCAGACCCAAAACATTTCAGGTAAAAATACATTGAATGTTAAGTGGTCAGTAATACTTTAATTTAATTAATTTAATTTAATTTAATTTGAATACATAAATAAATAAATAAATAATGACAAAAATTCACTGGCTGTCAACAAGTGGTTAATTACTTTTGCCCTACTCTTTCCTTGTGCAGATATCCATTAATATCACAGAGGCCAGACAGCTGGTGGGAGAGAACATCGACCCCAGCGTTGTGCTGGAGGTGGGAGATGAGAGGAAACAGACCACAGTCAAAGAGGGGACAAACGCTCCTTTTTATAATGAGGTACAGGTTATTTACTGATCAAATGCATTGTTATTATTATTATTATTATTATTATTATTATTATTATTAGTAGTAGTACTAATAGTTGTTGTTGTAATTATTGTTGTTGTTGCTGATGCTGTCCCTGTTGTTTTTTACCACATGGCAGATTATGATAGTAATAATAATGTAAGCATCAGTTTATTTCTTCATCCATATACTAGCACTGATCAGATATTTTGTTGTGCCTTCACAGTACTTCGTATTTGACTTTTTCGGTCAACAAGAGACTTTATTTGACAAGGTCATCAAACTGTCGGTGAGTGTGAGAGCGCATTCCTCTACTGGGTTAATTACATTTCTCAAGTAGTCAAGTAGGTCTTTTATTGTAGTTTCAGCCATATGCAGAGTACATAGTGAGACAAAACAACGTTTCACCAGGAATAATTGGTGATACACGCAACTGTTAAAACACAGTATAGACAAGACAGATGCAGTATAATGCGCACACACACACACACTATTAAGATCCACACACGCACACAGTGTGCTCACACACATTCATGAGATCTACACACATTCATACTCACATACTCATACTTGCCTGCTCACACACACATACACACACACACACACACACACACACACACACACACACTCTAGAATACATATGTACATATACATGTTACACAATGTGCATAGAATCTGGTTTATTTTTATTTAAGCTTGATGGATAGTGATGTGGAAAGATCAAACCCTACTGTCTCACTCTGCCCTCTGTCCACTTCAGGTGATGCACTCAAAGATCATGAGGAGCTTCTGCGTAGGATCCTTCAAGCTTGATGTAGGAACCGTCTACAGCCAACCAGGTTAAGCTTACTCAGGCTTTCCATTGTCCACAGTCAAACCACAAATTTGCCATGTTAAAGCTTGTGGTTGGAGCATGTACTAATCACCACAAATGTCAGAATCAGACACAGTGATGCAATGAGTTGAGTATTCACTGCTAGGTCAATCAAACGTCTAATTGGCTACTGATGCTGGTCTGGCTCAGTGACAAAAGCATTGCATTCTGGGTGAGCTGGACATGCCCCTGAAGTCAGTGTTCAAATGCCTAGCAGATAAATTCTTGAATGCTTGTAAAGGGGAAAGGCCTTGTGAATATACTTTCAGTACCTATTTACTTACACAGCCTGCTCTTATGTGCACTTGTGATGTGCTGCATCCAAAGGCTCACTCTTTGTCCCCCCATCCCTAGGTCACCAGTTTATGAACAAGTGGGCGGTGCTGATGGATGCCAGCAACATCCGAGCTGGGGTCAAAGGTTACCTGAAGTGTGACATCAGTGTCACGGGAAAGGGTGATGCCACGCAGCCCTCACAGAAGTTCAGCGATGCTGAGGAGGTCATTGAAAAGTAATGCTGCGCTAATCGCATTTGACCCATGCCTCATCTTTGTCTGGAAGTTTTTGTGCTTGCTACGGTTAGCGGGGACCGTGCTAGCAATGAACTTTTTCAGTGAAAGTGTTTGCTCAGTTGCATAGTTAGTCAGCTTTGTGGTTTTCTGTGGTAAAACATTTCCTTGCAGCTCTTATCTTTACAACCGAGCTGTAAATTTTACTGCGCTGTCCGCGGTCAGGGTAGCGAGGGCCAAAAGCCTGCTCAGCCGATACGCATCACTGTAAGTGGCTCATTCTGACACATATAGGATGCACCACAGAGATAAATAAATGCATGTTTTCAGTATGTTTGATAACGTTTCTTTTACTTTCTCACGATATACAATCTGCAGCAGCTGTGGCCCAATTAGGGAGGGTCTTGGGATCGGAGGGTTGTAGGTTCCAGTAGGAAAATGTGGGTGGCACGGTGAATAACCAGCACTGTCCTGTTTCCTAACCCATAGCTGAAGTGCTCTTGAGCGAGGCATGGGGGGTCCAAGCCCTCTGCACCACTATGTTATCCATGCTCATGTGTTATATGGGATGGGGGCCTTTCCCCATTAATGCCCAGAGACCCTCTGGGTCATAATCCATCTTTGAGGATAGGACACATTTTTAACAGTCATTGTAGAATGTAGGGCTGGGTATTGCCAACAACCTCACGATACAATACGTATCACGATACAGGGGTCACGATACGATACGTATTGCGATACATGTGTACCCCAATACATGACCTTCAAGGCAATACATATCCCAATATTTTACATTACTTTACATACATTTTTTAAGAAGCCAGTAATATGTATACCCAAATAATATTTCTATTATGCTGGATAGCAAAAATGCCAGACTGCAGTGGAGTTACAATGTAATGCTGCCTTTGAACTCATAAACAGTGGCAATATATACCTAAAAATACATTTTCTAAATTCAAAGACTTAAGCATGGCCTTAAGCAGGCCTATCAGCCTGTGGTGCAATTGCTTAACATCTGAACTTACCACCATCACACTGAACTTGCCAGTAGTAAGAACATTATACAGGTAAAATATAAGAAAAATATCAAAAAATAAATATGATAAACCTAAATAAATATAAAAACTCAAATATAAAAAACATAGTAATATAAAACTAAACTTAAACATGGCCTTCTTCACACGCCTGTAGTGCAAAAATAGCTGCCTTTTAACCTGGCATTAGCAGTGGTAAAAAATAAAGCTGCCTTTTACAAAACCAAATGATAATGAATCAGTAAAATCGTAACCTATTTCTTATGGAACCATTAGTAGGTTATTGTTTAGGAACAACAGTTGATCTACATGATCTGGTTTTAAAACACTTCTCTCAGCTGTAAATGTAAATGTAGGACAAAGAAATGTAAAAAGGAGTGACAATAAATAAATATGAATGCTGAATGATGAATGAATGATGAATAAATGTGAAATATCGATACTGACCCCTCCGTAACGATACGTGTATCGTGAAGAGGCCCGTAACAATATATTGCCATATCGATATTTTGAACACACCACTAGTAGAATGTAGCTTTTATATTTGTGCATGTACTCTCAGGTGGTTGTAATGCTTTGCTTTCCACGATTTATTTTGACCTGACCTCTTTCACAGGGGAAAACAGTTTGTTTTGTGATTTTGACCTCTGCTATATATAGCCTATATATATGTACACAGCTCTGGAAAAAATTCAGAGGCCGCTGTTAAATTATCAGTTTCTCTATTTATAGGTATATGTGTGAGTAAAGTGAACATTCCAACATCCCAAATTCAAATTCACTGACACTGGAAAGGAATGGCTGGCATGCATGTAGAGATGTAGAGAAATTTGCAGTGTTCTTTTAAAATTTTCCAGAGCTTACTGGCATATATATGTGCCTAACCACATCCCTCACTTCCTGTTTGCTGTGACCCCTGACCCCAGGAACCTGTTGCTGCCCATGGGCTTCCCCTCTGAGCGACCCTGGGCCCGCTTCTACGTGAAGGTGTTCCGTGCGGAGGGTCTGCCACGCAACAACTCTAGCCTCATGGCCAATGTCACCAAGGCCTTCATCGGGGACAACACCGCCCTCATCGACCCTTACGTGGTGGTCTCCTTCTTCGGCCAAGTGGTAACAGCACCGTTCAAACAAAAACAAAAAAACAAACAGCACCCATTTGTTATTGTGATGACATATCTTACCACAGCACAGCACATAGTGTACACGACAAGATTGACTCTGCGTTTATCAGATATCTTCATCAGATGCCTGGCTCGAGCCTGGCTCTTTGGCATTACGGTACCCCGGAGGCCCGGGTTCAAAGCCGGGCGGGGTGACTTCCCTCCCCCTTCGCTAAAGTTAGATTAGCTAAGAAATATGTGAACCAGTATTGTTCTCATCCAATACATATACACACACACCTTCTCAGCCTTTTTAAGTATGCTGTTAAAATTAATCCTATTTAATGTCATCAGAAATCTGTTCGACATAAAGAAGGTTCTTACAACAAATGTCTATTTCTGAAATGTTAGTAGGACCATATCAGATCACTGTGTTTTCTTTACTAATTAATATCAATCTTAAAAGTCTAAGAAATGTAAAATTTCACACAAATGCTGCTAATGCCCTCTCTCTCACCAACACACACACGCATACGCACGCACACACACACACACACACATGCTGGTAATGCCCTCTCTCTCACCAACACACACACGCACACGCACGCACACACACACACACACACGCTGGTAATGCCCTCTCTCTCACCAACACGCACACGCACGCACACACACACACGCACATGCTGGTAATGCCCTCTCTCTCACCACCACACACGCACACGCACACGCACACACACACACACACACATGCTGGTAATGCCCTCTCTCTTGGCATGCTCCAGGGCCGCACGTCCACCCAGAAGAGCACGGCGGAGCCGGTGTGGAACGAGCAGATCGTGTTTAAGGAGATGTTCCCGCCGCTGTGCCAGCGCCTCAAGCTCCAGGTGCTGGACGAGGGCAGCATGAACGACGTCGCCATAGGGACGCACTACATCGACCTGCGCCGCATCTCCAACGACCAGGACGGAGATAAAGGTGCCGCACAAACATGCCCAGAGTTTAAACTGGGCCGCCGCCCTTCGGTGCTCAGCTCCGCCTCCTCACTTCAGCAATACAGCCTAGGGATGGGCAACTAGGGATGGCCATCAAAAACAGGTTCCTGTTGAGAGCCGTTTCCCTGTGTGGAGTCATTTGCCAGTTTTGCAAACGATTCCCTTATCGATTCCAGCGGGCATGACTAACATCACGTATCTTACGCAAGTTACACAACGTGCGTATGCAACGTGCAGTCAACAGGAAACTGGCAAACAATTCCAAGGAATTGAAACACAGGGAAACAGTTCTCAACAAGAACCTGTTTTGGATTCCCATCCCTAGCTGGCTGTATTGCTGAGGTGAGGGCAGACAGAGGTGAATCTTCCTGGCAGAACTTTCGCCTTAGCTGCCAGATCTCTTACATGCAGTCTGTGGTTCTCCAGGGTTGTCTTATATGCAGTCTGTGGTTCTTCAGGGTTCTCTTATATGCAGTCTGTGGTTCTCTCTCCAGGGTTCCAGTTCTCTTATATGCAGTCTGTGTCTCTCTCCAGGGTTCCAGTTCTCTTATATGCAGTCTGTGTCTCTCTCCAGGGTTCTCTTATATGCAGTCTGTGTCCCTCTCCAGGGTTCTCTTATATGCAGTCTGTAGATCTCTCTCCAGGGTTCCAGTTCTCTTATATGCTGTCTGTGGTTCTCTCTCCAGGGTTCCAGTTCTCTTATATGCAGTCTGTGTCTCTCTCCAGGGTTCTCTTATATGCAGTCTGTGTCCCTCTCCAGGGTTCTCTTATATGCAGTCTGTAGATCTCTCTCCAGGGTTCCAGTTCTCTTATATGCAGTCTGTGGTTCTCTCTCCAGGGTTCCAGTTCTCTTATATGCAGTCTGTGGTTCTCTCTCCAGGGTTCCAGTTCTCTTATATGCAGTCTGTGTCTCTCTCCAGGGTTCCAGTTCTCTTATATGCAGTCTGTGTCTCTCTCTCTGCAGGGTTCTCTTATATGCTGTCTGTCACTGCGTGCACATGGACGAGTTGAATCCGATTGGAAACAGACGGGGATCGTATCGAATTCATGTGCACAGGATAAAAATCGTATAGGGATTGGTTTCGCGAATCCGATTCCAACCCCTGGCTTAAGCCGATGTTAATCCGCTTGGTGATGCCTTGTGCACTGGATCGGCCAGATCTCTGACCATTATCCGATTACACGAACTCCATGTGTACCTGGATTTTGGGACAGACCACCCATTGGGTAGCAACACCCAATCCAATCCCAATCCAATCCGATCCTACCATGTGCACATAGTGTGTGGTTCTCTCTCTCTCCAGGGTTCCAGTTCTCTTATATGCAGTCTGGTCTCTCTCCAGGGGTTCTCTTATATGCAGTCTGTGTTTCTCTCTGTAGGGTTCTCTTATATGCAGTGTGTGTCTCTCTGCAGGGTTCCTGCCCACGTTCGGGCCGGCCTGGATCAACATCTACGGCGCGGCGGACAACAGCGAGCTGAACGAGGGTGTGGGAGAGGGGGCTTCGTTCCGCGGGCGCGTCTTCATCGAGCTGGCCGTGGAAATCCTGTCGGGGGCCAGCGCGGCGGAGACCAAGGCCCCCCGCACAGCCAAGGAGCTCAAGGCCGCCCTGAAGGAGCCCAAGGGAGGCAAGGTGGCGGGGAAGGAGCCGGCGGGAGGCGCGGGAGGAGGTGGAGGCGCGGGGGGCGGAGAGGAGGAGAGAGGCAAGCCTGTGGGACCAGAGGTCATCCCTGTGGAGAACCCCCCCACGGTGAGAGAGGGGGAGAGAGAAAGACAGAGAGAGAGAGAGAGAGAGAGAGAGAGAAGGAGAAAGTGGGGAATAGAGAGATAGGTGCAGTAGCTTAAAGTTGTGATTTTGTGACTAAACTCGTTTTTCCCTGTAAACTCTTCAGCTGTGTTTGATTTAAGATAGGTGTGATGAGTCAGGACAGATCAGTGAATGATTTACAGTAAATAAAATGCAATGTTTTGTGGTAAATGTAATCTATTTAGTAATGTCTGTGAATGATTTATGGCAAATGAAATTCAATGACGTGTGGTTAATGTAATGTCTGTGAATGATTTACAGTAAATGAAATTCAATGGCGTGTGGTTAATGTAATGTCTGTGAATGATTTGCAGTAAATGAAATGCGATGACGTGTGGTAAATGTAATCTATTTAGTAATGTCTGTGAATGATTTATGGTAAATGTAATGTAATGAGGTACATGTTTGTGTTGCAGATTGACACAGAGAACAAAGAAAACTTCATGTTGTTCGGAGTCGTGTTTGAAGCCTCGTTGATTGACAGGAAGATTGGCGATCGACCCATCAACTTTGAATTTAGCATTGGTATTTTCTACTTCTAGTTCATTTAGCATGTAAACTCACACCCCTAAATGTTAGCGTAACAGTAAGTATCTTGTGGGAGGCATAATTTAAAAACGAAATCAACTTGGCATCTTTATCTGGTTTGTGTGCAGGGCATTGTGGGAATGTGGTGGAATATCCCCTGGTGACGGGCAGAAAGAGAGGAGGCTCAGACACGCACGAGCCCGACCCCTCCCAGACAACGCCTCTCCTGGAATCCCATGAGCCCTTGCTCTGCAAGTCCACCACGCCCCCCGAGAAGCCTATTATCGTCGACGGAAACAGGTTCTGAGAGAACAGATGTGGGGGAACACTGTAGCACTTTAGGTTTATTATTATTTCTGAGTCCTGAGTCAGTCATCCTGTTCTTGGGTTTGTTTGTGTTTGCTAAGTCGCAGTGTCTAGTAAATTTCAGGACACTTCATCAGTAGTGTACCAGTAGTCACTATACTGCACACCCTCCTCTGAGACAGCCCTCAGGTGATCAATCCTTACATTACATTACATTACACTTAGCTGACGCTCTTATCCAGAGCGACTTACAGATATTTACCGGGTTTCAGTTACAGTCCCTGGAGCAGGGTGGTTAGATGCCTTGCTCAAGGGCATCTCAGCCATGGGTAGGGCGGGATTCGAACCGGCAACCTTCCGATTGTAAGACCAACTCCCTAACCACTAGGCCACAGCTCCTTAGCATGTGTCCAGTATCCAATTAGTGTAAGGTGATTAGTCCTTTTGTTTTATTGTTTTGTGTTGTTATGTTATGTAGTATAATGTAATGTACTGTTATGTGATGTTATAATGTACGTAATGTGACGTTATGTGGCCTCCATCCACAGGAGCTACAACTACCTGCCCATCCACCAGAAGAAGCCCTGCATCCACGTCACCAGCAGCTGGCAGGACCGTACCTACCGCCTGCACTACTCTAATGTCCTGGACAGCATCGCCATAGCATTCGTACGTACACACACACACACACACACACACACACACACACACACACACACACACACACACACACACACACACACACACACACCTACCACCTGCACTACTCCAATGTCCTGGACAGCATCGCAATAGCATTCGTACGTACACACACACACACACACACACACACACACACACACACACACACACACACCACACACACACACCACACACACACACACACACACACACACACACACACACACACCTACCACCTGCACTACTCCAATGTCCTGGACAGCATCGCAATAGCATTCATACGTACACACACACACACACACACACACACACACACACACACACACACACACACACACACACACACACACACACACACACACACCTACCACCTGCACTACTCCAATGTCCTGGACAGCATCGCCATAGCATTCATACGTACACACACACACACACACACACACACACACACCTACCGCCTGCACTACAAGCCATTTGTCTCACATAAAGCATGTTGCAAAATCTGTGACATAGAGTTTAACTTTTAGACTGGCTTAGTCAGACGTCAGTCTGAAACATATTTGCAACAGCTGGAAGTCTCACCTATTTACTAAAACTAGGTGCAAATCGCCACCTACTACTTGCATGCAAAAAAATCTTGTGTTCTTGTTGTTGTGTTCCTCTGTTCCTTGACGCTGCTGTGCCTGGCCAATCACAGGAGGAAGGCGTGGCCAAGGCGGAGTCGCTGCACAAGCTGCTGGACGCGGGGGCGGAGCCTCTTCTTCTCCAGGTGCTCCGGGAGTTTTGCAGAGACGCCAGGTAACTCCAGCACCACTGACCACCCACTACACCCAGTACACCCAGTACACCCAGTACATGGATAGAGATGGCAGGTAACTCCAGCTATACTGAACACCCACTACACCCAGTACACCCAGTACATGGATAGAGATAGCAGGAAGCCCGAGCACCACTGAACACCCCGTACCCCCAGTACACCCAGTACACCCAGTACATGGATAGAGATAGCAGGAAGCCCGAGCACCACTGAACACCCCGTACCCCCAGTACACCCAGTACACCCAGTACACCCAGTACACCCAGTACACCCAGTACACCCAGTACACGCAGTGCATGGATAGGTATGGCAGGTACCTCCAGCTACACTGAACACCTAGTACACCTAGTGCATGGATATGTGAGGAAGATGAGGTACAGATAAGATGAGGTACAGGTAACATAGTTGATAAAGAGGATGATGGTGATGATGATGCTGATGATGAACACATGACAGGTGATAAAGTTGAGAAGAATTAGAACACAGACATCTGGTGAAGATGACGAGGAGCACCAGAACACAGTCAGTTGTGTCAGATGATGCGGTATAGAACAGATATTTGATGAGGGTGATGAGGAATAGAACACATATGGGTCATGAGGATCATGAGTCGTGCAACACACATAGGTGATGAGGAGTATATAATGAGGAACAGAACACATAGAAGTGATGAAATATGATGAGGAATAGAACACGTATAGGTGACGAGGAGTAGAATACATATCAATCATGAGGATGATGAGTTATGGAACACAGGGCACAGATAAGTGATGAAGAGCTGCCCCAGGTCTGATCTGAGTGCGGGTCTGTTTGGGTCAGCTTGTATGCGCTGTGTGGATTAACAAGAATGTTTGGAAGCTTTGTCATTTCTCACTTTGGTGTTGTAGAAACAGTAGCACACGTGTGTGAGTGTGTGTGTGTGTTTGTGTGTGTGTGTGTCAGAGCATGTGAGCGGAGCTGAGCGGCCAGAATTTCAGCTCCTCGCTCACGCGAGTTTTCACTCCCTCGCTCCATCGCTCAAAGTTGAACCAGACAGCTCCGCTCTAAGACCGCTCTCCGCTCACCTAAAATTTCATTCCGCTCCAGTAAAATCGCTCCACGCTCGCTCAAAAGAGGGAGCAATGCCTAACATTTTCCACCGAATTGCATCTGGGACACGCTGCCCGATGTGGCCTGAACTAACACGCAGCGTCTTTGTTAGCCTGTTGATTGAAACCCTTTAAACTTCTTTTCCAAAAATCATGTAACAGATACAAATAATTTAATTGTGTGATCAACAACTCACGTGTATCCTCTTAATTAACCCTGTCATTTAGTTTTTTTTTTTTTTTTTTACTTTGAGCGTAAGCTGTCATATTTGGCTGAACAGCATATTTTTCTAAAAAAAATTACGTTACTATTTTAATGAAACACATGGAACAGCACGAATGTACTCCTTAACTATCATAATATAAATAGGCAAAAGAACTACAAAATGTGACATGTCAGACATGTTTTTTGAGGAAATGTAGCCTATCCTATAATATAAAGAAGTCCCAGCAACCGCAGCATCAATCAAAAAATAGAACGTATTTATTTGAAACCAGCACAAGTGTGAACACCTACGTTTTTGAACCAAACTCCATCTCTCAATGATCTCTGTAGGCTAACCTTTGAAGGCACACGTGAGTCTGTGTAGACACGCCCCAGACTCGTGATGAGAGCGGTATCGGAGAGGAACTGGAGCGAAACAGAACCACCGCTCGGGCCTTTGGATTAAAACCCGCTCCACGCTCCGACTATATTTCGCACGCTCCACTTCCCGCTCGCTCCGTGCTCCGCTCCGCTCACATGCTCTAGTGTGTGTGTGTGACAGAGAGAGTGGGAGAGAGAGAATGTGTATGCTGACTCTTCCCTCAGTATCGTAAAGTGACCCACTTGTTAATACTGCACGTGATGGGGCCCCTTCACTCCCTGCCAGGACCTTCCTATATTAATATTGCCCCTTCACTCCCTGCCAGGACCTTCCTGTTTTAATATTAACATTTTACTCCCTACCAGGACCTTCCTATGTTAATATTAACCCTTTACGTCCTGCCAGGACCTTCCTATGTTAACATTAACCCTTTACTCCCTGCCAGGACCTTCCTATGTTAATATTGTCCCTTCATTCCCTGCCAGGACCTTCCTATGTTAACATTAACCCTTTACTCCCTGCCCGGACCTTCCTATGTTAATATTGTCCCTTCATTCCCTGCCAGGACCTTCCTATGTTAACATTAACCCTTTACTCCCTGCCCGGACCTTCCTATGTTAATATTGTCCCTTCATTCCCTGCCAGGACCTTCCTATGTTAATATTAACCCTTTACTCCCTGCCAGGAGGTTCATAGCCTTTGCAGAGCGGCGTGTGAAGGGGAATCGCCTGACGCTGCTGGACAAGAAGCGCCTGACTCTGTGCAAGCAGGAGCTGGTAGGAGTGTATGTGTGTGTGTGTGTGTGTTTGCGTTTGCCTGTCTCTGTGCAAACAGGAGCTAGTAGGGGTGTGTGTGTGTGTGTGTGTGTGTGAGAGAGAGAGTGTGTGGGTGTATGTGTTTGTGTGGCTGTATGTGCCTGACTCTGTGCAAACAGGAGCTGGTGAGACTGGTAGGGGTGTATGTGTATTTGTGTGTCTGTGTGTGTGTGCGTTTGTGTGTATGTGTGTGTGTGTGCCTGGCATCTAGCTTATGTTGTTTTATGGTTTGTATGTAGCACTGCCTTATAGGTTTATATGCTGGTTTTGTTGGAGAGTATTATTAAATTGATTGGGTCTGAATACTGTCTGTGTGATTGTATGTGTGTGTGTGCGCACATGTGTGTGTGTGTGTGTGTGTGTGTGTTGCCAATCCTTTAGGAGAGTATTGTAGAGCTGATTGGCTCTATCGCCGTGCCCAAGAGGAAGCCTCTGAGTGTGAAGGAGCTGCTGTTGGAGGCCCAGAAACTCACAGCCAGACTACGCTTCCTTGTGGAGGAGGTGTGTGTGTGTGTGTGTGTGTGTGTGTGTGTGTGTGTGTGTGTGTGTGTGTGACACAAGGCAGAACTTTAATATCTCTGGGTCTGTGGAGGGTAGTAAAAGATGTTATTCTGTCATTCTCTTTGTAGATGCATAAGTGTGTGTGTGTGTGTGTGTGTGTGCACATGTGTGTGTGTGTGTGTGTGTGTGTGCGCATGTGTGTGAGTTGTGTTTATTTGTACTACTTCTCCCAGCCCCAGCACACCCTTCCAGATGTGTTTGTGTGGTTGCTTAGCAACAACAAGCGCGTTGCGTATGCCCGGGTACCTGCTCGGCACCTTCTGTACTCTGAGAACCCGGAGGAGATGGGGCGGGACTGCGGCAAGATCAAAACACTCTTCCTCAAGGTACACACACTTTGCATCTGTCCGCATTTGTCTCGATACACACATAGCACAGCAGTCATCAAAGCACACATCACACCCTCTCATTCACTCACTCACTCTCATTCCTGCATCTTACCAATACTAGTCAGATGTAAGATGGTTTACTTGTAGTCGTATCTGTAGTCCTACCTGTAGCCACTAAGTAAATAGGAAGTTGTTACCTGCACTCTTACCTGCAGTAATCAGGTGTTAGACATGCCCTTACCCTTATAGCCACTAGGATGATAAGATGGTTTACTTGTAGTCGTACCTGTAGTCTTACCTGTAGCCAGTGAATAGGAAGTTGTTACCTGTACTCTTACCTGCAGTAATCAGGTGTTAGACATGTCATATCCTGTAGCTAGCTAGCCTGTAGCCACTAAGTGAATAGGAAGTTGTTACCTGCCCTCTTACCTGCAGTGGTCAGGTGTTAGACATGCCATTATAGCCTCTAGGATGATAAGATGGTTTACTTGTAGTCTTATCTGTAGTCTTACCTGTAGCCACTAAGTGAACAGGAAGTTGTTACCTGCACTCTTACCTGCAGTAGCCAGGTGTTTGACATGCCCTTATAGCCACTAGGTAGATAAGATGGTTTACTTGTAGTCGTACCTGTAGGCATGTCCTTCTTACCTGTAGCCACTAAGTGAAGAGGAAGTCATTACCTGTACTCTTACCTGTGGTGGTTAGGTGTTACATATGTCCTTACCTGTAGCCCCCAGGTAGGAGGGTAAGTAGCTGGGCAGTGCAGGCCAAGCTGGACGTCTACCTGTGGCTGGGCACCTGCCGGGACTCCTCCCACAAGCTGGACAATCTCCCAGCAGGCTTTGAGGTGCTGCAGGTGCGGCCAGAGGAGCGGCCAGGGGCCCCACCCTCCTTCCTGCTCTACCCAGGTGAGGCTTATATATTCACCAATCATTGGGTGTTTTAATTCACAACTTAATTTTGATATACCAAATATGTGATGAACACAATCATATTTCGGCAGTGAAATGAGGTTTATTGGGTTAACAGAAAATGTGCAATATGCCCCAAAACAAAAAAAGGCCCGAGCATAAATTTGGGCACCTTAATAGAAAAATCATATTAGTATTTAGTAGAGCCTCCTTTTGCAAAAATAACTGCCTGTAGACGCTTTCTGTAGCCACCAATGAGTGTCTGGATCCTGGATGATGGTATTTTGGCCCATTCCTCCTGGCAAAACCTCTGCAATTCAGTGATGTTTGAATGAGTCCGAGCATGGACAGCCTGCTTCAAGTCATCCCACAGATTCTCAATGATATTCAAATCTGGGGACAGGGATGGCCATTCCAAAACATTGTACTTGTTCCTCTGCATGAAAGCTCGGGTAGATTTTGAGCAATGTTTGGGGTCATTGTCTTGTTGGAACACCCATCCCCGGCGCAACTTCAACTTTGTGACAGACTCTAGAACATTATTCCCAAGAATCTGCTGATACTGAGTGGAATCCATGCAACCCTCAATTTTACCAAGATTCCCAGTACCAGCACTGTCCACACAGCCCCAAAGCATGATGGAACCTCAACCAAATTTTACTGTGGGAAGCAGGTGTTTTTCTTCTGTTCTTTTGCCGCCATGCATATCGCCTCCTGTTGTGACCAAACAATTTAATTTTTGTTTGATCAGTCCAGAGTTTATTCCAAAATGATATTGGCTTGTCCAAATGTTCTTTCGCATACCTCAAGCGACTCAGTTTTTAGCAACTGTGAAGAAAAGGCTTCTTCCCCATCACTCTTCCGTACAGCCTTTCCTTGTGCAAATTGTGCTGTATTGTTGACTGATGCACAGCGACACCGTCTGCAGCAAGATATCCTTGCAAGTCTTTGGAGGTGGTCTGTGGGTTGTTTTTAACCATTCTGACCATCCTTCGTCTTTGCCTCTTTGGAATTTTTTTTGGCCTACCACTTCTGGGCTTAACAAGAACTGTGTCTGTGGCCTTCCATTTCCTCACAATGTTCCTGACAGTGGAAACTGACAGCTGAAATCTTTTGGACAGCTTTTTGTAACCTTCCCTTAAACCATAATGCTGGATAATCTTGGTTTTGCGGTCATCAGAAAGTTGTTTTGAGGCTCCCATGTTGCAGCTCTTCAGAGGAGAGTCAAACAGAATGAGAACTGGCATTTGGCCACCTTAAATACCTTTTGTCATTATTGGATGCACCTGTCAATTAAGTTCAAGGCTTAACGAGCTCACCAAACCAACTTTGTGTGTCCAACTATCTTGTGATGATTAGTTACGGGCCATCAAAGCAACAAAATGACAAGGGTTCCCACATTTTTGCACAGCCTATTTTTTACATTTGATTTAATTTCATACAATTGCATACTATCAATACTTAAAATCTGTGTTTGGAAATCAAGCTAACACTTGGCTCTTATGGGCAAATGAAGGACATGCCACCAAGATAATTTTGTGTGAAGTCACAGTCCATTATTACACAACCTCAGAGGGGGTGCCCAAACTTTCTCATACCACTGTACCATTGTCAGATGTAACCATTTTAAAAACAAGCTTCCATGCTATACCATCTCCTACAGAAAAGATTTTTGCTACAGAGTTTGAATATCATAAGCCAAAATCATATCCATTCTCACTTGACCCTCATCATATCTTGATTCAGTGCTGATTGAATCATGGCCAGGTACACAGATCTTGTGCTGCTCTTATGTTTTGCACCCCTCTGACCATTTTTACAAGTTGCTGTGGTTACTTACTGGTACCATGTAAATGAGCTCAGAACTGCACTCTGTCTGTCTGTCTGTCTGTCTGTCTGTCTGTCTGTCTGTCTGTCTGTCTGTCTATCTATCTATCTATCTATCTATCTATCTATCTATCTATCTATCTATCTATCTATCTATAAATAAATAAATAATAATTGTGTTTGATGCTCATCACATCCAATCGATTAGCACCTGAGTAGAATGTACCAAAATGGCAGAAGTGTGATGTCCTTGGTGTAGCCTGGTGTGTTAGTGTTTGTGTAAGTGTCCGTGTGGTTCCTGTAGATCAGCACCGGTTCCAGCTGCGGGCCCACATGTACCAGGCCCGGGGGCTCATCGCCGCGGATGCCTCCGGCCTCTCCGACCCCTTCGCCAGGGTCTCCTTCCTCAACAACAGCCAGACCACCGCAGTAAGGGCACGCACTGAAGCACAGCATGCACACTCTTACTAAACACACTGTTTGAGTCCCCCAGTGCAGAATATACACTACAGTATATACATATGCCCTGCTATATTGGGGTTCTACAGTATATACATGCCCCGCTATATTGGGGTTCTACAGTATATACATATGCCCCGCTATATTGGGGTTCTACAGTATATACATATGCCCCGCTATATTGGGGTTCTACAGTATATACATGCCCTACTATATTGGGGTTCTACAGTATATACATATGCCCCGCTATATTGGGGTTCTACAGTATATACATATGCCCAGCTATATTGGGGTTCTACAGTATATACATATGCCCCGCTATATTGGGGTTCTACAGTATATACATATGCCCTGCTATATTGGGGTTCTACAGTATATACATATGCCCTGCTATATTGGGGTTCTACAGTATATACATATGCCCTGCTATATTGGGGTTCTACAGTATATACATATGCTGCTATATTGGGGTTCTACAGTATATACATATGCCCTGCTATATTGGGGTTCTACAGTATATACATATGCCCTGCTATATTGGGGTTCTACAGTATATACATGCCCTGCTATATTGGGGTTCACCTTTTGCGGCCCCACTATATCGGGATGCAATGTCGCTATGCATTCTAAAGAAAAGTTTGTCAGAACAATATTATAATGTATGATATCTATAGTGTAACATATGATTATTGATTAAAATACAGTAATAAATTAGTAATACATACAGTGAGTGTATTAAAACTGTGTGTATGGGTGGTGGGGTATTTTAAGGCTTAAGCTATAAAATAAAATGTTTTCCTATCGCGAGGGGTTCTGGAATGTAACTAACGCGATAGACGGGGATCACTGTATTTAGTGTGTCCTCTGCATTGGCTGATAGTGCACTTCATATCGAATGGGTGTATTTGGATTTGCCTACTGTTAGCACACACTGTGAGGGCATCACGCGGACTGAGCTAGATCATCGACCAGACCTCGTATAAATCTATTTAAATCCTGTTAATCACTAATTGTGTTATAATGCTATTAGATCATCAACTACAATCTGAAACAATCCATGTTTCAACCAGTCTCTACTAATCTATCCTGATTGTGTTAGATCATCAACCAGTCTCTACTAATCAATCCCCGATTGTGTTAGATCATCAACCAGTCTCAACTAATCTATTCAGATTGTGTGTTAGATCATCAACCAGTCTCTACTAATCTAT
>CM050213.1:29312500-29320000 GCA_027475355.1 Coilia nasus | reverse complement strand
CCCTCTACTGTGGCAGTCTCTCTAGGGGAGACCTGCTGGCAGCCTTCGAGCTCATACAGGTCTCTCACACACACACACGTACACACACACATACACACACACAGATAAACACATGGAAAACAGACAAATAAGCACACGTGTGATAAAAAGAAGAGGAGGTAGAGCGCTTCTAGTATCCCTCAAAACCCACTGGTGCTCTTGGAGGGCGTAATCTTCAAGAAAAAAACTAAAGGAAACAGATCCTTAGTCCAGGCACTTCAGTGAATTGAAAAAGCAAAAACACCAACTTTTATTCAATGGGCAAATGCATTAAAAATCAACAACGCGTATCCGCCCCATGGCCTTCATCAGGGTGTATGGTGGAAGCAAACAATCTGATCTGATTATATAATTACCTTCAGGTGTGGTGAGCTGGACCATGCATACTACTAGGTCTACTCCTAGCCACAAGGGGCAGTGATAAGACCCGCAGTCTTGTGTAGCACCATGGCAGATTAACATTAGTATAGAGGTCACAGTATACACCATCCCAGAATGAATGATTCAGTATGGGAAAGACACACAACAATCATAATTGCACATAGGCCATAACTCGCTCCCCCAATAAAAAAGTGATTGACAAATACCAGTCAGTCATCATCTCAGATCAATACAGAAACCGAGCAATCAAGAAGCCCAAACCAGTCCAAAATATGTTGCATGCAGAGATTATCTCACAGGACAATACTGTCAGTATCAACACCAAAACATTCATAGAAAAGGAGATAGATCAAAGTCCTCATTTAGACCAGACCAGTGACTTGTAGCCTTCAGGGTATAAACCCAGAACATTTCTCTTTGTTTAAGACGCTTGACTTTGTCCCCGCCCCTGGCATCTACCTACCCTGATTGCATATCTGTGCTCAGACACTCTATCTTTTAATCTCCTTTTTGTCAATCCTACATAAAAACAACCACAGGGGCATTCCAGTCTATATATTACGTGTGTGGTATTGCAATTGATAAAACTATTAATGGGGTATGTCTTGTTGTTCGATACATCCACAAATATATTAGTTTTTACCACATTCTCACAATAATTGCAATTGCCACAGGGATAGTTGCCCTTGGGTCGACAAAGCCAAGGGTCTTTTTTCTCGGCAGGAAGGTAACTCCTTACGAGTTTGTCTTTAATTGTGGGGGCCCTTCTAAAGCTGATTCCTGGTGGCTCCGTGAATATTTCTCTCAGAGTGGGGTCACATTCAATGATGTTTTTCTTGATTATATGTTTAATATGTGTGAAAAAGTTATCCATGTGTGTGCTGTAGATCCCTGAGGTGGGGCAGGGGGGTCTCCCAGAGATGGACGAGCCTGACGGCCTGCTGTACCCAGTACCTGCCTATATACGCCCCGTACTCAGCACCTACAGGATAGAGGTACACACACACACACACACACACACACACACACACACACACTGCTGTACCCCGTACCTGCATATATACGCCCCGTACTCAGCACCTACAGGATAGAGGTACACACACACACACACACACACACACACACACACACTGCTGTACCCCGTACCTGCATATATACGCCCCGTACTCAGCACCTACAGGATAGAGGTACACACACACACACACACACACACACACTGCTGTACCCCGTACCTGCCTACATACGCCCAGTGCTTAGCACCTACAGGATAGAGGTACACACACACACACACACACACACACACACACACACTGCTGTACCCCGTACCTGCCTACATACGCCCCGTACTCAGCACCTACAGGATAGAGGTACACACACACACACACACACACACACACACACACACACACACACACACACACACACTGCTGTACCCCGTACCTGCCTACATACGTCCCGTACTTAGCACCTACAGGATAGAGGTACACACACACACACACACACACACACACACACACACACACACACACACACACTGCTGTACCCCGTACCTGCCTACATACGTCCCGTACTTAGCACCTACAGGATAGAGGTACACACACACACACACACACACACACACACACACTGCTGTACCCCGTACCTGCCTACATACGCCCAGTGCTTAGCACCTACAGGATAGAGGTACACACACACACACACACACACACACACACACACACAAACATATTCTCGCACTACATAAGAAAAGGGAAGGGAAGAATCTTGGTTTCAAGTTTTTTGGGGTTCTTAGGTTTCGGTTCCTTTTCTCTTCACCACATCACACTTTAGCCTCTTTACTGTGGTATGCTGTATGGAACACTCCCCCACTTTACTGTGGTATGCTGTATAGAACACTAACTCACCCTCTTTACTGTGGTATGCTGTATACAACACTAACTCACCCTCTTTACTGTGGTATGCTGTATAGAACACTAACTCACCCTCTTTACTGTGGTATGCTGTATAGAACACTAACTCACCCTCTTTACTGTGGTATGCTGTATAGAACACTAACTTACCCTCTTTACTGTGGTATGCTGTATAGAACACTCACCCTCTTTACTGTGGTATGCTGTATGGAACACTCCCCCACTTTACTGTGGTATGCTGTATAGAACACTAACTCACCCTCTTTACTGTGGTATGCTGTATAGAACACTAACTCACCCTCTTTACTGTGGTATGCTGTATAGAACACTCGCCCTCTTTACTGTGGTATGCTGTATAGAACACTAACTCACCCTCTTTACTGTGGTATGCTGTATAGAACACTAACTTACCCTCTTTACTGTGGTATGCTGTATAGAACACTCACCCTCTTTACTGTGGTATGCTGTATAGAACACTCGCCCTCTTTACTGTGGTATGCTGTATAGAACACTCACCCTCTTTACTGTGGTATGCTGTATAGAACACTAACTGACCCTCTTTACTGTGGTATGCTGTATAGAACACTAACTCACCCACTTTACTGTGGTATGCTGTATAGAACACTAACTCACCCTCTTTACTGTGGTATGCTGTGTAGAACACTAACTCACCCTCTTTACTGTGGTATGCTGTATAGAACACTAAGTCACCCTCTTTATTGTTTTATGCTATATAGAACACTAACTCACCCTCTTTACTGTGGTATGCTGTATAGAACACTAAGTCACCCTCTTTACTGTTTTATGCTGTATAGAACACTAACTCACCCTCTTTACTGTGGTATGCTGTATAGAACACTAACTCACCCTCTTTACTGTGGTATGCTGTATAGAACACTAACTCACCCTCTTTACTGTGGTATGCTGTATAGAACACTAACTCACCCTCTTTACTGTGGTATGCTGTATAGAACACTAACTCACCCTCTTTACTGTGGTATGCTGTATAGGACACTAACTCACCCTCTTTACTGTGGTATGCTGTATACAACACTAACTCACCCTCTTTGCTGTGGTATGCTGTATAGGACACTAACTCACCCTCTTTACTGTGGTATGCTGTATACAACACTAACTCACCCTCTTTACTGTGGTATGCTGTATAGGACACTAACTCACCCTCTTTACTGTGGTATGCTGTATACAACACTAACTCACCCTCTTTGCTGTGTGCTGTGTAGAACACACTTCTCACAGCCATGCAGTTGCTACCATAACCATCGCCAGTGTATATGGTGTGTGTAGTATCTGCACATGAACACAAACATCTGTGTATGTAGGGGTGCGTGTGTGTGTGTCTGTGTGTGTGTGTGTGTGGGTGTGGATGTGTGTCTGTCTGTAGCTAGTGTTTGTATGAGGAGTGTAGGCATAGTCAGGATATATGATGCTAGTGTTTGTGAGCAGAGTCCAGACATAGTCAGGATATATGAAGCTAGTGTTTGTGAGCAGAGTCCAGACATAGTCAGGATATTTCAAGCTAGTGTTTGTGAGCAGAGTCCAGATATAGTCAGGATATATGAAGCTAGTGTTTGTGTGCAGAGTGCAGTCATAGTCAGGATATATCAAGCTAGTGTTTGTGTGCAGAGTCTAGGCATAGTCAGGATATATGAAGCTAGTGTTTGTGTGCAGAGTCTAGGCAAAGGCAGGATACACGAAGCTTGTGTTGTGAGCACACACACACACACACACACACACACACACACACACACACACACACACACACACACACACACACACACACACACACACACGTGTTGAGTCTAGGCAAAGGCAGGATACATGCTTATTTTTCTCTTTTTACAGGAAAACCACAAAGGAACACCTTTTTCTCAATGCAAAATGTTTGGGTTAGCAACAAAAATAGGACATGGCCACAAAACTACTCTGTGTGTGTGTGTGTGTGTGTGTGTGTGTGTGTGTGTGTGTGTGTGTGTTTGTAGGTGTGTGAGCATGTGCACACATTTGTTTCTGTTTGTTTAAGTCCATATTCTGTATTTCATGCCAAACTAGGAAATTATCCCATATTGGCTACGTTGGTGATCTCAAACTAACCACCAACCTGTTGACAATTTCACATGTATTGAGTGTGTAAGTGTCTGTGTGTTTGTGTGTGTGTGTGTGTGTGTATTCACATGGTGAGTAAACACCTGTGTGTGTGTGTAGGTTGGCATGTGCGTGATCACTATAACGAACACCACACATTCTATGTCTGCAAAAACAGGAAATGACCTCAAAAAATAACTTTATCTCTGTCCCTTTGTATGTGTGTGTGTTTGTGTGCACTTGTGGGTGTATGTGTGGGTGTATGTATGTGTGTTTGTGGGGGTGTGTGGATGTGTGTGTGTGCATGTGTGTGTGTGTGTGCATGTGTGTGGGTGTATGTGTGTGTGTCTGTGTGTGCATGTCTGTGTGGGTGTGTGTGTGTGTCTACGTGTGTGTGTGTGTGTGTGTGTGTGTGTGTGTGTGTGTGTGTGTGTGTGTGTGGATGTGTGTGTGTAGGTGCTGTTTTGGGGCTTGCGGGAGCTGAAGAAGGTGCAGCTGCTGTCTGTGGATCGTCCACAGGTGTGTGTTTGGAGTCGTCAGTCACACACACACACACATACACAGTCACACACACACACACACACACACACACACACACCCTAAGTCCTGTGTGCTGTCTGCAGGTGTTTGTGGAGTGTGCGGGGAGCGGTGTGAACTCCTCAGTCATCCGGAGCTACAAGAGCAACCCCAACTTCACCGTGCTTGTGGACGCCTTTGACGTGGTGGGGAGACCATGAGCTCACTCACACACACACACACACACACACACACACCAAACACACACACACACAGGGCTACAAGAGCAACCCCAACTTCACCGTGCTCGTGGACGCCTTTGACGTGGTGGGGAGACCATGAGCTCACTCACACACACACACACACACACACACACCAAACACACACACACACAGGGCTACAAGAGCAACCCCAACTTCACCGTGCTCGTGGACGCCTTTGACATGGTGGGCAGGCCATGAGCTCACACACACACAGACACACACAGACACACACACACACACACACACTGCTGTACCCCGTCCCTGCCTACATATGCTACATAGACCTTTGACGTGGTGGGAAGGCCATGAGCTTACACACACACACACACACACACACACACTCAAATTGAATTTGCTTTTTATTGCCATTAATGCTGAGACCAACATGGACACAAAGAGATAAACATAGAGAGAGAGAGAGAGAGAGAGAGAGACAGAGAGAGAGAGACAGAGAGAGAGAGAGAGAGAGAGAGAGAGAGAGAGAGAGAGAGAGAACACAGATAATAGAGCAGATAAGCCTTTAAACCTCCCCTGCTGTTTGAACACCTGTGAACACACAGTAGAATATAAATAGAAACAGGCAGTTGCGTTCTCTGTCGGTGCTCTTGCGAAATAGACATTTTAGCTTGTTTCACATCTGCAAGCCAGGGCTGTTAGCCCTAGCATGTCCTTGACTCGACGCAAGAGTTGGCTGAAGTAGGCCTTTTCAGGCCACTGTGTCTACATGAGCACGTACTCACATTGACTGTTGTGTTGTGTTGTGTTGTGTTGTTTGTTCGTTTGTTTGTTTGTTGTTGTTTAGGAGCTGCCCGAGGACGAGCACCTCCACCCCCCCCTCAGCATCACGGTGGTGGACTGGAGGGCGTTTGGGCGCAGCACGCTCGTGGGCAGTCACGTCATCAACAACCTGGGCCTCTTCAAGTACACGCCTCCACCGGCCCCCACAGCCCCCACAGCGCCCCCGATGAGGCAGCAGGACCCCCACACCATACAGGGTAGGGCTGAACAGGAGGAACAGGACCTCCACAGCACACATGGTATGGGCCAAGCAGAAGGAACAGCACACAGGGTAGGGCTGAGCAGGAGGAACAGCAGGAACAGCACACAGGGTAGGGCCATGCAGGGGGAACACCACACAGGGTAGGGCTGAACCGCAGGAACAGCAGGAACAACACACAGGGTAGGGCTGAGCAGGAGGAACAGCATGCAGGGTAGGGATAAGCAGCAGGAACAGCACATAGGGTAGGGCTGAGCAGCAGGAACAGCACACAGGGTAGGGCTGAGCAGCAGGAACAGCACACAGGGTAGGGCTGAACAGGAGGAACAACATGCAGGGTAGGGCTGAGGAACAGCAGGAACAGCACACAGGGTAGGGCTGAGCAGCAGGAACAGCACACAGGGTAGGGCTGAACCGCAGGAACAGCAGGAACAACACACAGGGTAGGGCTGAACAGGAGGAACAGCACACAGGGTAGGGCTGAACCGCAGGAACAGCAGGAACAGCACACAGGGTAGGGCTGAGCAGGAGGAACAGCAGGAACAGCACACAGGGTAGGGCCATGCAGGGGGAACACCACACAGGGTAGGGCTGAACCGCAGGAACAGCAGGAACAACACACAGGGTAGGGCTGAGCAGGAGGAACAGCATGCAGGGTAGGGATAAGCAGCAGGAACAGCACATAGGGTAGGGCTGAGCAGCAGGAACAGCACACAGGGTAGGGCTGAGCAGCAGGAACAGCACACAGGGTAGGGCTGAACAGGAGGAACAACATGCAGGGTAGGGCTGAGGAACAGCAGGAACAGCACACAGGGTAGGGCTGAGCAGCAGGAACAGCACACAGGGTAGGGCTGAACCGCAGGAACAGCAGGAACAACACACAGGGTAGGGCTGAACAGGAGGAACAGCACACAGGGTAGGGCTGAACCGCAGGAACAGCAGGAACAGCACACAGGGTAGGGCTGAGCAGGAGGAACAGCATGCAGGGTAGGGCTGAGCAGGAGGAACAGCACACAGGGTAGGGCTGAACCGCAGGAACAGCAGGAACAACACACAGGGTAGGGCTGAGCAGGAGGAACAGCATGCAGGGTAGGGCTGAGGAACAGCAGGAACAGCACACAGGGTAGGGATAAGCAGCAGGAATAGGGCCACACTGTCTGCTATCTATCAAATGACCTGCGTTCACACTACTAGTAGAGGTCTTTAATCCTGTTAGTATTAGCAGTGGAACTGTGTAGTTTGTGTTTGCCGTGTGCATTAGGCTGCAGTAGTAGAACTAGTGTAGTAGTGG
>CM050213.1:29277500-29307500 GCA_027475355.1 Coilia nasus | reverse complement strand
TCTTGGGCAAAATTGTTGACGAATTATTTAACAAAAACAGTTTTTTGACACCTAGTTTCGCCAATAAACATCGCCCCCTATGACGAAATGTCACAAAATTTAGTACACATAAAAAGAAAGCTGTTTAGAGATTGCATGTCAACTTTGACCAAATTTGAGCAATTAAAAGCCAAGATATGGACTTTTGAAGAATTTTAAGCTACGTATTAAATGTTCATTGACGTGTAACTTCGAAACGGTTCATCTCAAGATAAATCCTTTGATAACTTTTTGTCAGCATTGTCTGTAGATGAAATATACCAAATTTGGTGAGATTCACATGAACGGCCTATGACGAGTTCGTTCAGATTCGTTTTCGCAATGTTAAAATTTCACGGAAATTGTTTTCGTTGGAAGTGGGCGTCGACCAGTGCTTTCAATGCGTGAGGGTCAATAGATTTCACGATTAAAAAAAAGTTGTTGTAAACGTTAGCATTCTCTAGATAATAGGCAAAATGACATTTTCTACAATTACAGCGCCCCCTATGGACCTAATTGTATGGCATGTGCTCTGATGTTAGAGGTCTTTGTGGTGATCGTGCATGACGTATTTTGTGCAGTTCCCACCTTCTCGGTCCAAGATATTAGCAACTCAAAATCCCAATTTTTGCATTTACCCTTATCACTAGGTGGCGCTATGCTTCAAGTGAGTGTTTATGGCCTGGGTCGATACGTCTCTGTAACACCGACATATCACAAAAATTTCATGTCGTTGGGTGAAACGTTCATTGAGTTATTCAGCAGAAACTTTTGCCGGTCTCCCCCTCTTTGACGGATAGTGGCACAGCGGGGGGGTGGCCCTTGGGGGCCAAAAGCTTCTATTCGCTGAAGAAGTTCTAGGGCTACATGCCTACAAAGATTCATGTCCCCCTGACTTCTAGTGTCCCGGAAACCGTTGACGGAAAATTGCTGGGGAAAAAAAAAAAAAAGGAAAAAAGTTGCGGCAACACTATAATGACCGCTTTCGCTAGCTTAGCTAGCGGCGGTCATAATAACACTGATTCAGCAGATGTGTGTTGTGTTAAGCTAAGTTGTCATTATTAGGCATGACTGGGGGGGCGGGGGTTATAGCACCCGTATCATGAACAGACAAATGCCCCTGGGGAACCACGTTCGAATCCAGGCCGTAGTCATTCCCCAACCCTCCCCTACCCCCCCTCTGTCTCCACCTACCTTCCTGTCAAATAAAGCCGTGAAGGCCAAAAACGGGCCGAAACAATACTTAAACAAACATGAATGCACATGACTAATGCAGACGAGTTGAATGGAAAGCTGGCTAGGTGTGCATGCCAGAGCAATCCCACAAACCACCTGTATGCTGTGTTGTGTTGCAGTGGCTCCTCTTCAGGGCTTAATGTCAGAAGGAGTAAACACTCTGGGTAAGCAGATGATCCGCTCAGGGCTCACTCGCCTCCCTCTCACCTCTTTTCCACCAGAACTGTTGTAGTGCCGGAGCCAGTGCTAATGTTGAGCTAGTTCTGGTGCTGGAGCCAGTGCTAATGTTGAGCTAGTTCTGGTGGCGGAGCCAGTGCTAATGTTGAGCTAGTTCTGGTGCCGGAGCCAGTGCTAATGTGGAGCTAGTTCTGGTGGCGGAGCCAGTGCTAATGTTGAGCTAGTTCTGGTGCCGGAGCCAGTGCTAATGTTGAGCTAGTTCTGGTGCCGGAGCCAGTGCTAATGTTGAGCTAGTTCTGGTCAAGCACTGGCACCAGCAATGGCACACATTTCCACAGGTTTCAGAACCGAGCACTGTGACACTGTGGTTCTGACTTTGGGGCCAGCAACTTGAGGGGGCTGTGCCAGTGCCAGGTTTTTGGAACCAGCGGCTGTCACTTTTCAGTTGAAACAAGCAGGACCGGTTGTAGATTAGGCACCAGCACTGGTAGTGGAAAGGAGCCATCTGCAGGTTCTGCTGCTGCTGCTGCTGAGGGCGAGCTGTGCTGTGTAGTGCTTCACTATGGTGTTATCCTAGCCTGGTAAACCAGCTCCTTGTACTTCATTTCATTTTGTACAGAGGGTCTGGCCTTGCTGACGTTGACATTCATGTGTTCGGACCAAGCGAATCCGAGCCAATCAGTGAACAGAGGGAGTGTTCATAAGCAATGACGTTGGCTTTGTGTGCTACATCTCAATTGCAGTGTGTAGGCAGGCTAATTGCATACGTGATAACCAGACGTTAGCGATTGGGTAAAGGCAGAGCCACACCCACACCCACACCTCTAGAAAGAAATCGTTTCTGAATGCAAGGCCAGACCCTCCGTACTAAATGAAATGAAGTACGAGCGGCTGGTTTACCAGGCTAGTGTTATCCAGGGGCGTAGCCAGAAATCATAAAATGGATGAACCCAGAAAAAAACTCATAGGTTATTTTTATTACCAAAACAGTCAATCAAACCTATAAAGCATTCTGATTGGGTGGGCCTGATTGAGAAGTGGGTGGGCACAGGCCCACCCCAGCACACCCGTGGCTATGTCTATGGTGTAATCATGTCTTTCAAGCCTTTAATTTGTCCTGAAAATAAAAGCAATATTGTGTACTTGCGAAATATATTTTAGTGTACTCAAAATGTCTCTTTGCGTGCTTAGAAATGTGTCACAAATTTAACTCCATACTTCACTGGTGTCAGCACTCGCTCAGGTGAGAGGCCATAATAGAGTTACAAACTAGCATCACCATGGTTACGGTTTTGATTTTGGTATTTAGCAGACGCTTTTCATAAAAACTACGTAATAAATTTAAACCAGCACATTTTAATCATAAACACTTGGCGAAAAGTTGCATAATAAAAGTGTAACAAAAGTCTTTTAGGAAGAAGTATTAACTTATCTAACACTCATAGCCTTCTCAGGATAATACTCCTCTTCATCTAAACAAAAACATTTTGGAATATTTTTTTTATTGGAATGGACTTCCATTTTGTCTCTCCTCTGACCTGGGCATATGTTTATTGGTCTGTCGGTGTGTTGTTGTGGTTGTTGTTGTTTTGGGCTGCCGAGGGCTTTCACACTTACTGCGTTTAATCAAGGTGTGTGTATGGTGATCTGCATTTTCAAGACACTTAGCAGCATCTGTGAACTCTTCTCTTTTAGGTATTGACAACTTCTGTTGGGTGTCACTGTATGTCTGTGTATGTGTGTGTGTGTGTGTGTGTGCATGAGTGTGTGTGTGTGTGTGTGTGTGTGAGTGTGTGAGAGAGAGAGAGAGAGAGAGAGACAGAGAGTGTGTGTGCACCTACAGTACTGTGTATACCCTTGTTTATGATGAGAGAAATAATGTACTGTGTGTTTGTCAGTGACCGGATTTAAAGATCAGATGTCACAAACACAGAAAGCCAAGATGGTCAAGGGTGTGGTGGAACAGCATCCTAAACTAGCCACACTGCAGGTACACACACACGCACACACACACACACAGACTCTGCATATACAGTATACATACAGTACACACATATACACCTTAAGTTACACACACACACATATACAAGGACTCCACATATACAGTGTACGTACACACATATATGCCTTAAGTTACACACACACAAACACACACACAATAACTCTGCATATACAGTGTGCATGCACCTGAAGTTACACACACACACACACACATACAAGGGCTCTGTATATACATTATACATACACACATATACACCTTAAGTTACACACACACACACACACACACACACACACACACACACACACACACACAATAATCACACAGTAATTCTGCATATACTATACAGTGTACATGCACCTGAAGTTACACACATGCACATACAAGCACTCATACATACCTACACACATGTACACCTCAAGTTACACACACACAAGCACTCATGCATATATACCTACATGCATGTACACCTGAAGTTATCCTAGCCACTCTTGTGAGACTTGCGCAATGCCTCTTGTGTGCTGCTGTCTCAGATCTATGACAAGGACTCAGCATATACAGTACACATACACACATATACACCTTAAGTCACACACACACACACACACACACACACACACACACACACATACACACACACACACACACACACACACATACACACACACACACACACACACACACACACGTACACACACACACACACACACACACACACACATACACACACACACACACACGTACACACACACACACACACACACACACACACACACATACACACACACACACACACACACATACACACACACACACACACACACACACACACACACACACACACACATACACACACACACACACACACACACACACACTTGCGCAATGCCTCTTGTGTGCTGCTGTCTCAGATCTATGACAAGGACTCAGCATATACAGTATGCATACACACATATACACCTTAAGTCACACACACACACACACACACACACACACATAAACCCACACACACACATACATACACACACACACACATACACACATGTGCAATGCCTCTTGTGTGCTGCTGTCTCAGATCTATGACAAAGACTCAGCATATACAGTACACATACACACATATACACCTTAAGTCACGCACACACACACACAGACACATACACACACGCACACACACACGTGCAATGCCTCTTGTGTGCTGTATGACAAGGACTCTGCATATACAGTACACATACACGCATATACACCTTAAGTCACACACACACACACTTGTGCAATGCCTCTTGTGTGCTGCCGACTCAGATCTATGACAAGGAGCTGGAGGAGGAGTTTGGCCACTTCGATGACTGGGTGAAGACGTTCGAGCTGTACCGCGGCAAGGCCAACGAGGAGGACGGCGCCAGCGATGATCGACTGGTGGGCAAGTTCAAGGTGAGTGTGTGTGTGTGTCGCCTAAAGCACACGACTGGTGGGCAAGTTCAAGGTGAGTGTGTGTGTGTGTCGCCTAAAGCACACGACTGGTGGGCAGGTTTAAGGTGAGTGTGTGTGTGTCGGCCTAAAGCACACGATGATCGACTGGTGGGCAAGATCAAGGTGAGTGTGTGGGTCAGCCTAAAACACACACGATGATCGACTGGTGGGCAAGTTCAAGGTGAGTGTGTGTGGCCTAAAACACACACATCTGCTTACAATGGCCTGGGTGCTGGACTACACAGCAAACAAACAAAACGAAGTGTCTGCGACACCAGTATATGTTCCTAAACAAAGGTTTTAATTAACATGACATTTTAACCATGAGCGCATGCCCAAAACGTCATGTTGATTAAAACTCAAGTTCAAGGTGAGCACAGAGAAGCCACTCCCACCAGTGGCGAGAAGCCACTCCCACCAGTGGAACACCTCATATCAGCACAGGTGGAACCATTTATTTATTTTGAAAGTGCACAGTGACTTCTCAAGTCAAGTAAAGTCAATGGGGTTTTATTGTTAAAGCCTCTCAAACGCGCACTTATGTAGTACATAGTGAGACAATACAACATTTCCCTAGCAACAGTTTGTGTTACACACAACTGTTAAAAACAGCAGAGACAAGACACGTATAGTACAGTGCGCATACACACACTAAAGACACGAAAAACTCTTTTTTTAACCCCTTTTTTATGTTAAAAAGCCTACACCTACACCTGACTGTGTACATGTATGTGTTTTGCTGTGGTGCTCTGGTGTGTGTGTCCCAGGGGCGCTTCTGCCTGTACAGACTGCTGGACGATGATGACGGGGAGTGCGAGGGCCCCCTGAGGATCAACCAGGGCATCCCCCCCAACACCGAGACCAAAGTGCTCATCCGCGTCTACATCGTGTCTGTGAGTGCAGCAGGGGGTGGAAATTAACTTGACGAAAATGTTAACCTTTATCAGCCAGTGACAAATAACATGGTCCAATTCACCAGCCACTCGTCAGTAAAATCATCTTTCTGTGTCCGAAATCTACCAGCCACTTTCATATTTCGCCAGCATTTGGCTGGTGGCTGGTGCCAGTATCCATCGCTGGAGTGCAGGGCCTAGCAGGCTGCCCTAGCCGAAGGCTAAGCCACCAGCATCAGTCTCGGGGTCACTCATTGGAGGCCAACTCAGACACCCAGTAGAGTAACAGCTCTCTCAGTGTGGATAAGGCCAACTCAGACAGCCAGTGCGGTAACAGCTCTCTCAGTGTAGATGAGGCAGACACACGCCCAGTGCAGTAACAGCTCTGTCAGTGTGGATGAGGCCAACTCAGACACCCAGTAGAGTATCAGCTCTGTCAATGTGGATGAAGCAGACACACCCAGTAGAGTACCAGCTCTCTCAGTGTGGATGAGGCCATGTTTACAGCCAGCTTTTGAATTTATTGCGGCCAATCAGATCACAGATGTTAAGTTGCTGCGTTCAAATACTGACTGCACCATAAACAGGCAAGTGCCCACATTCGAATCTGGCCTGTGCTCATTTCCCACTCCCACCTCTCTTTCTCCCCTGCCTCCTGTCTTTTCCTTCACCTAGCTATTTTTGGCTTTTATTTGCATAGCAAAATCACTTATTTTTCTATTTTATGTGGCCTTACGTGTTCTCTTGGGCTGAATAAACGCCTGCGTGCTGTCTCTCAGGCCAGTAATCTCCACCCAGCCGACCCAGATGGGAAGTCGGACCCCTACATCGTGCTGAAGCTGGGCAAGACCGAGATCAAAGACAGGGACAACTACATCCCCAAACAGCTCAACCCAGTGTTTGGCAGGTTAGCTGGGCTTTGGCTGAAGCCGTCCGTGCTCTTGCTCTTGTTCTTGCATCCTTGCAGCTCTTAAAACATTAAAATGTGTTTGTGTTATTTTGTCTCTCTGTCACTACAGTCAGACATCTGACAGTCTTGTGAGGGGTTATGTTTTAATGCTGTGTAGTTTCTCTTATTGTCTGTTATAACAAAAGACTCAAGTGTAATGCTGTATTTGAGTCTTTTCACAGATTGGAAATGTGTAGGAGTGAGTAAGATTTAAGTTTTAAGACCATTAAGGTTTGCATGGGGGGTATGCCAAATAGGTGGCTTAGTGACTAACCAGGATAAGTTAACCCAGAGTGAGTCGTAGACCTCCTGATAGAACAGTCATCTGGCTTGATTCTCCTAGCAAAACAAAGGCCTTGTTTGAAATGACTGCCTGGTTGAGTGGGTGGCTTGAAACATTCCATCCTGAACTTGAAATAGTCTCAGCCAGTGATTTTAAACAAGCCCAAAGTCACTAAGCTCTCCTTTTAGGAGGTTTACCATCCTCTCTTAGCTAACATACTCAGGTAAGTGACTCAATCTGCTTTCTGAATTACCCCCCCCCCCCCCACCAATGTCTCTCTGTAGTAAAATATCCCTTTTTTCCCCCAAACAGGTCGTTTGAGATCCAGGCGTCGTTCCCCAAAGAGTCCTTGCTGAAGGTGCTCATCTACGACTACGACCTGATCGGGGGGGACGACCTCATCGGGGAGACGCAGATCGACCTGGAGAACCGCTTCTACAGCCGCCACAGGGCCACCTGCGGCCTGCCCAGCGAGTTCTCCCTGTAAGTGGGGACACTGTTATAGGAATGCCCAGCGAGTACTCCCTGTAAGTGGGGACACTGTTATAGGAATGCCCAGCGAGTACTCCCTGTAAGTGGGGACACTTACAAGTGGGGGTTATAGGAATGCTCAGCGAGTTGTGTTTACCATAGGTACTGTTGTTGTTTAGATTGACCACTGATAGGCTGAGGGCTGTTGTTGTTTACAGTGAGTACTGTTGTTGTTTACATTGACCTCTGATAGGCTGCATGCTGTTTACAGTGAGTTCTGTTATTGTTTACACTAACCTCTGATAGGCTGTCGTTGTTTACAGTGAGTGGTGTTGTTGTTTACAGTGAGTGGTGTTGTTGTTTACAGCGAGGGCTACAATGCGTGGCGGGACTGCGTGCAGCCCACGGAGCTGCTGACTAAGCTCTGCAAGGAGAACCGGCTCAGCGGGCCGAGCCTCCAGCCCGGCAGGATCACCGTGGGGGGGAGGGTGTTCACCGGGAAGACCCTGTTTGTGGACGAAGGTGAGGCCTGCTAGGCCAGTACGCCCTCCGCTTGTCTCAATTCAAATCCAGTTAAACTCAAAATCTCAAAATCTCTACTTTACTCTTCTTGTCAAGTTACTAAGACACTATTTACTACTACTCAGTAAGACAAGACACCTCTTAATTTCTTGTCAAGTTACTAAGACACTACTTACTACTACTTAGTAAGACAAGACACTACTTACCTTCTTAGTCTGTTCTTATCTTGACTGCTATTAAAAAGTAAATGAATACCTGGCTAAATACCTTTAGCTACTTAGTCTGTTCTTATCTTGACTGCTATTAAAAAGTAAATGAATACCTGGCTAAATACCTTTAGCTTCTTAGTCTGTTCTTGTCTTGACTGCTATTAAAAAGTAAATGAATACCTGGCTAAATACCTTTAGCTTTTTAGTCTGTTGTTGTCTTAGCTAGTAATAGAACAAAAGGCCCTGGAGAAGAGAAAGATGAGAGGTTATTTTCTAGTTCCGCTTTCCTCTGTCTGCCTTTAGACCAGGCGGTGGAGTCGTACGAGCACCTGGCCCTGAAGGTGCTGCACAGGTGGGCGGAGATGCCAGGTGTGGGCTGTCGGCTGGTGCCCGAGCACATCGAGACACGCACGCTCTACCACAGGGACAGGCCTGGCATCGAGCAGGTGTGCCAGAGCAACCTGTTTGTGTTTGTGTGTGTGTGTACATGGCATCGAGCAGGTGTGCCCACAACAACACAACAACCCAGCAACCAGTGTGTGTGTGTGTGTGTGTGTGTGTGTGTGTGTGTGTGTGTGTGTACATGGCATCGAGCAGGTGTGCCCACAGCAACACAACAACCCAGCAACCAGTGTGTGTGTGTGTGTAGATATGTGTGTGTGTTTGCGTATGTCTGCGTGTGTGTGTGTGTGTGTGTGTGTGTGTGTGTGTGTGTGTGTGTGTGTGTGTGTGTGTGTGTGGTGTGTGTGTGTGTGTGTCATGCCATTGAACAGGTATGCCTGCAGCAAGCCAGCAACTTTTCCCAGACTAGCTTTCACCCTTCAACCCTACAACATCTTCATGCCTGGTTGTGGGTCTATGTGTGTGTGTGCATGTGCCTGTGTGTGTGTGTATGTCTATGTGTGTGTGTGTGTGTGTGTGTGTCCATCCACAGGGACAGCTGCAGATGTGGGTGGATATGTTCCCTATGGACATGCCCCTCCCAGGCCCCCCCGTCGACATCTCCCCCCGCAAGCCCAAAGGGTGAGAGCCTGTGTTGTGCTGTGTTGTGTTGTGCTGTGCTGTGTTGTGTTGTGTTACATCTGTGTTACTGTGCCGTCGTTGTGTTGTGCTGTGCTGTGTTGTGTTGTGCTGTGCTGTGTTGTGTTGTGCTGTGCTGTGCTGTGCTGTGTTGTGTTGAGTTGTGCTGTGCTGTGTTGTGTTGTGCAGTGATGTGCTGTGTTGTGTTGAGTTGTGCTGTGCTGTGTTGTGCTGTGCTGTGTTGTGTTGAGTTGTGCTGTGTTGTGTTGTGCTGTGGTGTGTTGTGTTACATCTGTGTTACTGAGCTGTGTTGTGCTGTGTTGTGTTATGTTGTGCTGTGCTGTGTTGTGCTGTGTCACTGTGTTGTGTTGCATCTCTGTATCACTGTGTTGTGTTGTGCTGTGTTTCACTGTGTTGTGTTGTGCTGTGCTGTGTTGTGCTGTGCTGTGCTGTGCTGTGCTGTGTTGAGTTGTGCTGTGCTGTGTTGCATCTGTGTATCACTGTGCTGTGCTGTGTTGTTTTGCATCTCTGTTTCACTGTGTTGTGTTGTGCTGTGCTGTGTTGTGCTGTGCTGTGCTGTGCTGTGCTGTGTTGTGTTGTGTTGTGTTGTGTTGTGCTGTGTTGTGCTGTGCTGTGCTGTGTTGTGCTGTGCTGTGCTGTGTTGTGTTGTGCTGTGTTGTGCTGTGCTGTGCTGTGTTGTGCTGTGCTGTGCTGTGTTGTGTTGTGTTGTGCTGTGTTGTGCTGTGCTGTGCTGTGTTGTGCTGTGCTGTGCTGTGTTGTGTTGAGTTGTGCTGTGCTGTGTTGCATCTGTGTATCACTGTGTTGTGTTGAGTTGTGCTGTGCTGTGCTGTGCTGTGTTGCATCTGTGTATCACTGTGTTGTGTTGAGTTGTGTTGTGTTGTGTTGCATCTGTGTATCACTGTGTTGTGCTGTGTTGTGCTGTGCTGTGTTGTGTTGTGCTGTGTATCACTGTGTTGTGCTGTGTTGTGCTGTGTTGCATCTGTGTATCACTGTGTTGTGCTGTGTTGTGCTGCAGATATGAGCTGAGGATCATCATCTGAACACTGAGGATGTCATCCTGGAGGACAGCAACATCCTGACGGGACAGATGTCCAGTGACATCTACGTCAAAGGGTATGGGGGGGGGGGGCAGAAAGGGGATGGGGTGTGGGGAGGTCAGAAGTAGACAGGTGTAATAAGGGTATAGTAGGTGAGTGGTCAGATGTGATAAGGTGATGGGGTGGGTGGGGGGGTGCGGGGGGCGGCAGATAAGGGGATGGGGGTGTGGGGGAGCAGAAGTAGACAGGTGTAATAAGGGTATAGTCAGTGAGGGGTCAGATGTGATAAGGGATGGTGGGTGGGTGGGGGGGTTGCGGGGGTGCGGCAGATTAAGGGATGGGGGTGTGGGAGAGGTCAGAAGTAGACAGGAGTAATAAGGGTATAGTCGGTGAGGGGTCAGATGTGATAAGGGGATGGGGTAGGGGCGGTCGGATGACGTCCTGATGACGTCCTCTCTTTTCTCGTCCATTTTACTTTCTCCACCTCTCTCTATTCTTCCCTGCCTTCTGTGCTTTCCCCTCCCGTCTCTCCTTCTTATCCTCCTCCACCGTTCCCCTTCTTTTCCTCTCATCTCTTTATTCCCCCCGTTTTCTGTGTGCTCCTTCTCCTTCCCTTAACGTTTATCCTTACTCTCCTGCACTCTTTTCCTGCACCTCCTTTCTTCTCTCTCTCCCTCCTCCTCTATCTTCTCTTCCCTCTCCTCTATGTCCCCCCACCCCTTCCCCATCTTCATCCTCCTCCTCTTTACTCTCTCTCCTCTCCTCCTTCGTCCTCTACTCCTCACCCCTTCTACCCTCTCCTCCTACTACTCTGCTCCCACTCACCCTTCCTCTCTCGTCTCCCCCTCTCCTCCCATCCTCCCTCGACTCCCTCTCTCCTCCTCGACTCCTCCTCCACCACCCTCCTCCTCTTCCTCCCCCTCCTCCTACTCCTCCTCCCCCTCCTCCTCTCTCTTCCTCCTCCTCCTCCTCCTCCCCCTCCTTCTCCTCTCCTCCCTCCTCCTCTCCTCCTCTTCCTCCTCTTCCCCTCCTCCTCTTCCTCCTCTTCCTCCTCCTCCTCCCCTCCTCCTCGTCCCCATCTTCCTCCTCCTCTTCCTCCTCCTCCTCCCCCTCTCTCCTCCCCCTCCTCCTCTTCCTCCTCCTCCTCCTCCCCCCCCTCCTCTTCCTCCTCCTCCTCCTCCCCCCTCCTTCTCCTCTTCCTCCCCCTCCTCCTCTTCCTCCTCTTCCTCCTCTTCCCCCTCCTCCTCGTCCCCATCTTCCTCCTCCTCTTCCTCCTCCTCCTCCCCCTCCTCCTCTTCCTCCTCCTCTTCCTCCTCTTCCTCCTCCTCTTCCTCCTCCTCCTCCTCCTCCCCCTCTCCCTCCTCCTCCTCGTCCCCATCTTCCTCCTCCTCTTCCTCCTCCTCCTCCTCCTCCTCCTCCTCTTGCCCAGCTGGCTGAAGGGCCTGGACGGGGACTGCCAGGAGACGGACGTGCACTACAGCTCCCTGACGGGCGAGGGCAACTTCAACTGGCGCTTCGTCTTCCCTTCAGCTACATGCCGGCCGAGAAGCAGCTGGTGGTGAGCAAGCGCGAGAGCATCTTCGCCCTGGACAAGACCGAGCAGAAGCTGCCCGCCGTGCTCCTGCTGCAGGTCTGGGACTTCGACCGCCTCTCCGCAGACGACTTCCTGGGTAAGCGCGACAGGGATTAAGAATTAGAATTAATTACTTATAAGATATTGACACACTAGGAAATACTTATTTTGAGGAATTTATTTCTTGCATCCAACCATACATTCACTGCATGCTATACATAGTGATGTTCACTGCATGCACATGGACAAGTTGAATCCGATTGGAAAGGGAATGGGATTATATCGAATTCATGTGCACAGGCTAAAGATCGTATAGGGATTGGTTTCGCGAATCCGATTGCAACCCCTGGCTTAAGCCGATGTTAATCCACGGCATCGGATCTGATTCGCATACTGCGCATGCACTGGAATGCACTGCTTGTAATATCAAACGGCGACAGCACAGTTAGTGTTGTATCAAGGAAACCAAAAACACTGTTTGTTCGTTCATACGGATTTTCCAACAAAGGAGAATGCACAACATGTATGTAAATGCTGCTCTGTCAACCCCCTCGAACGTCATGTTTATTTGTATACCGCCAGATAGTTTGTTTATTTTCTTTTTAGCAGCCGTCAACCAGAAGTAGTTCTAACACCACTTGTTGAAAGGAATACATCGCCACCTAGCGTAGCGGAAACGGCCAGATCTCTGACCATTATCCGATTACACGAACTCCATGTGCACTTGGATTTTGGGACAGACCACCTGTTGGGTAGCAACACCCAATCCAATCCCAATCCAATCTGATCCTACCACGTACACGTAGTGATTGCTCAGGGACTGTAACTGAAACCCTGTCTCTAAATAACAGTAAGTCATTCTGGATAAGAGCGTCAGCAAATTGTAATATAATGTAAAGATATGGAAACATTAAGAAATACTTATTTTGAGAAATTTAATTCCAGGGTTCCAAAAATTAGAGGAGTATGAATTACATTCTGTCTTACTTGGACAGCAGGGTCAGACAGCAGCTCTTGTGGCTAATTACATTTTTGAATGCCACACACACACACACACACACACACACACACACACACACACACACACACACACACACACACACACGTGTGTGTACGTACACTGTATGTATGTTATGGTTTGATTTGTTTGTTATTGTTTACTATGCTGTTGCCAATGCAAAACTCGTTATGCCATTAAAGTTCAATTGAACTGAACAGCCTCCCGAAGGGATAATAATGTTTTAAGGAAAGACAAAAAAAGAAACAGACAGTCAGACAGAGTTCAATCGGACTGACCTATTGACTTCCTGGATAAGTAGGTCAGTCAGTCAGTCAGACAGACAGACAGACACACACACACAGACACACACACACACACACACACACACACACACATACACACACACACACACACACACACACACACACACACACACACACACACACACACACATATACGTAGGGGGAAAGTGAAGATCTCAAATATGCTGACATATTGACTTCCTGGGTGACCTAGAAAAAGCAAGAGATAAAATAAACGAGTGTAAGATTTGAGTCAGACTAAGCATTTATCTTTCATGCTCAGCTATTTAGAAAGGAAAGAAAGAGCAGGAGAGAAAGAAAGAGAGAGAAGGTGACAGAGGGAAATTTATGTCAGGCTGAACTCCTGACCTCTAGTTGTTATGTGTCACCTTTCTGTGATCACTAATGTTCAGGATCTAGGTCAGACTGAACTCCTGACCTCTAGCTTTTACGTGTCGTGTTTTCCTGATCACAAATGTTCAGGATATTTATAGTTTATCCACCGTTTTTACCGCTGGGCACATAGTACCCACTTCACTGTTTTACCGCTGGGCACATAGTACCCAATTCACTGTTTTACCGCTGGGCACATAGTACCCACTTCACTGTTTTACCGCTGGGCACATAGTACCCCACTTCACTGTTTTACCGCTGGGCACATAGTACCCACTTCACTGTTTTACCGCTGGGCACATAGTACCCACTTCACTGTTTTACCGCTGGGCACATAGTACCCACTTCACTGTTTTACCACTACACCTCAGCACGCCAGGCGTAGCAAAGAGAACTTGTTTAGTGTGTATTAACCTCCAATCAGATCCCACCTCAGACCATATAAATGCCCAATCAGATGTTATTGAGTGTATACAGTGTCCAATCAGATTCCACCTCAGACTATATAAATGCTAATCAGATCTTATTCAGTGTATATTAATGTCCAATCAGATCTCCCTGAGAGTATATTAATGTCCAATCAGGTCTCCTCTGAGAGTATATTAATGTCCAATCAGATCTCCCCTGAGAGTATATTAATGTCCAATCAGATTCCACCTGAGTGTATGTTAACACCCTACCAGATCCTAGCTGAGTGTGTGTTCTGGCGTGAATGGTGTATGTGTGTGTGTGTGTGTGTGTGTGTGTGGCAGGTTCTCTGGGAACTAGACCTGCACGGGTTTCCGCGTGGTGCGAAGTCGGCCAAGGCCTGTAAGCTGGAGATGCTGAGCGAGAGCACGGAGCTTGTCTCCATCTTTCAGCAGAAGCGCTCGCGAGGCTGGTGGCCCTTCTCCAAGTCTGGGGAACTCACAGTAAGGAAGACCTTATGTAGAGACTGACACAGCATAGCCTCTCTCTCTCTCTCTCTCTCTCTCTCTCTCTCTCTCTCTCTCTCTCTCTCTCTCTCTCTCTCTCTCTCTCTCTCTCTCTCTCTCTCTCTCTCTCTCTCTCTCTCTCTCTCTCTCTCTCTCTCTCTCTCTCTCTCTCTCTCTCTCTCTCTCTCTCTCTCTCTCTGACTGTCCTCGTCTCTCTGTCTATCACTTCTCCAAGTCTGGGGAACTCACAGTAAGGAAGACCTTATGTAGAGACTGACACAGCATAGCCTCTCTCTCCCTCTCTCTCTCTCTCTCTCTCTCTCTCTCTCTCTCTCTGTCTGCCCTTGTCTCTCTATCAATTCTCCAAGTCTGGGAAACTCACAGTAAGGAAGACTTAATGTGGACTGACACATTATAGCGTCTCTCTCTCTCTCCCTCAGTCACTCTCTCTATCTGACTGTCCTTGTCTCTCTGTCTATCACTTCTCCAAGTCTGGGAGTTCAGTAAACACATCATCCTCTCTCCCTCTCTCTCTCACTCTGTCTGTTTCTCTGTTCTGTCTGTCTCTCTCACTTTATCTGTCTGTTTCTCTGTTCTGTCTGTCTCTCACTTTGTCTGTCTCTCTTCCTCTGTCGTCCTCTCTCTCAGTCTTTCTGTCTGTCTCTTTCTGATTCTGGTTTACCTCCTCTTTCACTCTGGGGAGTATCATCTTAATCATTTAACAAAAACAGAATTCCTCTGCACAGACAGATAGGTGCAGTGGTGACTGCTTAGAATCCTAACCACTTTTCCCAAAACCAGCATAAGAGTTTGAACTGATCAAATGATTTAGTCTAAATGTTGTCCTCTTGAGTGGATCTTAAATGTTAAATGTAAATACTCTGAACATGCACTAGGATTGCTAGCCCTTCCATATGAAACGGACCGTTCATTTTGCTGCCATCAACAACTGAGTTGTTCCGCCGTCTCACTGACCTTTGACCCTGCAGGGTAAAGTGGAGGCGGAGTTTCACCTGGTAACGGCAGAGGAAGCGGAAAAGAATCCAGTGGGTCGGGCCCGGAAAGAACCGGAACCTCTGGAGAAACCAAAGTAGGCAACTGGGAAGTCATATACTTCCTGTTTATTTACGATATTAATAATTGTTTGAGGTCAGAGGAGGACATCCCAGATCCAGAAAGTAAACGTCCTACCACATACAGCGCTGCAAAAAATAAAGAGACCACTGCAACTTTTCCTAAAATCAGCATCTCTACATGTACTGTATGACACCCATTCCTTTCTAGTGTCAGTTGAATTTGAAACTTGGTTGAAATGTTGTCAGTACTTTACAGAATAAAACAAAAATGCTCACTTTACTCACACATATACCTGTAAATACTGAAACTGAAAAAAAAAAAACCTGTAAATATTGTTTGTGAAAAACTGAATAGCCCAGTGAGGGAGACAGAGGCCGTCTATAATGTCAGCAAAAATACTACACGGGCCTGCCACTCTGTCTTTCCCACTCCGTTCCTCACTTCCTCACTCCTTGTCAGTACTTGCGGGTGACAGGATGTCGCTTTTCAAATGTGGGAGACTCCCGGAGGTCCGTACGGGATGTCGTACTTGTTCTAGCCAATTCACCCAACTACCTGATCCTAATTAGCGCACCTCTTTAGCCAGGTAGATGAGCTAATTAGCTCACCTCTTTAGCCAGGTAGATGAGCTAATTAGCTCACCTCTTTAGCCAGGTAGATGAGCTAATTAGCACACCTCTTTAGCCAGGTAGATGAGCTAATTAGGGCACCTCTTTAGCCAGGTAGATGAGCTAATTAGCGCACCTCTTTAGCCAGGTAGATGAGCTAACTCATCACTCAACTGTGTTAGGAGCACAGGCAGAAGCAATGCATGGCAGGACTTTTACTCTCAAGTCGGTTTGTTCCCCTATATTTTAAGTAATGTCATTTTTAATGAGCCTCCTCCCTCTACCTCTCTCCATCTTCTTGTTTTCATCTGGGTGCATCTGTCTCTCTATCCCCCTCTCTCTCTCTCTCTCTCCCCTTGCCTCTCTCTGTCCTCTAGTCGACCTGACACCTCCTTCTCGTGGTTCATGAACCCTTTCAAGTGTTTCTTCCACCTGATCTGGAAGAACTATAAGAAGTACATCATCATCGCCCTGATCCTGCTCATCACGGCCCTCTTCCTCGCGCTGCTCTTCTACACACTTCCTGGTGCCATCACCCAGAGGATCGTCAACGGCTGATTGGCTGGGGGGCGGGGCCATAAAGAATGATTTATTGTAACAGAGGCTGCAGCAGTAGCTGTGATGCTAGAGCTGTGGAGTTTTTATTTACCTGGTCCCCGGAGCGAGGAACCAGGAACCAGGTATTGCAATGACCCTGTCCGTCTCTGTGTGTCTCTGTCTGTCTGTGTGTCTGTCGCTCATATGAGGGGCCAGGTTGCCATCTCTGATTACACTTGTTGTCTGTCTGTCGTTAGGTCTGTTGCCAGAGCAACAGACATTTGGCCTTTACTTCCTGCTTCCAGATCTACAGTTGTTTCATGTTATTGTTTCCTTTTTCACACCAAGTACAGAGGGGCAGAGTGAGGGATAGGGTTAGGCACAGGGTTTGGATCAGGTTTAGACCCCTGTTAGACCACAGGTTTAGACCACTGTAAATGTATAGCTCTGTACAGCTCTATTTCTGCATGGTACGGTGACCACTAAGAGGGGTGGAAACTAATTTTACAAAATGTTTACCGGCCAATGACAAATGGTAAAAGTCACCAGCACTCAACAGTAAATCATCTTCCTGTGTCCGAAATCTGCCAGCCAGTTTCATATATAAAAAGCATTTGGCTGGTGCCGATTCCCATGCCTGTAAAGGTCCAGTCTTTTAGTCTGATCCTGTCTACTTATTATCAAACTCATCACGTCGCTCCTCACCGCCCACTCTGTCTGCATCTCACACCATCTCAGCCAATCAGCACGTAGCTTCAGGAGTGTGGTGAGGAAGAGAGTAATTTGATTGGTTGTTAATCCTAAATAATATTTATATTTCTGCAATATTTCCGATATACTGTTTAAAAAAACGAGGCTTAACTGCAATAAATTGTACTTCTGTCTTAAGTTATGCTTTTTGTGCTCTGCATATAAAACATTTGGCCAGCCAGCTGGAGCCCTGCTACCCTTGTTACCAATAAATAAGGCTACTTACTGAGTTGGACCAAGTGATGGATGCAAAGCTGGAGATGTTATTATTTTATTATATTTAACTGTTGTTTATTTACACTAGGATATATTGTTACTGCAGCATTTATCAGTTACATTACATTACACTTATCTGACGCTCTTATCCAGAGAGACTTAGTTATTTTAGGTACAGGGTCCAGTCCCTGGAGCAATGTGTGGTCTGAATGCCAGTGACGAGAGTGTGAGTACTTTGACGGGTCTGGTCCAGTCCCTGGAGCAATGTGGGGTTAGATGCCTTGCTCAAGGGCACTTCAGCCATGGATGAGGATGCAGGAGAGCACTAGTTATTTACTGCCCCACCCATATTTGTCCTAATGGTACAGGATTCGAACCTGCGACCCAGCCATTAGGCCACAGCTGCACCAGTAATTGTATCGTATACCAGTTTTATGATATTGTCTGGCACTCTACATAGACAAAAAGCTGTTGTGTGTAAAGGTTGTTTCCAAGGTTCATTCATGGGATTCTTCTGGAATAATCTGGAATTCCAGATTTTTTTTACCTAAAAATGTGATCTTTGTTAATCATGCAAATATGTGTTGTTTTTATTTTGTTAGTTTGTTTTTCTAACAGTCTGTTGAAATGCCCCAAAATGCTGGAAATGGCCTCTACCTTATTACAAGTATATATTTTCTGGTGATGGGGGAGGGAGGGGGTGTTTGTTGTCTTGAGGGTAACTAGCTAGAGATGTCTGAATTTCTTAGAAATCCCTCAATGTGAGTTGCATTCTGGGTAATTTCTGCACTAGTAAAGAGACCACATTCTAGCAGGAAAACAAAGATGTAATCGTAAAAGCAAGTGTGCCACAGCTGCAGGGCACTTTAAAAACAACACACCCAGTACATTTCCTGGAGCAGGATGATCAGATAGGTCTCGTGTGAAAGCTGTCAACACTGGGGCAGGCCAGCACAAACAGTGTCTGATGTGGGCTGCTGAGGAGATGGGCTCCACGCAGAGTGGAGCTGCTGCACTGATTGGCTGGGTCTGAGTCATTACAGCTGAGGCACCAGTCACTCTGACTGTTCATACCATGTGTATGCTCTTTATTTCTCTACCCAACAGTCGAGTGCCTATGGTGGTTTGCTGATCATTATTTTATTAAGTAATTATAATTCCTACATTTGCATGAAGACGGTATAGTCTTGGTATGGTCTTATAGTCTTACATAATCAATAGTTTAATTATAAGTACGTTTTTAATTGTTAATATTTTTTTGTAGTTTTGTGGTTATTCAGGTTTGCTGATATAATTGCCTTAGTTTGTGTAATCAACAGTTTTGTTTGTTGTTATTGTAACAATTTCTTATGGTATGCATAATGACAGTGTGATTGCTTTATTCTGCTTTGTGTTAGTTTTGAAGTGATGTTTGGTTACCTGTATACTGCCTTAGTTCTAAAACTCCAATAAATAAATAAAAAAGCAATTCATCATGTACACATAATTTATTTCTTAAACACACACACAGGGATGTTTCCAATCTGCTTGATACACAATAACTTAATTCATTTAATGTTAATAGAAGTCACCTGGGAAAAAACAAGGAGTCAAGGTAATAAAACAAACTCTAGTGAGATGAGAGTGTGAGTGCTTTGACAGGTCTGGATGCCAGTGATGAGTGTGTGGGTACTTTGACAGGTCTGGATGCCAGTGATGAGTGTGTGAGTACTTTGACAGGTCTGGATGCCAGTGATGAGAGTGTGAGTACTTTGACAGGTCTGGATGCCAGTGACGAGAGTGTGGGTACTTTGACAGGTCTGGGTGCCAGTGATGAGTGTGTGGGTACTTTGACAGGTCTGGGTGCCAGTGATGAGTGTGTGAGTACTTTGACGGGTCTGGATGTGCTTTGTGCTTCAACAGTCAGAAAATGAGTGTGTTTGTGTAAGAAGAGCTTCCCTATTAAATGCAAGGGGTCACCAATGCAATATTAAGTCACCCAGCTCACAAAACTGCCACGACCTTATTCAAATCAGTTATCCAGTTGTAAACAAAGTGATAGCCCAACTTGTCATTCCTCCTTAAGGGAACATACCACCTTTTTGTTTAAAAATGTGCATATTTGCGGTCTGCCCTTTAGATTTTGACAGGATGATCCATATCCTTGGTCTTCCCTGTGTATGAAGCAGCTCTCTGTCTGACGCCCCAACCATTAGCTTAGCTTAGCATAATTCAGCTAGGCTAGCTGGTCCAATCCACTTCCACTGAGTTAGGCTAACGGTGGGGGATGCCAGACAAGGTCACTGCACTCACATACGTAGGAGGGTATGCGTCTTCTTATCTAACTGGGGCTGACAGCAAACAGGCTTATTTCCCTGGAAATGGTGTTCCTTTAAAACTTGTGGTCTCACACATTGTAACTTGTAAGTCACGCACTGTACCTTGCAAGTCACAGATTGTAATGTCCTTGCTGTGTGGCCATAGACAAATGTGTTGAGCTCTCCCCCAGGCAGAGGGCCCCTTGTGTAACACGCTAACTAGATACACTGGGTTTCCTTTCCACTTTTACAATGCAAGTCCATTTTGAGTGGAAGTGTTTAAGAACTGCCGTTAAACAAATGCATTCATTCGCTGGAAGGGGAATAGCTCAAAACTCACATGGGGTGTGCTGCAGCTACGGTTAATCGAATGTCACATTTGCATTATGGGTAAAGGAACCTGAAACCGCTGTCTTTACGTTAGAGTGTAAGCGTTTTATTTGCATTTTGTTCCAGGTGGAAACTGGCACTAAGGTGACATCCTCCTCTGCTGAATTATCACGAACGCTTCAAATATGTAACTGAGCTGAATGTGAACCTGACTAGCCAACCCGTGTAAGAGTAGAAGACACACACCAGTGAAATATGGGCCTGCGTCAGCAGACGTGCATGATCAGGCTTAGCCCTTCCACCTTCTGATCGTCCTCATGCTCTTCCTCCTCTTTCTCCTCCTCCTCCTCAGTGGTACATGTCAGTGTCCGTGCCCTGTGTGCCGTGCTGCAGGTACGCCGCCCTGTGCTGCGAGAACCGGTCCACTGAGCCGTACGCCTGCGCGCTCAGAGTGTGACTGTGGCTGCCTCCCCCGCCCCCACCCCCACCCCCACTCCCGCCCGCGTCCCCGCTCAGCGCCTGGTGAGAGCCCGGCCCAAATGGATAAGCCCCTCCCACTCTGCCCCCGTACTGTAGCCCCGCCCTCCCCTGCGGCTGCCTCTGCTGCTGCTGCCGCCCCCCCAGTCTCTGCTGCTGTTGCCCGGCAACCCCCGTCGTCTGCATCTGCACCTGCATGCGCAGCCCGGAGGCGACCCTCTGCACGCTCTGTCCCGCCTGTGCAGCTGCTGCGGCTGCCGCTGCTGCCGCTACTGCGGACGCCGTGGCCGCGCCGGCTGCGCCGGTGCTCTGCGCGCCCATGAGGCAGGCCTGCAGCTTGCGGCGCGCCCTCCAGCGGGCCACGCGCAGACGCGTCTTCTCGCGCCGCTCCTTCACCAGGTCGGCCAGTAGTGCCTGCGGCAGGTCCTGCTCCAGCTGCTTCCTGCGCAGCTGGCTGCGCCTGCGCAGCTCCGCCCGCGCCTGCTTGTACTGCTCGTACAGGCCCAGGTCCCGCAGCCACGGACGACCCTGACCTTGACCCTGGCCCTGACCTTGAGCCTGACCGTGACTGTGACCCTGCCGTGACCCCTCCGCCGCTGAGACCGAGCCCAGTGAGGAGCCGGAACTGGAGCCGGAGCTTGGCGCTGTCACCGTAGACACCGGTGTCACCATGGGGAGGCAGGGCTGGCTAGAGGCGTCTGAGAAAGATGGGAGGAACAGAGAGGGAGGGGTGGAGGAGTGGAGGAGAAATACATTCTGTGAGGACAATGTGAAGGCTCCTAACCTGGAGTAACATTCTGAATCAAAATAGCAACAAGAAACATCTGTTGTCTCTTTAAACTCAGGTGGTCAGTACTGCTAGGGAATATTTCACTGTTAACTGCTAAACACCTTAAAAAAACACTATACCCTCAATACACTAACAGGCACTGATAACACATGAGCTTGAGGCTTTGTTTACCTTTGTGTGTATTAGCCTAGCACCCTGTGTGCTAATGCATCTTTAGTTTGTAAATGCAGTGGCCTAAAGCACGCACATCTGCCTAAATCAGTGTTTCTCAAAGTTCTTCAGACCGAGGACCACTTCCTCCCTGAAAAAAAAAAACTGAAGGACCACTACCCCCTATCTGAGGCTAACAGGGCTATGTAAAAGCATTAACTGGTGCAGGATTACAGCCCTAACTAGGGAATGGCATGAAGATGACATACATGTTGTTTAAACACACTGTTCATAGCATAGGTAGCTTAAGAAACATGACAAAAATAATATTTTAACACAACTGCTCGCGGACCACTTGGGATTTCAGACCACACTTTGAGAAACACTGAACAGTCTAAATAGTGTTGGTGCTGGACTACACCAGGGAAATAAAGTCTGCAACACCAGTATTATGCTCCAAAACAAATTTTAATTACTGTGACCTTTCAGTCATGTGCCCTTCATCGAACGCCCCCCCGTTGTCAGACGTGGTGAGGGCCTATGCTTCAAACGTCTAAATAAAATTTGTGTGGGTGCATACTACTGGTGTTGCGGACTTTAATGTTTGTTTGAATGCTCCCTTGCTTCTCTATAGTACTCACAGGTGGAGGAGCTGGCCAGTGGGGAGTAGTATGCTGCTGACTGGCCCATGGCGGCTCCCGCTGTAATCTGCAGGGTCCTCGTGCCCTCCAGGTATCGCTGGCTGACCCCCTCCGCCCCGCTGGGCCCCGTTAGGTCCCCCTCCACCTCCACCTCCACCTCCTGAGGCTCCTGCTTGATGGGCACCACCTCCGCATCCAGCTCCTCCTCTTTGACCACAGGGGCGGCGCTAGAGGGCAGGGGGGACGGCGCATCCTCCGCTGCCTCTCCAGGGCTCGGACGCTGAGGCTGGGGCTGGGGCTGGGGCTCAGCCTCATCCGGGAGCTCCCTCTCCGCAGGGCTGGGCTGGTCCAGCTTCCTGGCCTGCGTCGCGTCACCGCTCTCCCCTGCTTCCTGTAAGCTGCGGTCCATGTCTGCTCGGGCTGGGGCCTCCTCTGGAACACCGGAGCCGTGGGTTAGTAAACACCAGTGTGAATAGAGGTGGCTTAGCCTAGCCTGGTAAACCAGCCCCTCGTACTTCATTTCATTTTGTACAGAGGTGGCTTACCATAGCCTGATAAACCAGCCCCTCATACTTCATTTCGTTTTGTACAGAGGGTCTGGCCTTGCTGCATTGAGAAATGATTGCTTCCTGGAGGTGTGGACGCTGCTGAAGTTTAAAACAAGTGGCTCTGCCTTTACCCAATCACTATGATTCTGTCCGTCACATACGCAATTAGCCTGCCTACGCACAATTCAAATGTAGCACACAAAGTCAACGTCATGGCTCACGGACACTCCCTCTGTTTGCTGATTGGCTAGGAGTTGCTCGGTCCTCATATGTGAATTTTAACGGCAGCGACTCCAGACCCTCTAAACAAAATGAAATGAAGTACGAGGGGCTGGTTTATCAGGCTAGGCTAAGCCGAGTGTGGAACTCTAACTATGTGGACCTATTTTGTTCTGACTGTGCATTTTAAGCCTGGCTCGTCAGTGTGGCCAATTCGGGTTATTTTAAGTCATTTTAAGTTTGGAGAATGTTTGGGATGAACAGGTGGTAGGACTTCAGAGGTGGACAAACCAGATTGAGAAAGTATAAGTCCTGCCATGTATTCTTTCTGCCTGTGCTCTCAACACAGGTGATTTCACTAATTAACTTATCTATATAGGATCAGCTTGATGAGTGAATTGGTTGGAACAAATGTGTGTCAGGACTTTTACATTCTGAACCCGGGATGTCCGCCTCTATAGGACTTCCACAATCTGAGGCCAGATTTTCCACTTCCACATATGTTGTACAATGAAATTCTGCTTTACCTGTACGTTAAAAAAGGACTGCATTCTACTCAGTTTAAGCTTTCCAAATGCAAAACAAAGAAAGTGCAGCCTACTTTAAAAGTGCATTGGCCGTAAACCAATCATGACAGACAGAGGCGTAGGCTGCACCTTTCACCTCTGCTTACTGTGTGCATCATTAGTAAGATAGCAGGGAATGAACGAAACAGAGAGAAAAACAAGAGAAAACAGAACCTACGTTTGACAGATGTCAACAAAGTGGTAGTTCCATCAGATGCGATGAGGCGGATATCAGTCTGGGGGGCATCGTCCACTGTCACCACCTCTGGAGTAGGCGCTTTAGTTCTGTGCAATGTCGTGCAGTGGTCCTCTCGGGACCCGTGGGGGTAGCTGTTGTTTCTGAGTTCTGACCGGGTTTGGTTGTGCACCGTCCTCCGGCATAGCGGGCCATTCGAGATTCCTCCCTGCTGAAGGGGCTGTGGAAAGGTGGGTTGGTCCAGATACACCTCTGGAACTCGCACAGAGTCGAACTGGTTCACCTGCTGCCTTGACGTGGGGTGACTCTGATGGTCATCCTTCGCGGCGGAGACGCTCAGATATTTCCGCATGGCTCTCATCTGACATCTGGATATCTCCAGCATCTGTCGAATGTTCTCGTTCTCTTTTTCCTTGGCGTTCATCTCCTTTCGAAATTCGTCAAACTTTATGCTCACCACTTTCATCATTTCCCCCAACACTGTTTCCACCGCGACGGTCACCGCTTTTTCAATGACAACACCCATTTGCCCCCTAATTAGGGATATTGTCAGATTTACATCCATACCAACTATTACAATCAACCTAGCGTGAGGGGAAGAATACAAGGCTGTATACCAGTGTGTTGCTGAGCGGCTAGTTTGGAAGAAAACGAAGGCAATTTACGTATACCGTGATGTTAGCATAGCTAAATAGCTAATGTCTGTTAGCCAGCTCACGTTACCCAGGTGCCACTTTTAATTTTACTTATTTTCGTTTATTCATGACACTTTACCAGCTACACAAATACATTATTTCAAACTGTGTTAGTTATTTTGTAACAGATATCCCTGACATCTCCTATCACAACATTGTGTAGCCGTCACACCATCTACAAAGTTTCTGTTTATCGTTCCTCCTGTGTACTTCCGGATTAGATCATCTGTTTAAATCTGTCACAGTAAAAGTCGTTCAATACAAAGTCGAAATACATTTCAAAATAAAATGTACTCTGCTCCTGCCTTTTTGATTACATTTGAAAGTTATATGTGAAAGGGTTTTCCAACCAGCGATTTTGAACGTTATCATCTTATCAATTTTCATCAGCCTGATGTTATATTCTGTCATAAATACCCGCCTTGCTGAGCAATACAGCATTACAGTTGGCCAGGGATATGTCAGTTACCCTAACAGTATAGGCCTAGGTCATGCTTTTTGTGATTTTCTGCAGGTGAAATCTCAGTATGACATGTGACCATGTCTCATACTGATTTGTTTCCTTGTGAAACACAAAAAAGACAGTCGTTAAACAAAAAAGAAGAAGAAGATGAAGAAATCAGAAACCGCTCTCTAACCCAAGGTTAGCCAAACAACCAACAAGACAGCATCTGACTAGCTGACACAAAGATTTTGAGAAGATATGAATGTTATTGTTTGTGGTTTGTCGCATGGGCAGCTTGGTGATAAGACTATGTGGTTTTACTACGATAACTTTGCATTGCGTGCAGAGCGTGTGTGACCTGGCCTAGTTTGCATGAAACAGGTGTCACGAGACTGCTTTGCCCTCCCTTACTTATGTTCTAAGTGGCAGAATGTGGCACACAAAATGACAGAAACGGCACAGTGTCATAATTATACTTGATGTTTGAATGAATGTATAACTTGTTCAAAACTGCACATATTGTCTTGCGTTGCAGAGTAGGCGAACAACAAAAGACATGGGGGAGGGGGATGGGGAGGGGTGGCACCCTAAGTTCACTTTTGCATATAAGCTATAAGCAGTGCCAAAACCAGGCACCTCTAGACTGTGACCTAAAAACATGTGTAGCACACTCCCTCACATGGCAAAGCCTCTGTATATAAAGTGTGTGTGTGTGTGTGTGTGTGTGTGTGTGCCAGGCTTGTTGGAATGGCATTCAGAGCACATCTTCAACTGTAGTGATAGCACTCCATCACTGTGTGTGTGTGTCAAAATACACACTTAAATGTTTATGGAATGATATAAAGCTTCGGAGTGCAAAATGGAATGTGTAACATGTATAAATAGAGTTTTTGGATTTTTTTTAGTTAAATTTGTGTTTATATTGTATTTTTGGTTGTTGTTTGGTCTGACTGAAATAGAAAGTTATATTTATGATCATGACCACATACTTTTTGAAGATACATATTCCTGTGAGCGTGTTTTGTATCTCAGCAGAAATGAATACGTATTTAAGAATACCTTTAACAAAGGTAAATATTTGTTTATTTATCATTTATTATTAAAATCACACAAAAGACTGGATATGTACATGTGAATAAAATATAAACAATGTAAAAATGAAAGCATCTGTCTATACTAAACATGATATTAATACACACTCACTTGTATCACCTTTAACACAAAGGCTTAAAGTATGAACACACAAGGGATGGATAGAGCATTTTCACTAAGCAGCAAGAACACAGCTATTAGGCTCCAGTAGGCACGGATGGCTAATCTGGCTTCAGAGCCATATTACATATTTATTCCAACCATTCACAAAACCATCAGGTTATGCTGTAAAAACAGCAGAGTACATACATAACTGAGGCACACAGAAATGTAACTAAAGTATATCGGTACAGATGCAGCAGAGGTTGGCCTCTAGGCGACTAAAGTATATCGGTACTGATGCAGCAGAGGTTGGTCTCTAGGCGACTAAAGTATATCGGTACTGATGCAGCAGAGGTTGGCCTCTAGGCGACTAAAGTATATCGGTACTGATGCAGCAGAGGTTGGCCTCTAGGCGACTAAAGTATATTGGTACTGATGCAGCAGAGGTTGGCCTCTAGGCGACTAAAGTATATCGGTAGGCTACAGATGCAGCAGAGGTTGGCCCTTTAGGCGACTAAAGTATATCGGCACAGATGCAGCAGAGGTTGGCCCTTTAGGCGACTAAAGTATATCGGTAGGCTACAGATGCAGCAGAGGTTGGTCTCTAGGCGGCTAAAGTATATCGGTACTGATGCAGCAGAGGTTGGCCTTTAGGCGACTAAAGTATATCGGCACAGATGCAGCAGAGGTTGGCCCTTTAGGCGACTAAAGTATATCGGTAGGCTACAGATGCAGCAGAGGTTGGTCTCTAGGCGGCTAAAGTATATCGGTACTGATGCAGCAGAGGTTGGCCTCTAGGCGACTAAAGTATATCGGCACAGATGCAGCAGAGGTTGGTCTCTAGGCAACTAAAGTATATCGGTACAGATGCAGACAGATGGCCTCTAGGTGACTAAAGTATATTGGTACTGATGCAGCAGAGGTTGGTCTCTAGGCAACTAGGGTATATCAGTACAGATGCAACAGAGGTTGGCCTCTAGGCAGCGATGCCGTTGGCTGTGGCCTGGGAGTTGTGGTTGACATCCCGGAGAGGCCAGGTCTTCTGCTGGACCTCACGCATGTCCATGTATTCCTCACTCGCCTCTCTCATGCCTCTTCCCATCTGGAGAGCCATACAGGGTAGTTACATGCAAAAGAAACACTGGATTTTAGTTAGATTACTCTGTACTGTGTACTCCAATGAGAAGATGTCATGTAAATTGAGTAATTCCAGAATCCTGACATTCTTACTACTTCACTTTGCATGTAAACTGGAATGTTCCAAATTCTGCTGTTCATAATTCAATTGTTGTTCTGCACATGTAACTGTACTGTGATGGTATTTGAGTAATAATAATAATCTTGTAAATAGCATTTTAATGTTGAAACATTTTATTATTATTTCAAATCCCTTGGTTGGTTTTGAAACTCTTGTATTAGGATCAAAAGCTGGTCATTCCAGCTGAAGTAGGAGCAAAATTGAGGTTTTCATTATTATGTTTTGAGTGCAGCTAGCCGAGTAAAATCGCTAGAACTGCGGATTTTGTTCCTAGTAGTGTGAGTTAGTAGGCAGACAGAGTCCTCTACCTTTCTCTATTCTACTTTCTCTCTGTTCTTCCCCGACTCTGTCTGGTCTGAAAACTGTAGAGACAGAGCCATAACTGCCACCTTCACGGCTTGTATAGTGCATTACAGGATACTGTCTACCATAACAGTACTTTCCATGTACCTGAGTCTCTTATCTAGAGCAGCTTACAGTGAACTAGGTATAGGGACATGCCCCCCGGAGCAGCGAGGGGTTAGCCATGTATGAGGAACCAGGAGATGGTTATTAACTGGTATTAACTGGTCAATAACTCCCTCACCCACACGTCCCCACATTTCTACTGGTAGGGGAATCGAACCTGTGACCCTCCGATCACAAGACCAACTAGGTCACAGATGCCTACCACATAACTGTAACTATAGCTAGCTGTTGCTAACATGGCTTAAGTAACTGGCGCCAAACACTCTAGGTCAGGTCGGTAGTATCAGGTATGAGGTATACAAGGATTTACTGTATTGCACACGTACTGAATAGCCGTATAATTTTACTGCACTGTACACTTTAGATATTCAGAATGATAACAGATAACAGTTCTTACCTGGCCTTGTGGGCGGGGCTGAATGTGCTGTAAAGTACAGTAACGTCATGTTAGTTTACTGTAGACTAACATCCAACTGCATCAAGAGAGGACCCTTTTCTTCACGATCTTTCTTAAAGGTGGAGACTTAAAAAACTATTTAATGAAATGATTGATGATACGTAAGGCAGTAAGGCTCATAGTTTGTGAGTAACAGGATAAGAGGGTAAACAAAGCAATCTTATTTGGTTCAGTCAGGGAAGCTTACCTGTACTGGGGCATACAAGAGTGTGTCATACAACACCTCTTTTCTGCTGGCCTAGAATACAAAGAGTGAAAGTAGAACACACACACACACACACACACAGAGAAAGAGAGAGGAAGAGAGAGTTCACGAAAGGTTCAAATTCCAAATTTTTGAATCAGCAAGGCAAATGCAGCAGACTGCCATAAGCAAGCTCACAGACCCTTTTACAGTAAACAATGTGTAAAAACAGAAGAGCAAAAGAGAGCAAGCGTAACAGCCCCAGGTTCGAACCCACAATCCCACAGCAACTCCAGTATGGGAGACAGACTCGCTACCAAGGGAACTAAAAGCTGGACTTTTAGCTTAGTCGGTAGCATATTAACTAGAAGTATCGGAGGGGAGATTCTACTTCTTATTACTGTCCGTGGATTTACTGACATTCTGACGGCGAGATACACTTGCTGGCCTGACGTCCATTACACATGCATGACATCCATCCCATACTCAGTCAGTTGCAGTTATACTCTTGCTTTTAGTTCAGTCTCACACAGCTGTCCTGTTTTCCTTTTTTATTGTTTCTATCTGAATCATATTTGTTGTTTTGTTCTGTTTTTATTTAAATGTTACTTATTGCTTTCATGTCTGTTTATTTACTTATTTGAACTTTTCTATTTATTGATAATTCCTATCACTGAATCTTAATTTTGTTTTAACTGGTGTTATATTCTTTGCCTTTTTTTACGCTCTAGCCCATGTTCTACTCTATTTCGAAATGTTATCACTACCTTTTGTCTGTAAAGCCCTGTGAGTCAACTTGTGTTGTTTTTAAATGTGCTCTACTATACTAGTAAACTGGCTGCACTTGACTTGACTTGAGAAAGAAGTGTGTGCGCTGCATGTGTCACCTTGAGTTTGAGGAGGAGGATGGTGGCGATGAAGGCGTAGAGAGCCAGCAAGGCGGAGACGACGGTCAGCACCCAGACCAGGGGGTCGGTGGAGGGGGGCTCCGGGGGGGCCTGCGCAGGTACGGTGGCCGGGGCGTAGGTGGGGCTGGAGCTGGAGTTTGTAGCGCGTGGAGGAGGGAAAGGGATCCTGCAGGCTGAACGTGACATCGGCAATACTTTCAGTCCACTAAAGCCCATGGAAAGCATACTAATGCAAATGCTTCTACTACTAAAAAAAGTACTAAAGTACTGTTCTGTGTCAAATGAGTCAAATCATAAACCTCGTTAACCACAGCGTACTGTGCTTGCTATTTTGACTGACGCAGACGTGTATATGCACCCCCCCCCCCCCCCCCCCCCACACACACACACACAAATACATACACACTGATTCTGGTTTTGCTTCTCTAAGTGCCTGAGTACCTTGGAAGAGCCTGGATGGTTTCCCCTCCACAGTTGCGATGGGAAGACTCATCCTGGAGAACTG